>OZ004690.1:7456216-7943216 GCA_963924505.1 Agonopterix alstromeriana | reverse complement strand
AGCTGTTCACGGCACCTTCAGCGCGGTGAGATTATTGTAGGAGAAGTCGATCCTGTAGAGGGCGGTCAGATTGTGGCGCCAGTCCGCGCAGAGCCGGGAGGCGCCGGTGTGCGCGAGCGACAACTGGCGCAGCGCGCGCAGCTCGTGGAACGGAGACAGCTCTGTGGTGAGCTGGGGCCGCACTGTGGACAGCGGCGACAGGTCTGTGGTCAGTGGAGACAGCTCTGTGGTCAGCGGGGCCAGCTCTGTGGACAGAGGGAGTGTTTTCCGGTGAGTCCTCGTTTGTATTATCTAATAAAATTACTTCTTTCCCTTAAGCTGCTAATAAATACAGATAAGGTGAACATTCGTGTACTGACCGGAAATAGTGAGTATGGCGTCCCGGGACGAATGGCCACACGTGTCGCCAAGCGGGTTGTGGTCCAGCATGAGGACTCGCAACAATGTCAGCGACCTCACGCCACCCAGCGCCGCCGCGCTGTCACCCAGCACCCCCAGCCTGTTGCCCGATAGGCTCAGGAACTCCAGCTCGCGCAGGGGCGCGAAGATACTCCTGTGGACATACGATCGTCGCTGTTAGGTGCCTCACACACGGATGCTGCGCCGTCACCAGTAGCGACGAAGCGAACGGGCCGGATTAGTGCCCCGTATACAAAGTGTTACAAAAATACAAATTAGTACATTACGATACGAGTGACCTAAGTTGCCCATTATTGCACGGCGTGAAGTTAGCGCCCGAGCGCAGCGAGGGTGCTAAACGCCGTGCATTAATAGGCAAGTTTGGTCGCGAGTATCGTATACTATTTTATAGCACAAGTGACCTAAACCCTTCCATACTAACGTTCCGTTAACGTAATGTTCCATACTAAACTACAAATCTACTTGAGTTAAATGTATGGGACAGCAGATTTTTTTTCATGATTTCGATGCTGGCCCCATAGTGAAAGTTGAATGAATGAAATATACTTTATTTACACCAAACATAAAATACATTGCACAGGAAACAAAAACTGGTTATTGTACAAATATGACGTTCTTATCGCTAAAACGAAAGTTGTTCAGTTTGATGGTCTACAAGTTTTGAATGTTTATGTTTTACTTTTGTAACGCCTTGTATAGGCAGTGCTGTAGTTAACCTTGGTGTACTCACTCGGGCAGCACCTCGAGCGCATTATTATCGAGGAAGAGCTGGCGCAGGCTCCGCGTGTCGTTGAACAGTTCGTGCGGCAACTCGCGCAGCTCGGGGCAGTCCATCACCTTCAGCGTCCGCAGCTCCGTCAGCCGCGCAGCGCGTCCGGCGGCTGGTCGCGCAGCGCGCACGAGTTGAGCCACAGCTCGCGCAGCCGCGGGCAGCGCGCCTCCCCTCCCACCAGCAGCCAGCCCGCCGGCAGCGCCGCCGTCCCGCGTGGCGACGTCACCGTGAGAGACCGAAGCGCCGAGACCGAGCGGCGCGCCTCCCTGCGACATGCCGGATAGAGAATGATTACCTGACTTAATTAGTGCCTATTCTTTCGTACGGAAAACCTGTCACTGGACGTGGAGATCGGTTCTCGTCCAGGCGAAGCGGCACGAAGTTCGGAAAATTCAGTGCAGGAGTATGGGGAAATAAACACCTAACTACCGAGACTAAGATGGGCGTGTATCGGACATGCACCTTGAGTGTACTCAGGAAAACAGGAGAGACGGCTAACACCTTCCACATGCGCTGCCTTCGTAGTATCTTGGGCATACGCTGGCAGGACAGGTTGACAAACGAGAGGGTACTCCAGGTTGCAGAGCTGTCTAGTATCACGATTCTTCCCAAGGAGAGGAGACTTAGGTGGCTGGGGCACATAAACCGGATGGAGGACTATCGTTTGCCAAGGCGCATCCTCTTCATGGTGAGGTCTCATATAAAAAGAAGCCAGTCGGAAGAACCATGCTGCGATTTAAGGATTTGAATCGGCCACGCAAATTGGGAAGAGCTCGCGGAAAATAGAAGAGAGTTGAGAAGGGAAATAAGAGATGGTCGGACTACTCATGACGAAGCCTGGTTCGCACATCTGGCAGAGAAACGTGACAAAAGGCATAATGCTGTCGCAATCCCGTTGTCATGCACCGGCGTACAGTTTTGTTCTAAAGGCTGTGGACGTGTGTGCGGCTCTCGTATAGGACTGTAAAGCCATAAGAAAAAGTGTTTCTCCAAAAACACTGCTTATATCACTGTAACGGATGTAAAGGCCTATGATGATGATGATGAACCTTTCGTACTTACTTAGTCAGTCGACGTGCGAGCGATTTGACCGCCCGTGGTGGATAGTGGATAGCGAGTCGAGGCTACGTCAGGTCTCCTTAGCAATGTTTGCTTGATTTCTGCCACTCACTCCAAAAGGCAACGTCGCATACGTCGTACGAAGTATTAAAAACGCTTTGGCCAGCTTCACTAGGTACATTTTTGCCCGTACCGTCTAGCAGTAGGTAATAAAAGCGTGAGAATTAATCGTATTCTAAGGGAGTGATGTATCTGTTACGAAGTAACTATTAATCTGTGGCTACAAACGTGAGTGTGACGTTCTCGAGGTCCGTGGAGCGCGGCGCGGGTACCGACCCCTCGGCCAGGGGTCGCTGCACAAGGTTGCACCACTCGAGGTTCGGGGGGAGCCGCGCCAGCGTAGCGGAGCTCATCCTCACATCTTTCGCGCTGAGTGACTGCAGCTTCACCAGCGGCTCCAGCAGCCCCGGAGGCGACTCCAACCTAACAATTATGCATTGAAAAGATTTGAGACGGATTTGGCGTTGGAGGACGGTTAACGAGGAAGCTAACGTTTTAGCAGCACTTTTAGTATAATTTCTATACACGCGCGCGACGCGCCTTCGCTGCATAGAAAATAACCTGTTCTCTCGTTTTTCGGAGAGCGAAAGCCGCGCTTGCCGCGACTTACAAGTCGCGGCAAGCGCGGCTACGGCTCGCGCAAGTAGAGAAATCATGCTAGACGTGTTGTTGTATTCTCCACGTGTTTCTACTTCCGGTGGATGGTTGCCGGTTTCGGTGGAACTAATCGGTTGCAGAATATAACGTTTTTCACTTTGGTGCCCGTCTGTGGTTTGAAAATCATAATCGCTAGCTCCGGAAGCTCGCTCGCTCTCTCCAGGTTTGGGATCGTATTAAAAGCTCGAGATCGTTCAACATTTTAGTGGATTAGGTTATTTTACTGCGACCACCTAGCCTCTATATGGCCCCCGCTCCCGGGGCCACATCGACAAATCCATCCCATGGGGATAGGGGCCCGATGCTTGCATTGCCTTTATAGTCACCGAATAAATAGGTACTAGTACCTATCGGTACAGAAGAATCACTTCGAAAACAGATTTAAATAAATAGCGACTTTCTCTGCACGGCAATAAGATGCAAAGTTATTCGTACCAGTCCTATCGTACAATTCGCGAATAACCTACCAACCGTCACAACGGCGCGCGTGCAAACAAAAATGAACCGAGTCACTAGACACGAAAGCTTCCTTTACATAGTCTCCCTCTTTCATTCTTTCACGTGCTGGCATTTACCAGCAGCCCCGGAGGCGGCAGCGTGACATCGCTAGGGTTTTTAAGTCTCGCATTGACTACTCACAAAATGGCGGCAAGTCTAATGAGATTTTGACCAAGAAGTTTACACGGTATACCTAACCTATTGCCATTCACCGCTCCGTGGGGATCGCCGTCAAGCGTATCTGAGCTGTGGAGTGAGACTGCCCTAGTTAAGGTTAGAAAAACTTACACCAGTCCAGCCTCGGCGCTGAGGAACAGCCAGTGGAGGTGCTGCAGGCCGGAGAACACGTCGGGCTCGAGGCGCGTGCCGGGAGGCATGTCGTCCAGGTAGAGCGCGTCGAGGTCCCTGGTGATGTTGAGGCGGGACAGCACGTGACTGACGCCGCCGGCCGCGCGCGGCGCCGGGCACGCGATCAGCTCTATGCTTAAGACCCGCAACTGGGTCGGGAATACGGGCAGGGACGCGCTGTCAAGCGTCACGCCCGGGGGACAGATCATCTTCAAGCGCCAAGGCGACAACTCGATTTTCAGCTTTATTCCTGTCGACATCCACGCGTCGATGTTAGTCCTATATTGAAAGTTGTTTAGTTTGATGGTCTAAATCACCCCCTTAAAAGTTTTAAATGTTTTTGCTAATGATATCAAATTCACCCTATAGATACAAAGTCGAAAAAAATCTGCTGGCCCATACATTTGAGTCGAGCAGGATACTGCAGTTTTGTATGAAACAGCAGATTACAAAAAAATTATCTACCATACAAGGTGCTATACATGGTGTAAAGAAAAGTATCATTAACCTTTAAACGACATACTCTACCCATCAAACTGAACAACTTTTACTATGGAAGCAAACCTGTCAGAACAAAAAAAAACTGTAATACCTACTCGATTCAAACGTATGGGACAGCTGATATTTTTTGTTCTGACAGGTTTGGTCCCATAGTAAAAGATGTTCCATTTGATGGGTAGAGTATGTGGTTTAAAGATGAATGAATGAAAATGAATTAAAAGGTTAATTATACTTTTCCTTACATGACTATTTGTATATGATGTTACAGATATCCAGGGACAGACCATAAAATTGAACAACTTTCACTATGTAGCCGACTTCGTTTATTTTAGTATTACCAACCCCTAAGCATTACAAGGTATTGCAGTTTGATATGAACCGATTTTTTTGTCGTGATTCCTCCCACTACTCCTTTGAATATGTCCACATGAAATGAAATATTGTATTTGTAAAAATACGTTGTAACACGCCACACACCATCCCAATGGCGTAGCCAATTATAATAATAGCCTCTAATTTGTAATATTTTCCGAGGTTTCAGGGATAATTGCACATTTAAATGTACGAAAGTGATTTAGGAAGATTATTGTTATACGATGCAGTGCAGTGCGGCCTGCCGTAATATGTGCGCGAACCTTATTTAGGTATAGGTACCTACTTTGAGTTATTTCTTATTATCATCAGTGCATTTTTTGTTACGATTGGCCGCCACTAATATCTGGCCGCCCTAGTAGTCTAGGAAAAATAAGGTTTGAGATTGCATTAAAGACACTTTAGTAAACTGTGTTTGAAATAATATTACTGTTAGTTTATAACACTTTTGTCGAGATTTCGTAGTTATATTGGCTCAGTAATCTGAGAAATACCTTAAAATCGATATAAATGGACGAAAGGCAAGCTTATTTCGAAAGATATTTCTTCCAGCATACTAGCAAAAGAGACAGTTAATTATCACAAGGCAAATTTAATGTGTACAAACAAACAGTAAATAATTTAGTTTTGAGGTTATAATTTTTGAAGACTTACAAAATAATAAATATCTACTCAAATTTACGATATTAACCGGGGATTATTATTGTTTTAAGTAAAACGTATTGAACAAAGCCATCCTGTACAAAATCACCTGTTTTCCATTTTTTGTTCATACCTAAATTTAATGTTTTGTAAATGTCTTAATTATTCAATAATAAAACATAAAAAATCGGGGATTATTGAGAATTTATGTTTTTTAGGTATGTATCTACTATATTCAAAATTTTCACCAAAAGTGCAATTAATGCAACCAACTCCATACAAAAATCCGTAGATTTCCCCGACTATAGGCCCGGGCCTACTGAGCCTTAGGGCGAATCCGCCACTGTGCAACATATCTCATGCTTACACGAAAAGAAGAAAATTACCGTCAACGTCGTAGAAGTGATTCTCGCCGGAAGATACTAAGAATGTGCAGTTCGCGGGTTGCGGGGGGCAGTGCGGACATTCTCCGCACTCCGTCCTCCGTGCATCATCTCGTAGCGCCCTCTGGTAGTCATCCTCAACTGGTAGCGCCCCCTCGACTTGCAGCAGCGCCACAAGCAGCAACACGGCGACGCATCGCATTTTTGCAGGGCTACCAATTTAAGAGAAGTTTATTCCGAAATCGCTAATGCGCGCCACATACAAACAAAGTCTGGTGATATTTTTAATACTAACCAATTAAGGGCCTATGTCGAAAAATAATTGAAGCGAAATGGGCGTGTGATAGCTTATATTACTGCCTAATGCGAGAGAAAGAGACAGGGCGGCGCGCGCGCCTGAAACGACGCAAGCATAAAACAAACTTTATTTAATTGTAATTGTACTATTTATGTAAGTTCAATTCTGCTCTAATCAAAATTTATAAAAATCTATCTCTTTTTTTAAATCAAGTCTCGTGTTTCTATTATTCACCGTTTAGCAGTTCCAAGCGTTTATCGATAAAGACGGAGGCTACTTTGACTTATTTTTCTATCGAGAAAATGTCTCTTAATCGTGTTTTGGCTCTAATCAAAACTTCAATTATATGTTCAATTTACACATATCCGCAAATCATACTCCTACTGTTAGTACTTCATGATATATGATGCTTTGAAGAATCCTATTTTTTTCACATATCCTCTTAAAGTCAATAACATTTTTCAGAAATCAATATCTATGCTTGTATGAAGTCAGATTTTCGTTATAAGCATAAGCATATGCTCACGACTATATTCCCCGAGGGGGTAGTCAGAGATATTCTGAAAACTCAGAACATCCACGTTTCACTAGTAGTAACGAAACTCTGTCCAGTGTGACGGGGAGTGAGCCCGTCGCCACTTTAAATGGACAGTGGGTACAATACATGCCTCGAAATTGAAGCATGCAGGCTTCCTCACGATGTTTTCGTTAAAATATACAGTTTTAATGCTAAGATTAATTTAAATCTTTGAGACACTGTAACTTTAAAACTATTCATTAAATTCATACAAGCATAGAATATTAGTTTCTAGATTGTTTCTGAAAAATTTGACTTTAATTGGTTAGTATTGAAAATATCACCAGACCTCGTTTGTAAGTCGACCTCGTTTATGTATCTTCTCTACAGCGACAACACATTCCGACGCGGTGGTAGCTTTAAAAAGATTTGACGTTTGATAAGTGCACTGCAAGCTCCTATATTGAATAAATTATATTGACCTTGACTTTGACTTTGACTATGGAGCGCGCTCGGAAATATATTCCATCTAAGACTCCCAACACATTACTAGGTATGTCAGTGCCCTATACCGTAATAATATATAGTGTATTAGTTATTCTACTATTATACGTCGTGTGTCATAATAACAATTGATAATAGACTTGGTTTTCCTCAAAGAGATTAATGATACTTAAAGGAATTGCTTTAGAATAAAGAATCTCCATCCTCTTCGGTTTTCCTGCGGAGTTCGATAAATGACATCCGACACCAAGGAAAATACCAGGAAGTTGGAATAGTTATTTGGTTATAAATCCATGGAAAATACTATTCTCTACGGGTTGAGATATACAACGTGTTAATGAATTAACGCAAAACTAGAAAGTAGTTTGTTTAGAATCGAGAGCAGAATCTAATTATCATGTTTTCAACATAGGTAATTTTTTTCAAAATATTAAATTTATTTTGTAAAATTTAAAATTGACTGAACTCGATCTCACCCACCCCACCCCAGGGGCACTCTCACCCTACTTACTACCAATACAAGATTCTGAAAATGTATCCACGAGCATGTTAGCGCTTTCATTCATTGCTGAAATGATAACAAATCATTTTTGCCTGAAAATTTAAAATGTGAATAACTTTAAATTTTAACTATCAAAACAATGAAATTATTGTTTCAATCCAATTATTTTGCTATAAATCAGTTGGGGTGTATGATGTTTTGCGCTTATTTATTAACACGTTGTATAGGGTCCAACTTCATATGCTGACAGTTTTTTCAGAGGATGATCAGACCATCACACTGAACAAATTTCTCTATGCGACCAATATCGAAAACTCGAAAAAAAAATCTGCTGTCCCATACAATTGGGTCGAGTACGATTTCAGTTTAGTATGGAACAGCAGATTTCCAAGACCTCCGCCATTGACGCAGCGACGACGGCGGACGGCTTCTCATACTAAATAACATTTTTGTACGGGCCCGCCCGCGCCATCTCGGTCGCCGTCGGTGAACGTGTCTCAACCTTTGACTATTTATGTAGGGACCAGCCTTGCGGTAGCATTTCCCCTCTGACATGGTACAAGATCAAGTGATCATGTGCATTTACACACGAGACAGCCTATAATTGCGAAACAATAACTTCGAACTTATTTCATTTGGAGTTCACGCGAGACTACTTTTCATGATTTTTAACAATCAAATCTAAAGTTATGGAGAATCAAATCCAAATATGAGGATTTCATGTTACCTCGCTCCCCGCTAAAAGTGGCAGAAATGTTTGTTATTAGAATTACACGCGTAACTAGTCCAGTACCGCAGGTCCGGCACTTCATGCGGACTTGGTGCAAATTGTCTTTGACATGTGTGTAGGGTTGACTTACGACGCATCGTATGAACATCATCTACATTTCGTTACTTGTTATTGTTCGTTCTGTTATTAAAATAGTATTTGAGCTAAAGAATTAATGAAAATATGAATTTAGCGTTATTTTTCAAAGTTTTTATGCACTGAAAAGACTCAATTTTATGTAGTCAAATACTACGGGTGCGCGCGCCTGACTGCATTCCCTTGCTCGGCTTCCCTCAAGTTTCCCATAAAGTGTGAGGTGAGGTGGGGGGATCTGAAGTCAGAGCGAGACAGAGCTCAATCAATCTATCGACGGGGAAGTGCTAACAACTCCTAACAAAATTTTTTTTTTTTTACGAAAACGACTTGTGAACGCAGTTTGATAGAGAATGAATTCTGCGCGTCTACTGATATTATTAATTAAGCTGAAATTCGCAAAATTGACGTCGCTAGGCACCGAAGAAATATCTCCTACTAGCCGTTTTCCGCGACTCCGTCTGCGTAGACCTTAAAAGTATCCTATGTGTTAATCCAGATCATATTCTATCTGTGTGCCAAATTTCATTAAAATCCATTCAGTAGTTTTTACGTGAATGAGTAACAAATATCCATCCATACTTACAAACTTTCGCGTTTATAATATTAGTAGGATATGAAGGTCCATCACAACCTGATATATTTTCGCCTCCTGTAAAATTTGGTTTTTGTAAGTTGTTAGCACTTCCCCGTCGCTATATTTTTCCGAATTCCGAATTTGCCGCCCCTAGTAAAGTGCCGCCCGGGGCATTTGCCCCTCTGGCCCCCCTCGCTACGCTACTGGTACTGTGACTGTAACCACAATAAATAATATTATTGTGTTTATAGTCAGTAGGAATGCTTGTATAGTGTCCGATTTTCGTTAAAATATACAGTTTCAATGCTAGGATTAGTGTAAGATTTGTATGAAAATCAGTACATTTTAAGGAAAATCTGAAAAGATACCAGCATAGAGATTTGCTTCTAGATTGTTACTGCAAAATTTCATTGTGTTTAATCGGTTAGTATTGAAAATATCACCAGACTTCGTTTGTCTGGAGCGCGCCAACAGTAATATACCCTCGTCCGGGCGGACTTGCCACACAAGTGTCCAGGGGAAACCCAGACACATCCTGTTTGAAAATCTATTGTTTTGTACATAATGGTAAAAACCAAAGTACTGAAAATTTATAACCATGCATGTGACTCGTTCATTATTTTGTTGTGCATGCTATTCTAAATTCGGAGCGCGCTCCATACAAACGAAGTCTGGTGATATTTTCACCAATTAAAGTCAATGATATTTTTCAGAAACAGTCTACAAACTAATAATCTCTATGTTTATGGGAAGTCTGATTTTCGTTAAGAGAAGTTTATTCCGAATGCGTAAATGCGCGCCTCATACAAACGAAGTCTGGTGATATTTTCAATACTATCCCATTAAAGTTAATGAAATTTTGCAGAAACAATCTAGAAACAAATCTCTATGCTTGTATCTTGTCCGATTTTCGTTAAAATATACAGATTCAATGCTAGGAATAATTTAAGATTTGTATGGAAAAAAGCCGTGGTGGTCCAGTGGCGAGTAACTTTGCCTGCCATGCAGGAGGCGATGGTTCGATCCCCGTCCAGGCCGACTCGTACCAATGAGTTTTTCGGAATTTATGTGCGATTTGTAACACCACTGGCTTTTCGGTGAAGGAAAACATCGTGAGGAAACCTGCATGCTTCAATTTCGAGGCATGTATTGTACCCACTGTCCATTATAAGTGGCGACGGGCTCACCCTCCGTCACACTGGACAGAGTTTCGGTACTATTGGTGAAACGTGGATGTTCTGAGGTTTCAGAATATCTCTGACTACCCCCTCGGGAAATATAGTCGTGAGCATATGGTATGGTATGGTATGGAAATCTTTGAGGAACTGTAACTTTAAAACTATACATTGTAACGAAAATCTGGCAAAATGCAAGCATAGAGATTACTTTCTAGGTTGTTCCTGAAAGATGTCATTGACTTTAATTGGTTAGTATTGGAAATATCACTAGATTTCGTTAGTATGCAGCGCGCATTTACGCCACGTGCACTATCAAATAGACAAATAGAAAAAAATTACAAATTTAAAAAACTCCCAACTCCAAAAATGAACACTTAAAAATGTAGCCGTGGTGGTCCTAATATAATTTGAATGTCTACCTAATAGGTAGGTATCGCAAACGGGGACAAAGAAGATTTTTGGTTGGTTATTGTTTCGTCCCCGCCTGCTATACCTACCTATTAGGTGGACATTCAAATTATATTAGCTCAAATAAAGCTGTTATAGCTGATTAGTGAGTATAGAGCTTGTTTTTCTCTTTTCAGTTAATAGGTTTTTTATGCAGTCGGGTTTTTTGTTTATCATAATAATTTAGTTTATTTACAATCACTTGCGGTCCTTGACACCTAAACCTAACCTAAAATATCTTAAAGAGAGTTAAGAAGTAAAACATACATTTGCTTAATAAGGACTAGCCTTGCGGTAGCATTTCCCCTCTGCCACGGTATAAGCAAAATTGATCTTGTGCATTAACATTCAATTTTACACCTTATCACTAAACGAGACAGCCTATAATTGCGAAATAATAACTTCGAACTTAGAACGTTTGCGGTTAACACGAGACAACTTTTCATGATTTTTAACATTCAAAATTAGAATCTAAAGTTATGGGGAATAAAATCCAAAGTTGCGGATTTCATGTTACCTCGCCCCCCGCAAAAAGTGGCAGAAATATTTGTTAGTAGAATTACACGCGTAACCAGTCCACATATAAATAGTCAAAGGTCTTACATACCCAACAGGTGACCGAATTATTTTTTGCTTTTTAAGCCCGGCTTGCACCAACAAGTATTGAGTTGAGTAACCAAGATGATAGTTCTATCTTTCACAGTGCTCATGCAAATGACAGTGACAGCATCATCTACACTAATATTATAAAGAGGAAAGATTTGTACCTATTTTTGTATGTTTGTATGTTTGTAATGAATAGGCTCAAAAAGTACTGGGCCGATTTAAAAAATTCTTTCACCAATAGAATGCTACATTCTTCCAATTTGACATAGGCTACATTTCATTTTGAAAAAAATTAGGGATCCTTGGTAAAATTTGAACAATGTAACCGAAGGTGTAGAAAAATGAGTCTTAAAATTTATTTGTCTACCCCGTGCGAAGCCGGGACGGGCTGCTAGTATTTAATAAACATGTTTAGACCAAAATTTTGTTGTTATTATGTCTTTAACGGCTCTGGATACTAGTCCTTTTGAGCTATTCGTTATTTTTTTCTTTATATTCTTTATTTTGATGATGGGATGATAAACGACGATGAATCTGTGCTCGATTTCGTAAGCTCGCGCGTTGCCGTTGACCATGTACGAGTTAACTTGAACCAATACTTATGTTCTGTTATCGTATTTATTTGAGATTCCTGTTACGTCGGTCGCTTTACGCAACAGTTTGGTACACAATCCGCACGAAATTATGTCACAAATATCACTAAAACCAATTTTTTACGAATTTCAAATAACACGAAACACAGCAAGAGCAATGGCGCCAAGCAAACTCCTAGGCCTAAATACTTTTTGGTGCAAGCCAGCCTAAATGTTTGTTTTTGGCGTTGGTTTTTTTTTTTCATTTGTAATTTAATGTTATTTCATAATTTATCAATTTACATGAAAACTGCTGAATCGATTCTTACCAAATATAGCTAAGAACCACCGCAAGGAAACTTGCTATCACGTAAAAAAAACCGCATCATAATCGGTCCATCCGTTCGAGAGCTACGATGCTACAGACATACCTCTTTTTGCGTCGGGGTTAAAAATTCTAAAATGGTCTATGCGTAAATGCGCGCTGCATACAAACGAAGTCTGGTGATATTTTCAATACTAACCAATTGAAGACAATTACATTTTTCAGAAACAATCTAGAACCTAATCTCTATGCTTGTATGAATTCAGATTTACGTTAAAATAAACAGTTTTAATGCTAGGATTAATTTAATATTTGTAAAATTGTTTGTATTTGGAAATCTTTGAAGCACTGTATCTTTAAAACTATACATTTTAACAAAAATCTGACTTCATACAAGCATAGAAATTAGTTTCTATATTGTTTCTCTAAAATTTCGTTGACTTTAATTGTTTAATTGCTCCGAATTATATTCCCATAATATTTTTGCAGATATCTTCTATGTACTATCGCAGACTTTTCCGCCTGAACACTTAAAATTTACCAAATTTGATAATTATTGACAAATTGATTTAAATATTTTAGTTTTAAAGCAAGAGAACTTTTTTATTCAAAATTGAATTTCCTGTTATATTTTCGTCATACCACTGTGGTAGAGGTATGTAGCACTAGATACTCTTTCTTAGGCGCGGTTTATACAGAAGAGACGTGTGACGGTGGCGGATAGTCAAAGTAACACAATTATAAACCTTATAGTACGTAGCATAGCGTTTGGAGAATTACGCCCGCGCCTACAGGCGACGTCACCTGGAGGCGCAGGCGCGATTCTCCTTTACGACAAAAACGACGCTATGCTACGTACTATAGGGTTTATATTGTGTTACTTAGATTATCCGCCACCGCCACACGTCTCTTCTGTATAAACCGTAGAGGTGAGGCAGGGTGAGGAGGAACTGAAATGCTCAAGTTCCGAGGAAACTCCAGGGGATATAATTCGGAGCGCGCTCCATACAAACGTACTATGGTGATATTTTCAATACTAACCAATTAATGTCAATGAAATTATGCTGAAACAATTTTGATACAAATATCTATGCTTGTATGGAGTCAGATTTTCGTTAAAATATACAGTTTCATTGCTAGGATTAATTTAAGATTTGTATGGAAATCTTTGAGGCACCGTAACTTTAAAACTATACATTTTAACGAAAATCTGACTCATACAAGCATAGAAATTTGTTTTTAGATTGATTCTGAAAAATTTCATTGAGTTTAATTGGTTAGTATTGAAAATAATTATCACCATAGTACGTTTGTATGGAGCGCGCTCCGAATTATATCCTCTTAAATATTTTCGATTAAAAAAACAAAGATTTTTAATTTCACTTCAAGTTACCAAGCGTTCATTGTCATGCGCGGTCGAAAGTAAATATATGCTGATGACAATAGCAAATAAGATATTCCATACATAATCATGGTCAACGTTGTAGGCATCTCATCAATTCTCACCAAACAGCGCGGTAAACCAAAGTAAAATAACAAACATAGATTTACATCGTAAGACACTACACACTTTTGAAAGGTTGAAATCTTTGACTAATTATTATAAGGACTAGCCTTGCGGTAGCATTTCCCCTCTGCCACGGTATAAGCACAATTGATCTTGTGCATTTACATTCAATTTTACACCTTATCACTAAACGAGACAGCCTATAATTGCGAAATAATAACTGCGAACTTAGAACGTTTGGGGTTCACACGAGACTACTCTTCATGATTTTTAACATTCAAAATTAGAATCTAAAGTTATGGGGAATAAAATCCAAAGTTGCGGATTTCATGTTACCTCGTCCCCTGCAACAAGTGGCAGAAATGTTTGTTAATAGAATTACACGCGTAACCAGTCTACATATAAACAGTCAAAGGTTAAAATGTCCAAAAAAAGACAACCTCCAAAACGGGCCATTTTTGTACTACCGAATGTTATGTATGGGAAGTGCTCGTTGGCGTAGTGTAGCTTCGGTATTGAAAACGATCACCGAAGTTAAGCAACGTCAGGTCTGGTCAGTCTTTGGATGGGTGACCGTTTAGTGGTATTTCGTCTCGAGCGTTTCCGTGCTTGAAGGCACGTTAAGGGCCTATGTCGAAAAATAATTAAAGCGAAATGGGTGTGTGATAGCTTATATTACTGCCCGATGCGAGAGAAAGAGATGGGGCGGCGCGCGCGCCTGAAACGACGCAAGCGTAAAACAAACTTTATTTAATTGTGATTGTACTATTTATGTAAGCTCATTTCTGCTCTAATCAAACTTTATAAAATATCAATCTCTTTTGTAAATCAAGTATCGTGTTTCTATTATTCACCGTTTAGCGGTTCCAAGCGTTTATCGATAAAGACGGAGGCTACTTTGGCTTATTTTTCTATCGAGAAAATGTCTCTTGATCGTGTTTTGGCTCTAATCAAAACATCAATTATATATTCAATTTACACATATCCGCAAATCATACTCCTACTGTTAGTACTTCATGATATATGATGCTTTGAAGAATCAAATTTTTTTCACATATCCTCTTAAGCAGCTGGTCTCGGATAGCTCCGTCAGATGGCGTTGTAACTATTCGTAAAGCCAGGTCAGAGGTCTATTAAGGCGGCTTGAAAATTCTCTGACAGTAAGTTGACCACTAATTTGCCTCCACCAACACGCACTGGGCCCGCGTGGTGGAGTATGGCCCACTATGTCTCACCCTTATTCGTGAGAGGAGGCCTTTGCCCTGCAGTGGGATTCTACAGGCTATAAGTTACTTACTTACTAATGTTATGTACGACGCCATAAAAATATGTTAATAATAGTTTGCATAAACATATTACTAAACGATATACGAGTATTTTGTCGTTCAAACGAGATTTCTTGAATTTCATGATGGATATTTTTATTCAAAAATGGCGGAAAAAATCGAATCAGAATTAGTCGAAAGATTGTTTTTTTTTCGTAATTAATTCGAGTTGTCATAATATTACTTTTAATATTTTGTAACACAAAACTACTTTATTTGGGATTATTTTTGCGATTGGATTGTATTTTTATCATATTCGTCTATATTATAATGCGTATTGCAAAGCTATCACATGCATGTCACAATTTAGCCGAACGGCCCATACATGGATGCAAGTAAGTGTGGCGACATCGCTACAATTGAATGGAACCGCGCGGTGTTCACCCTAGTAAATACGTAATTATGCAATGTTCAATATACCTACATATTTCTAAGAAAAACTCCTCTTTTTGACATTAGGGATCTTCTTATCGTGTGGGCGAGTGTGTTCTTCACTATAGAAGAGTGAGCTCACTCTTTTCACTGTGGATGTTTTTTGAGAGCAATAGGGGAGTAGACTACATAAAATATATTTTAGTTTTAACTGCTCAGTAACTAAACCGTTTGAAAATAACGCTAAACTCACATTTTCAGTAATGCTGTTGCTTGAATACTATTTTTAATAACTGGATAAACTATAAAAAGTATCAAAACGACGACGAAAAACAATGACGTCACTATTCAATTTTTAGTACAATATTTCATACAAAGCACGCGTTTTGACGTTTGATAAAGAGTTGTTAATTTGACTACACTCGCGTGCAACCAAATCGACTCAACCCTTTAACGCGCATGCGGAGTAACATTTCTTAAATAAGGCATAGCTGACATTTAAAAACCATACATCATTTTGAAGCTTGGAATCTAAGCTTTAAAAAAAAACATTAATCATGAAAATCGGTACAGTATTTTTTTTTTATATTGAGGTTTAAAATAAAATACAGGAAAACATACTACGCGTGGAACTCACGAGTTGCGCGACGCTATCGCTTATAAAACCACCTGTGACTGAAATTTTTTATCAGTTGCTTATCTGAAGTTGAGCTGATAAAATCTCCACTTGTGAAGCTTACGGTTTATCCAAAATTATGGATACTACGCTAACTGAAGCCGCCCAAATGGTGGCTTTATTGCAACAAGGCCTTAGTCAGCAAAATGTCGCTCGTCAGCTGCACTTGAGCCAGTCTGCTGTGTCCAGAGTATACAGAAGGTTCCAGGAGACCGGTGCCTTCACTCGTAGACCAAGATCTGACCTGCTAAGGCGCACGTCTGAGAGGGACGATCGTTTTATTGTCTCTACTGCACTGCGGAATCGCCACCTTACCAGTGTTGATGTCCAGCAGGAGCTGAGGCGAGTCCGAAGGGTGGCTGTCAGTGAGTGGACAGTCAGACGACGTTTAAAGCAAGCGAACCTGACCCCAAAACGGCCTGCCACAAGCCCAAAATTGACTGCAGGTCACCGGCAAGCGCGTTTGCAATTTGCACGGGAGCACCGTCTGTGGAGCATCGACCAATGGCTGCCTATCCTGTTCACTGACGAGTGCAGAGTATGTCTGCATGGCAGTGACAGGAGAGGCCGGGCCTATAGGCGTCCGGGAGAGGGCTTTGCACAGTGCTGTTTCCGTGAAACAGTCGCATACGGAGGCGGTTCCTGTATGATGTGGGCTGGCATATCCCTAGAGGGTAGAACAGCCCTCGTTTTCGTGCCTGGGGGAGGCCGAGGAGGCGGTCTGACCGCTGATCGGTATATCACCGACATCCTACTTGATCATGTGGTCCCGTATGCAGGCTTTGTCGGGGATAACTTCGTGTTAATGCACGATAACGCCCGGTGTCATTAGGCAGTTCCTCGACGAAGTCGGTTTACGGACCATGGACTGGCCAGCGCTCAGTCCCGACATGTATCCGATTGAGCATGTATGGGACCAGCTCAAACGCAAAGTCCGGGCCAGAGATCCAGCTCCTTCGAACATCCAGGAGCTAAAAGAGGCGTTGTTAGAGGAGTGGGAAGCGTTTCTTCAAGAAGACATAAAAAAATTGATCAGATCAATGAGGAATCGCGTAGAAACTCTTATAAGTGCTAGGGGAGGAAACACTCCGTATTAATTTAATAAATTTTCCTTGTTTTCGTTAAAATTTTTGGTTTTATTCAAAGGATTGGCTAACCTCAATTCATTTATTAATTTATCATTTCTCCTATACCTATAGTCAAATTTCAATTTAAAAAAAAATACTGTACCGATTTTCATGATTAATGTTTTTTTTTAAAGCTTAGATTCCAAGCTTTAAAACGAGGTATGTTTTTTAAATATCAGCTATGCCTTATTTAAGAAACGGTATCCCGTATGCGCGTTAAAGGGTTGAGTCGATTTGGTTGCACGCGAGTGTAGTTGGAAACTCGCGGATTTTTATTGCGTGGCGTATCTGATATTTAATCTATGTCGCAAAAAACAAATCTTCGAATCTCTCTCATCTCAATTCTCGAAACATTCGCCAGTTTCAGATTGCGTCTTCTCCTAACCACATGTGTTGTATAAAATACCCTTTTTAAAAAGTTTTTCTTTTTTTTCGTTAATAAAAAAAGTGTTTTGTTTTTTTTGTGGAGATTATACAGGGTGAGTTATTAGTTACTCATTTACTTACTATTAGTTAATTATTTAATTTTTTAAGGCATTTTTTTTTTTTAACATGTATTGAGGGATGGGATCAAGCTCAAATAAATGCGTTTTCTTATCCTTGAACAGTTTTGATAACAAGTTTCAATAATTTAATGCTAATATTTTTTTATTCAATTCACACATTTTTCCAAAATTTGTACAAATTTATTTAAGAGAAGTTTATTCCGAATGCGTAAATGCGCGCTGCATACAAACGAAGTCTGGTGATATTTTCAATACTAACCAATTGAAGTCTCTCTATATCTATATGAAGTCAGATTTTCGTTAAAATATACAGTTTTAGTGCAACGATTAATTTAAGATTTGTATTGAAATCTTTGAGGCACTGTAACTTTAAAACTATACATTTTAACGAAAATCTGACTCTATACAAGCATAGAGATTACTTTCTAGATTGTTTCTGAAAAATTTCACGGACTTTAATTGGTTAGTATTGAAAACATCACCAGACTTCGTTTGTATGTAGCGCGCTCCGAACTATATTCCTTTAAGGCGCAATAGTAGTACGAAATACCTTGGAGGCATGATTTGTTTTTAATTTTTCTACTAGATTTATACAATTTACCGAAACCAAAGTCATACCTCAGTATTCTTGGATAGTTTAACTAGTGAAATCATAAATTGAGTACACGATTTTAACTACTTCACTCGATAGAAAATCGACACAGAGACATTTTTCTCGTTTTAGAGAAACTTAAAACAGTTTCCGATTTTTAGTATTTAAACTCGCATATTCACCATTAGTTTATCTAGTGAAATCATAAAAAAATCTATAAAAATTACTTTTATTAATTCTTTTTAATCGAAAATACGGCACACATACGCACTTTTCGGAGGGCTGGGCAATCAAGTTTCTCATAGAAAATATTCGTCTGAACCTATAGCCCCTTAAGGGCCTATGTCGAAAAACAATTGAAGTGAAATGGGCGTGTGATAGCTTATATTACTGCCTGATGCGAGAGAAAGAGATAGGGCGGGCCTAAAACGACGCAAGCGTAAAACAAACTTTATTTAATTGTGATTGTACTATTTATGTAAGTTCATTTCTGCTCTAATCAAACTTTATAAAATATCAATCTCTTTTTTTTAAATCAAGTCTCGTGTTTCTATTATTCACCGTTTAGCAGTTCCAAGCGTTTATCGATAAAGACGGAGGCTAATTTGGCTTATTTTTCTATCGAGAAAATGTCTCTTAATCGTGTTTTGGCTCTAATCAAAACTTCAATTATATGTTCAATTTACACATATCCGCAAATCATACTCCTACTGTTAGTACTTCATGATATATGATGCTTTGAAGAATCCTATTTTTTTCACATATCCTCTTAAGTGACTCTACCTATACTCACTATACCTAACCTAACATGATATTAATAAGTATGTCGTCAAATAATAGTATGTTTTTGAGTTTGAGCACGTTTTGTTATGTTTATTGAGGCAGATTCAATATGGTGATATGTCATTCAGGTCAAGATTGTTTTAATATAAAGTCATTGACTTGGGTTAACGATAATTATTGTCAAAAAGTACCCGTACCTACCTGTACAAAGCATATGCACGACTACAACGTGTTAATGAATTAACGCAAAACTAGAAAGTAGTTTGTTTAGAATCGAAAGCAGAATCGAATTATCATGTTTTCTACATAGGTAATTTTTTTCAAAATATTAAATAATTTGTTTGTCAAAATTAAAAATTTATTGAACTCGATGTCAACCCACCGCACGGGCACACTCACCCAACTTACTACCAAAACAAGATTTATAAAATGTATCCATGAGCACGTTAGCGCTTTCATTCATTGCTGAAATGAAAACAAAACATTATTGCCTGAAAACTTAACATGTGAATTACTTTAAATTTTAACTATCAAAATAATGAAATAATTGTTACAATTTAATTATTTTGTTATAAATCAGTTGGGATGTATGAGGTTTTGCGCTTATTCATTAACACGTTGTATATTCTGAAACCTCAGAATATCCACGTTTCATCAGTACCGAAACTCTGTCCAGTGTGACGGGGAGTGAGCCCGTCGCCTCTTGTAATGGACAGTGGGTACAATACATGCCTCGAAATTGAAGGATGCAGTGACGTGAGGAAACCTCACGATGTTTTCTTTCACCGAAAAGCCAGTGGTGTTACAAATCGTACATAAATTCCGAAAAACTCATTCTAACGAGTCGGTCTGGACGGGGATCGAACCATCGCCTCCTGCACGGCAGGCGAGGTTACTCGCCACTGCACCACCACGGCTTTTTTTTCGGCGTCAAACTTGGTGTGATTATATTATAGTGCATATCAAAGGTAACACAAGAATAATAAAAAAACCGGCCAAGTGCGTGTCGTGCCACGCGCAGGGTAGGGTTCCGTAGTTGCTCGTAACAATATACAATGTGTTAATGAATAAGCGCAAAACCTCATACACCCCAACTGATTTATAATAAAATAATTAGATTGAAACAATAATTTCATTATTTTGATAGTTAAAATTTAAAGTTATTCGCATTTTAAGTTTTGAGGTAAAATTGATTTGTTATCATTTCAGCAATGAATGAAAGCGCTAACGTGCTCATGGATACCTTTTAAGAATCCGATTTTGGTAGTAAGTAGGGTGAGAGTGCCCGAGCGGAGGGTTGAGATCGAGTTCAGTAAATTTTAAATTTTACAAACAAATTATTTAATATTTTGAAAAAAATTACCTATGTTGAAACCATGATAATTCGATTCTGCTCTCGATTCTAAACAAACTACTTTCTAGTTTTGCGTTTATCCATTAACACGTTGTATATAGGTACGGACTTAGAGGGGGCTTTTTGTTTTGTACTACGTATATAGGGTCCAACTTAATATGCTGACACTTTTTTAAGGGGACGATAAGACCGCAAACTGAACAACTTTCTCTATAGGACCAACATAGAAATCGGGAAAAAAAAAATGCTATCCCATACATTTCGCTCAAGTAGGTTTACAGTTTTGTATAGAAGAGCTGATTTTTTTTCCCGATTTCGATGTTGGTCCCTTAGAGAAAGTTGATCAGTTTGACGGTCTGATCATCCCCTTAAAAAAGTGTCAGCATATTAAGAAGGACCCTGTATTTATGGGTAGTAGGTAGGAACTAGTATTTATTCTGAGGTTTAGTCTTGGATATTGTGTGGTGGTACGGAACCATCTGTGCGCGACTCGTACTTGGCCGGTATTTTTGGTTTTGGGTTTTTAACTCCAAGTAATAAAATAATACCAAACTTTTAGTAACCTTGGCCCCTCGTCCTGACTTATGACGTCACGTTTGACGTCATCCACAATGCATCTCGTCATTGCAAGGGAGTCATTTTGAACTCTATATGTATTAAATATTGAGTCTAATCTTCTTTGGACTCTTTTGAAAACAAATTAGGTTTTTTTCCTTATTTAAATCAAATTTTGTTTGTGGTTTCCTGTTCTCTTTTCGATTATAAATCGGCGCGGCTTATAGTAGTCACTGTAGCCCCGGAATTTTTATTTACCACAAAGATTACCGATTGCCGTTTAGAATTTGTCGTAAGTTACGAAATTACTAATATAAAAACCTAAGTCTTACAGATCACAACCCGCCGAAACAAAAAAAAAGTCTGAAATTTTTAAAATTTGTGGTGTTTTTTTGTATACAATGTGTTAATGAATTAACGCAAAACCTGATTTATAACAAAATAATTAGATTGAAACAAGAATGAAATTATTTTGATGGTTAAAATTTAAAGTTACGAGTATTCGCATTTTAAGTTTTCAGGCTAATATGATTTGTTGTCATTTCAGCAATGAATGAAAGCGCTAACATGTTCATGGATACATTTTAAGAATCTTGTTTTGGTAGTAAGTAGTGTGAGTGTGCCCGTGCGGTGGGTTGGCATCGAGTTTAGAAAATTTTAAATTATTGTCACAAATTATTTAATATTTTGAAAGATGTTACCTGTTGAAACCTTGATAATTCGATTCTGCTCTCGATTCTAAACAAACTACTTTCTAGTTTTGCGTTAATTCATTAACACGTTGTATAGAGTCCAACTTAATTTGCTGACTATTTTTTTGGGAAATATGCTATCTTAAAATACTAGATGGCAAAAAGATGACGCAAATATTTTTTTTTGACTACGAAAGTCAACTTTGCGAAAAGTTTGACGCCCTTGCCCTGACTGACCTTAATATAATAGCTATACGTACTTCATTCCAAATAAAGACGAAGAGATTTTTCGATTCCTATTTAGCTTTTTGGCCAATTCTGATTAGCAAATTGTATACATACTTTATTTATCAGAAAGATATACTATCTGACATATCTTATCTTACGTTACTGAATCTGTCCTAAGAATAAGTGAGAGGAAGTGTTTTAAATCTCTGTTTCTGTAATTCAAAATAGCCATTAAATTTCGTTGCTGTTTGGAATGGAGTATAGACGGTTGTAATTTTCACAGAAATATTTAAGTTTCTAACAAGTAATAAATGAAACATAAGTTAAATAGTTAAGGAAGGGTTCCCATCCAAGAAACGTTTTTTTGTTTTTGAAAGAAACTATACTTCATTCCAAATAAGGACGTCGATATTTTCCGATTCCTACTTAGCTTTCTGGCCAATTCTGATTACCAGATGTAATTAATTTATTGGATACATATACTATCCGACATATCTTGGACGCTACTAAAGCTGTTCTAAGAATAAGTGAGAGGAAGTGTTTCAAATCTCAGTTTCTGTAATGCAAAATGGCCTTAAAATTTCGTTGCTATTTTGAATGGAGTATAGTTTCTATCAATGTGTTTTCTTCTCGCTCTATCGTAAAAACGGTAATACATACTTCGTCACAAGCGTCAAAGTTGGCATATGCATGCATATGCTGACTACTATATTCCCCGAGGGGGTAGTCAGAGATATTCTGAAACCTCAGAACATCCACGTTTCACCAGTAGTACCGAAACTCTGTCCAGTGTGACGTGAACCCGTCGCCACTTATAATGGACAGTGGGTACAATACATGCCTCGAAATTGAAGCATGCAGGTTTCCTCACGATGTTTTCCTTCACCGAAAAGCCAGTGGTGTTACAAATCGAACATAAATTCCGAAATACTCATTGGTACGAGTCGGTCTGGGATCGAACCATCGCTTTCTGCACGACAGGCAAGGCCAAGGACCACCACGGATTTTTACGTATACGATATAAATGGCTGTAAATAAATGCAAATACAAATAAAAAAAAACCAATTGTTTATTTGCAAATAAATAGGGTAGGTACAAGTCAGATGTTTTTAGATAAAAGTTTGGTCATGCCTATCTAGCCATTTTGTCAGTAGCATGCAAATATTAAGTACATTTAGAAATTTATACATTATTATTATGTCAGGAAAGAGAAATTAATACTATGTCAAAACAATACCTAGTTAAACTATACATTGACTATCCGTTACCGCCAAGATCAGTGTACACCAAAAATTCGTCAACCGAGTAAAACGTTTTATCTAGGAGCCATCTGTATAACGATGACTTAAACCTATTAAGAGGTAGCACTTTCATTTCCGATGGTATTTTATTATATACAACGTGTTAATGAATAAGTGCAAAACCTCATACACCCCAACTGATTTATAACAAAATAATTAGATTGAAACAATAATTTCATTATTTTAATAGTTATAATTTAAAGTTATTCGCATTTTAAGTTTTGAGACAAAAATGATTTGTTATCATTTCAGCAATGAATGAAAGTGCTAACGTGCTCATGGATACATTTTAAGAATCTTGCTTTGGTAGTAAGTTGGGTGAGCGTGCCTGTGCGGTGGTTTGAGATCGATTTAAGTAAATTTTAAATTTAAAAACAAATTATTTAATATTTTGAAAAAAAAAAATACCTATGTTGAAACCATGATAATTCGATTCTGCTCTCGATTCTAAACAAACTACTTTCTAGTTTTGCGTTAATTTATTAACACGTTGTATAGCCCTACACATTGCATAGCAGTTGTTCAGAAAACGCTGAGTTTTAGGCACTGTCCCAAGAACGAGACAATTTGGATACAATGAAACTAATATTAAAGTAACTATAGTGTAGGAAGCAAGTGATCTACGGTCAAGTCAAGGATGTAACACATTGGAAGTTTAAATATTGATCTCTTACCTTGACGAGCGATCTAATGTTTGTCAATTAGCATTACTTAGGTAATTCTGCTGACGTAAATAATAAATACATTATAGTCTAGGAAAAATAAGGTTTGAGATTACATTAAAGACACTTTAGTAAATTGTGTTTGAAATAATATTACTGTTAGTTTGTAACATTTTTGTCGAGATTTCGTGGTTATATAGGCTCAGGAACCTGAGAAATACCTTAAAATCGATATTAATGTACAAATGGCAAGCTTATTTCTAAAAATATTTCGACCAGCATACCAGCAATAGAGACAGTTAATTATCAAAAGGCAAATTTAATGTGTAAAAACAAACAGTAAATAATTTAGTTTTGAGGTTATAATTTTTGAAGACTTACAAAATATTTAAATATCTACCCAAATTAACAATATTAACCGTGAATTATTATTGTTATAAGTAAAACGTATTGAACGAAGCCATCCTGTACAAAATCACCAGTTTTCCATTTTTTGTTCATACCTAAATTTAATGTTTTGTAAATGTCTTAATTATTCAATAATAAAACATAAAAAATCGGGGATTATTGAGAATTTATGTTTTTCAGGTATGTATCTACTATATTCCAAATTTTCACCAAAAGTGCAATTAATGCAACCAACTCCATACAAAAATCCGTAGATTTCCCCGACTATTATAGTACTGTAGCCCCGAGACTTTTTAATTACTAAAAACATTACCGATTCTGCCTCCGTAGTCTAATGGTTAAGAGCATTGGGTTCTTGACACGGAGGTGGGTTCGATTCCCATGGGGGACACCTAGTGATATGTCACTTTGTGCGTTTTTCCCCAGTTGGTTAGGACATTGCAGGCTGAATCACCTGATTGTCTGAAAAGAAAGATGATTCCTTGCTTCGGATGGCACGTTAAGCCGTTGCTCTGGTGGTGGTAGTCGTTACATAAAAACCACGTCAGAGGCCGTAAGGCGGTCTGAAAAAACCTTGACACCAGGGCTTGCCCACACGATAAGAAGATTACCGATTGCCGTTTAGATATTGTTAGTAAGGTACGAAATTATTAATATAAAAACCAAAGTCTTACACATCACAACCCGCCATAAGAAAAATAAAATAAAAAAATTTTTTAATTTCTTTTTTATACAACGTGTTAATGAATTAACGCAAAACTAGAAAGTAGTTTGTTTGGAATCGAGAGCAGAATCGAATTATCATGGTTTCAACATAGGTTATTTTTTTCAAAATTTTAAATAATTTGTTTGTAAAATTTAAAATTTACTGAATTCGAACTCAACCCACCGCAAGGGCACACTCACCCTACTTACTACCAAAACAAGATTCTTAAAATGTATCCATGAGCACGCTAGCGCTTTTATTAATTCCTGAAATGATAACAAATCATTTTTGCCTCAAAACTTAAAATGCGAATAACTTTAGATTTTAACTAACAAAATAATGAAATTATTGTTTCAATCTAATTATTTTGTTGTAAATCAGTTGGGGTGTATAAGGTTTTGCGATTATTCATTAACACGTTGTATAGTATTGTCATGTTCTTCACCTTAGTTCAATACCATACATCTACGACTGTCTAAAGTTGCCATACAAAGCTATAAGACCGATCAAAATTTACTTTTTCATCTGGTCTAACAGCTTTGTATGGCAACTTTAGATAGTCTTACTATTACGTGTGGGTATTGAACTAAGGTGAAGAACATGATAGTATTGAAAAAAAAAACGGTAAACTCGAAATTTAAAAATTTCTGACAATTTTTTTTTGATTACGCCTGTTTGTGATCTGTAAGACTTAGGTTTTTATACAACGTGTTAATGAATAAGCGCAAAACCTCATACACCCCAACTGATTTATAACAAAATAATTAGATTGAAACAATAATTTCATTATTTAGATACTTAAAATTTAAAGTTATGCGCATTTTAAGTTTTGAGGCAAAAATTATTTATTATCATTTCAGCAATGAATGAAAGAGCTAATGTGATCGTGGATACATTTTATGAATCTTGTTTTGGTAGTATGTAGGGTGAGAGAGCCCGTGCGGTGGTTTGAGATCGAGTTCAATAAATTTTAAAAACAAAATATTTAATATTTTGAAAAAAAAACCTATATTGAAACCAGAATAATTCGATTCTGCTCTCGATTCTAAACAAACTACTTTCTAGTTTTGCTTTAAATCATTAACACGTTGTATTAGTATTATCGTACCTTACTAACAATATCTAAACGGCAATCGGTAATCTTTTTGTTAGTTAAAATGTCAAATGGCTACAGTACTATTTATACATACTTTTGAATTAAAATAAATAGTGCGCTTGACCGTCGCGACAATCGAATAATGCGCGAGGTTTTGAACTTTGGCTTAGGGTATGCGCTGACTGCAGTGACAAAATTTATTCTCGCGAACGTGCACGTACCAAAATTTGTTCAAATAGTTTGTATGGTGTTCCACGTTGCATCATATTTTGGTTTTTATAGAAATAAAGTGGTCTGACGTGTTTTTAGCGCAAATAATACTAATACTACAAATAGGTATGCCCCACAGAACATTATAAGAGGGGTTAGAAGTGCAAAGTAGGCTTGGAACGTGTCGCCACAGGTTATGCAATGATTTGTATAACACTATAAGGCGCGTGGCGTGGTGCGAGCGAGAGGGCATGAGTAATTGTAGCAGAGTGAGCGGGAAGACAAGTGCCGACAGCCGTCTCCGAAGCAAAAGCGCTACTTTGCATTTCTAACCCCTCTTATAATGTTCTGTGGTCTGCCATATTCTCTAAGCCCTAATAATACCTACTGTCTAAAGAGAAGTTTATTCCGAATGCGTAAATGCACGCTCCATACAAACGAAGTCTGGTGATATTTTCATTACTAACCAATTAAAGTCAATGAAATTTTTCAGAAACAATCTAGTAACTAATCTCTATGTTTGTATGAAGTCATATTTTCGTTAAAATAATACCTACAGTGTTAGTGCTAAGTTTAATTTAAGATTCGTATAGAAATCTTTGAGGCACTGTAACTTTAAAACTATACAATTTAACAATTTACTAATTTAAATCTGATTTACACTAACATATAGATTAGTTTCAAGATTGTTTCTGAAAAATTTCACAGAGTTTCATTGGTTAGTATTGAAAATATCACCAGACTTCGTTTGTATGGAGCGCGCATTTACCCATTCGGAATAATCTTCTCGGTCGATCGGTTTGCTCTCATACTACGAACAAGTTTTAGCCTTTCGCCGTAGAGACCCTAGGTTGTTGGGGTCCCGCGGCGATACTTTTTCTAAAGTGCCTCTCGAGGCGCCTGTTTGAGGCCACGGGGGACAGGAGGGCTGGAAGCTATTTTGCCCAGAGGATAGGTTTGGCCATTCAAAGAGGTAATGTGGCCATCCTCCTTGGTACCCTGCCTCGGGTGGGCGCCTCGGAGGATATCTTTTATCTGTAATGTGTGTAAGTTTTTCCATACTCTGTATTTCTTCCGTTTTTGTGTTTAATAAAGTCAATATACAACGTGTTAATGAATAAGCGCAAAACCTCATACACCCCAACTGATTTATAACTGAATAATTCGATTGAAACAATAATTTCATTATTTTGATAGTTAAAATTTAAAGTTACTCGCATTTTAAGTTGTCAGGCAAAAATGATTTGTTATCATTTCAGCAATGAATGAAAGCGCTGGCGTGCTCATGGGTTCATTTTAAGAATCTTGTTTTGGTAGTAATTAGGGTGAGTGTGCCCGTGCGGTGGGTTAGGTTACACTTAGTTTATTCAGGAGAACGATTGCGCTAATTTAAAACATAAAAGTTCTATT
This sequence comes from Agonopterix alstromeriana, assembly GCA_963924505.1. Classification (NCBI taxonomy): domain Eukaryota; kingdom Metazoa; phylum Arthropoda; class Insecta; order Lepidoptera; family Depressariidae; genus Agonopterix; species Agonopterix alstromeriana. The sequence continues at coordinate 7,915,606 of OZ004690.1, read as the reverse complement.
CTTATCCAATTTCAGTTCTAATCACATTGCAATCCAATTACTATTCAACTGAATTCCGCATCGCGCTAAACTCTATGTAACTGACAGCCTTTAACGTCTGAGCGATCTGTCAAAACGGCTCTAACGGCTGTCATGAGCTGTACCGCGATTAGCGCAATACCAAATGTGTCAAAAGTTATGGTTCGTACATAAAGTTAATATACAGGAATAAAGGAACTGACAGCTGAGCAAGCGAGTTGTACCTATACTTCATTCCAAATAAGGACGACGAGATTTTCCGATTCCTATTTAGCTTTCTGGCCAATTCTGATTACCAAATGTAATTAATTTATTGGATACATATACTATCCGACATATCTTGGACGTTACTAAAGCTGTTCTAAGAATAAATGAGAGGAAGTGTTTCAAATCTCTGTTTATGTAATTCAAAATAGCCTTAAAATTTCGTTGCTATTTTAAATGGAGTATAGCGGTAACACTGTATAATAGAAAGAGATACGTGACGCGAGGCAATAGAACAGTTTTTGGGAACTTATCAACACAATCGACAAGGTAAATATTCAAGCTCTGTGAATAATTTGGGAATCTAAAGTGAAATCCTAGATTATTTTGTGAAAAATACTAACACTCTTCACCAACTTCAACCATCAACTAAATTATCCACGATTTCACGTGAGATTCACAATTATACACAGAACTAGAATTTTTACTGAGTTGATAGGGGGTAATAAATTCCCAAAAAACGGTTTCATTTGACAACTCATGTCAGTTACTCTATTCCGTAAGTATAAGCATAAGCATATGCTCACGACTATATTCCCCGAGGGGGTAGTCAGAGACCTTCAGAAACCTCAGAACATCCACGTTTCACCAGTAGTACCGAAACTATATTCCCCGAGGGGGTAGTCAGAGACCTTCAGAAACCTCAGAACATCCACGTTTCACCAGTAGTACCGAAACTGTCCAGTGTGACGGGGGGTGAGCCCGTCGCCACTTATAATGGACAGTGGGTACAATCATAGAACATTATATTATTAGGGGTTAGAAATGCAAAGTAGCGCTTTTGCTTCGCAGACGGCTGTCGCCACTTGTCATCCCGCTCACGCTGCTACAATTACTCATGCCATCTCGCTCGCACCACGCCGCCTTATGGTGTTATGCAAATCATCCTACTTTGCACTTCTAACCCCTCTTATAATGTTCTGTGGGTACAATACATGTCTCGAAATTGAAGCATGCAGTTTTCCTCTATTATAATAACTTTTTGGGTTTATACGTACTCCAGTCACGGTTCAATCACCGAATATTTACCGCGATTGCAGCCCTCTGACGTTTTTTACGACAATGTAAAAACAAAAAATTTTGAAAAAACCCGTTTCTTCGGTTCAATACACTTCAGATCTCTAACCCGAAACCCTGACTCATTTGATTTGAGTCGAGTAGGCGTTGCAGGAAAACATTCTTCGACTGCCCGTCTGTCCGTCTGTCCGTGGCTTAGCTCAGAGACTCTTAGGCCGAGATTCAGAGACGATTTTTTTGTCTTAGCTCGAGCTAAGCGTGGCGAAAATGTATGGAAATTGACATACGGGAGTCCGAACTATGACTTACAAATCGTCTCCGAATCTCGGCGTGAGTACTAGAAAGCTGTAATTTGAAATAGGTATACATATTTAACACGCCGACAAAGTGGTAGAATAACATCTTGAAAAAAAATTTTTTTAGGGTACCTCCCCTACGACGTGGCTCTTAAAAAATTGTCACTTTAAAGCTTAAAATTTCGCTAACGGATTCCTAAATCGAAAAATGGTTTCCCACATCCACAATATTTTTAAAAGACCTATCCAACGATACCCCACACTTTGACTAATTATTATAAGGACTAGCCTTGCGGTAGCATTTCCCCTCTGCCACGGTATAAGCATTCAATTTTACCCCTTATCACTAAACGAGACAGCCTATAATTGCGAAATAATAACTTCGAACTTAGAACGTTTGGGGTTAACACGAGACTACTTTTCATGATTTTTCATGAAATCCAAAGTTGCGGATTTCATGTTACCTCGCCCCCCGCAAAAAGTGGCAGAAATGTTTGTTAGTAGAATTACACGCGTAACCAGTCCACATATAAATAGTCAAAGGGTAGGTAAGCATGTAGGTATAAGTACCTACAGCAAATAAAAATAAAGCTCTTATTTGTACGCAGTAATCACAATACATTCTCACGTACCTACTCGTACCTATTGAGAATTATAAATAGGTACTTATAAAGTAAGTACTTTTTAAGTCTGGTTCCGACTAGGCGAGTACGCTAGTCGAGTGCGAGTGATTTTGTAGACAATTTAAGCCACTCGCTAACCTACTGAAAAACCGTGGTGGTCCAGTCAGTGGCGAGTAGACCGTAATAACCTTGCCTGCCGTGCAGGAGGCGATGGTTCGATCCCCGTCCAGGCCGACTCGTACCAATGAGTTTTTCGGAATTTATGTACGATTTTGTAACACCACTGGCTTGTCGGTGAAGAAAAACATCGTGAGGAAACCTGCATGCTTCAATTTCAAGGCATGTATTGTACCCACTGTCCATTATAAGTGGCGACGGGTTCACTCCCCGTCACACTGGACAGAGTTTCGGTACTAGTGAAACGTGGATGTTCTGAGGTTTCAGAATATCTCTGACTACCCCCTCGGGGAATATAGTCGTGAGCATATGCTATGCTATATTTAATGAGTAGATAAAATACAAAGTGCGTATCCACAACAGGCTTCGTCAAAGGTAATACAATACTCACATCCGCAAAAGGCTTTGTCAATGGTAATTTTAAACATCGAAGTTCTATTCTTATCCAATTCTGTTCTAATCACATTGCAATCCAATTACTATTCAACTGAGCTCTTGCTCCACTGAAAGTGGTGGTCCCACCACGACTTTCATTAAATATTGGTATACTGAAAATAAATTCTTAATACTCGCTACTCAACTAATGTACTCGCCTAGTTTAAACCAGGCTTCATATGCAGTAGTCCTTTTGTATGACATCAGTTATTGACGGACGGACGCATCTTCTTACTGTATTGTAAAGTTTGATGGGTATTTACAGAAATATTTTAATATTTATATTGTGATTTACGTTTTGGACTCTGTACAGTCTAAATCAGAAAAGATATTACTTATTTAGTACTGGATTTTCTATTAATAAATAAGTCATAAGGGGGTGGTTTAGACCATCGAACTGAACAACTTTCACTATGGGACCAATATCGATATCGAAAAAAATTGTGGCATTGCAGTTTAGTATGGAACAGCAGATTTTTCTTTAGATGACAGGTTTGCTCCCATAGTAAAAGTTGTTCAGGTTGATGGGTAGAGTACGTGGTTATAAGAGAAGTTTATTCCGAATGCGTAAATGCGCGATGCATACAAACGAAGTCTGGTGATATTTTCTATACTAACCAATTAAAGTCAATGAATTTTTTCAGAAACAATCTAGAACCGAATCTCTGTTTGTATGAAGTCAGATTCGTGAAATATACAGTTTTAGTGCTAGGATTAATTTAAGATTTGTATGGAAATCTTTGAGGCACTGTAACTTTAAAACTATACATTTTTAACGAAAATCTGACTTCATACAAATATAGAAATTAGTAACTAGATTGTTTCTGAAAAATTGCATTGACTTTAATTGGTTAGTATTGAAAATATCACCAGACCCTCTAGCATGATTTCTCTATTTGCGCGCGACTCGGCCTTTTCCCATACTACAAGTCGCGGCAAGCATGGCTTTCACCCTCCAAAAAGCGCAGGAACAGGTTATTTTCTGTGCAACGAAAGCGCGTCGCGCGCGTGTAGAGAAATCATACTAGACGTGCAGACTTCGTTTGTATACAACGTGTTAATGAATAAGCGCAAAACCTCATACACCCCAACTGATTTATAACTAAGTAATTATATTTAAACAATAATTTCATTATTTTGATGATTAAAATTAAAAGTTCTTCGCATTTTAAGTTTTGAGGCAAAAATGATTTGTTATCATTTCAGCAATGAATGAAAGCGCTAGCATGTTCGTGGATACATTTTAAGAATCTTGTTTTGGTAGTAAGCAGGGTGAGTGTGCCCGTGCGGTGGTTTGAGATCGAGTTCAGAAAATTTTAAATTTTACAAACAAATTATTTAATATTTTGAAAAAAATTACCTATGTTGAAAACATTTTAATTCGATTCTGCTTGCTCTCGATTCTAAACAAACTACTTTCTAGTTTTGCGTTAATTCATTAACACGTTGTATATTAGCGCTTTCGGAATAAACTTCTGTTAATGATCCGTTAAAATAAGATTGCAATAAAAATACGATCAAAATCCGAAATACAACCAAAAAAAGGTTTTTTTTTTACCTTTTTGAAACATAACCGACAACTTACAACGACAAAAAACTGTATTTTTTGTGCAGACTGTACCTATATCATTTTATGTCCTTTTGTGTCAAATTTAATGTGCATTGACAGACGGACGGACAATCATTATAAATTATAGTTATTTCTCTTTGACTATTTATATGTGGAGCTAAGAGGAAGGATCTCCATAGAGTCCGCATAAATTTACGATTGTAGTTGGTCTCTTTTATCTTATGACGTACCTTTAATAGTAGAAGGAGATGGAACTATAGATATTTGTTTATGCGGCTGTCCACTTTTTTTTGAGCTAGTGTTTGTGAAAAGTGACCGTAAACATAAGGCCATATGTCACTTGGTGCCTTATGTCCATACTACTTGACACCACACACTCAAACCTAAACGTCAAAAAAAGTGGACACTTTACAATTGGTATGGCTCACTCTAGTCTTAAAGAGAGATCCCTTCTCTTAGATGTGGACTGGTTACGCGTACGCGTGTTATTCTACTAACAAACATTTCTGCCACTTTTTGCGGGGGGCGAGGTAACATGAAATCCGCAACATTGGATTTTATTCCCATAACTTTAGATTCTAATTTTGAATGTTAAAAATCATGAAAAGTAGTCTCGTGTGAACCCCAAACGTTCTAAGTTCGAAGTTATTATTTCGCAATTATAGGCTGTCTCGTTTAGTGATAAGGTGTAAAATTGAATGTAAATGCATAAGATCAAATTGTGCTTATACCGTGGCAGAGGGGAAATGCTACCGCAAGGCTAGTCCTTATAATAATTAGTCAAAGTTATTTCTTGTTAAGAGTTACAGTCAATTACATTTTAAACACGATCTAGAAACTAATCTCTGTGTCCGTATTTTTAACCGAACTTGAAAAGGGGGGGTTATAAATTCGATAGGTATGTATGTATGTAATATTGCTAGAATTTTAATCACATTTCACATTCACAGTTTTTGCCTGTCCGAACCGATTTTGATGAAACTTTTTTGTTTGATAGCTTTTGATTTGACTTAAAATCTGGAGCGCGATTTTTGAAACTTATACCTAGAACTCAACTGTTGAAAATGTTTGTTAGTAGAACTACACGCGTAACCAGTGCACTTACTACACATCTTTCTACTGCTTTGACTAATTATTATAAGGACTAGCCTTGCGGTAGCATTTCCCCTCTGCCATGGTATAAGCACAATTGATCTTGTGCATTTAAATTCAATTTTACACCTTATCACTAAACGAGACAGCCTATAATTGCGAAATAATAACTTCGAACTTAGAACGTTTGGGGTTCACACGACACTGTTTTTCATGATTTTTAACATTAAAAATTAGAATCTAAACTAATGAAATAAAATTCAAAGTTTCGTATCTCGTGCTACCTCGCCCCCCGCAAAAAGTTGCAGAAAGTTTGTTAGTAGAATTACACGCGTAACTTGTCCTCATATAAGTAGTCTAAGGCTCAGTTCAACGATTGGGTTTCAAAAATCGCACTCCTGGTATAAAATTTGTGCGGACGAAGTCGTGGGTAAAGTCTAGTAAAAAATAAAAATAGCGGAAGAAAAACGTTGTTGACAATCCAAAAATTCGTTCGTAGCTAAACATGAGCTTTTAGCAGCATTGTGATAATTAAACATTTTTGTAAAACCAGTAGGTAGGTACGTAATCATAATATTATCCTACTAACTATGTAAGTACACACGGCGACACATCAAGCAATACAAAACCAAAATAACCTGACCGCGCGTAGGTCGAGTAACGTCACAGGTCCGGCACTCTAAAGAACGTTTTTGAATTTCCAAATGGCGTCTGCACATGCGCACTTTGTGCAAACCGTCCATGACATTTTTTTTAAATCTCTTTAACGGTTCTGGATACTAGTCCTTTTGAGCCATTCGTTATTTTCTTTCTTTATATTCTTTATTTTGATGATGGGATGACAGATGACGATGAATCTGTGGTCGATTTCGTAAGCTCGCGCGTTGCCGCCAAAATTACCATTTACGAATTACCAACTTGAACCAAAACTTATGTACTGTTATCGTATTTATTTGAGATTCCTGTTACATCGGTCGCTTTACGCAACTGTTTGGTACACAATCCGCACGAAATTATGTCACAAATATCACTAAAACCATTTTTTTACGAATTTCAAATACGACGACACACAACAAGAGCAATGGCGCCAAGCAAAACTCCCGTCCATGACATTGCGTGTAGGGTTGAAAGCCACGCTTTGCATTTTAACGTCATCGATATTTCAATACTTTTAATTGTTCGTTCTATTAATAAAAATAGTATTTGAGCTAAAGAATTATTGAAAATGTGAATTTAGCGTTATTTTTCAGCGTTTTGATGCATTGAAAAGACACAATTTCATGTAGTCAAATCCAACGGGAGCGCGCGCCTGACTGCATTCCCTTGCTCAGCTGGTGGTGGTGGGGTATATGAAGTCAGAGGGGGGCGGGGAGTGGCCGTTCTGTATGTAGAACTAACTATAGCCTATTCTGTGGTAGCGTATAACGTCGCGCGGCCATCTTATGTTGGTTTTGTATAGCTTGATGTGTCTCCGTATGTACATAGTATATGTATGTATGTACACAGATAATTCAATATGTTTAGATTTTTATTATTTATTTTACATTTTTTATATAATGGCATATCTATCACCTATTCTGTGATAATAGTCAACATTGACTTACCTATTAAGAACCTAACTTTTTTTTTAAAGTCAAGTTTATCGTTAAGGTATACAAGATGTTACAAATTGTAAAAATAAATATTTAAAACTTTTAAGGGGGTTGTTTAGACCATCAAACTGAACAACTTTCACTTTGGGACCAACATCGAAATCGCGAAAAATAAAATCTGCTATCCCATACATTTAGCTCGAGTAGGTAGATTTGTAGTTTCGTATGGAACATCAGAATTATTTTTCGCGATTTCGGTATTGGTCCCATAGTGAAAGTTGTTCAGATTGATGGACTAACCACCCCCTAATTTGTATTTTTGTAACATATTGTGTAACATTTTTAAAAATATCGATCGATCTGTGATCATCTCTAAATGCAAATGCATGCATGCATATGCTGACGACTATATTCCCCGAGAGGCCAGTCAGAGATATTCTGAAACCTCAAAACATCCACGTTTCACTAGTACCGGAACTCTGTCCAGTGTGAAGGCTAATGAGCCCGTCGCCATTTGTAATGGACAGTGGGTACAATACATGCCTCGAAATTATAGCATTCACGTGTAGGTTATCATTCATTCATTCATTCATTCAAATGCCTGTAAAACCGCCTAAAATGACTTTTGGCGGTTTTAAGAGAATATAATTCGGAGCACGCTCCATACAAACGAAGCCTAGTGATATTTTCAATACTAACCAATTAAAGTCAGTGGAATTTTTCAGAAACAATCTAAAATCTAATCTACAGGGTGTAAGTGACAGCCTAGCAAATACTAAAACGGTGAACTTTGACCATCAAACTGAACAACTTTCACTATTTGTATGTATACAGTTTTGTATGGAACAGCAGATTTTTTTTCGCGTTTCCTGATGTAGGCTCCATAGTGAAAGTTGTTCAGTTTGATTGTCTGAGTATATTGTCTGGTTTCAATATTTGCTAGGCTGTCACTTACACCTGTAATTGTTTGTATGAAGTCAGATTTTCAATAAAATTGATAGTTTTAAAGTTACAGTGCCTCAAAGATTTCCATACAAATCATAAATTAATCCTAGCATTAAAACTGTATATCTAAACGAAAATCTGACTTCATACACATAGAGATTAGTTTCTAGATTGTTCCTGAAAAATTTCATTGACTTTTATTGGTTAGTATTGAAAATATCACCAGACCAGAAACTTCTCTTAAAAAATATAGTAACTACAATTGGTACCTATAGAAAGAAATCCGTAATGACCCGATAAAAATAGAAAAACAGCAATGACTACAATGTAACATTTTAGTTTTTTGGAAATGTAAAAAAAAATACGCTGACAGTAGGGTTGCCAACTTTTTTTAGACCAAATACACGGTCTAACAAAATTAGGTGAAACTATTTTAGGAGGATGATCAGAGCATCAAACTGAACAACTTTCTCTATGGGACCAACATCGAAATCGCGAAAAAAAACTGCTGTTCTATACAAAACTGCAAACCTTCTCGAGTCAAATGTATGGGACAGGTGATTTTTTTTTCGCGATTTTAATGTTGGTCCCACAGAGAAAGTTGTTCAGTATGATGGCCTGGTCATCCCCTTAAAAAAGTGTCAGCATATTAAGATGGACCCAGGGTTGGTAACCCTAGCTGACAGCTACCTAATTATTTCGTGGTACTACGTTTTTTTACGTGGACACATCTTGTAGGTACCTATATCGTCACAAAATAATTACAAAAAGACACGCGAAAATCTATTTTGGTTGATAATCCTTTTAGTTTTTGCCAGTTACAAAGTCTCAAAGATGGCGAAAAAAAATCAATGTTTTGTTACGATATAAATTATAGCTGAATTATACTTTTTAGGGTTCCATAATTGCAAAACATAGTACAGTCGCCATCAGATATATTGTAGCATCCAAGGTGTTCAAATATTTCTGAGCAGTGCTAATTTTCAATAAATTCATTACAGTAAATTTTCAATAATTTCTTAACAATTTTATGTAAAATTGAAACCTAAACTGCTCAGATCAGATGTTTATGATCACCCTGACTGCGTTGATATATTTGATGTTCCAGGCGTTCAGATATTTTTGATCGGTTATGTGTAAAGAAATTATTGAAAATAAGAACTGCTTAGAAATAATTGACCACCTTGTTTGCTACGATATATCTGATGGTGACTGTACCTATCCACCTACAGTTACCTACCAAATAAGGACGACGAAATTTTCCGATTCCTATTTAGCTTTCTGGCCAATTCTGATTACCAAATGTAATCAATTTACTGGATACATATACTATCCGACATATCTTGGACGCTACTAAAGCTGTTCTAAGAATAAGTGAGAGGAAGTGTTACAAAGCTCTGTTTCTGTAATGCAAAATAGCCTTAAAATTTCGTTGCTATTTTGAATGGAGTATAGATAACCTTGATTAGAAGAAAATATTTTTATTTCTTTATTGAAGAGGGCATTATGTTCACGACTCTACTTTGTATATAAATACATTAAATATTTCTAGACCCATGAGTAAAGATATTGATAAAAAATACGATTTTTGCGATCCAGCACAGTACCGTGATACAGCGCTATCACACCTACGCTCTCTTTCTATTTGAGTACGAACGAACGAGATAAAAGACGTGATACAACCGTATCACGTGTAACATCGTTGGCTAAAGTTTCAAACCTCGTAACTCCATTTTATTCTTCAAATTACACTTTTATACAATTTTATTACTAATTTTTGAATGCATCCATGGCACAACTCTTAGGCCGAGATTCAGAGACGATTTTTTTGGTCTTAGCTCGAGCTAAGCGTGGCAAAAATGTATGGATTTTGACATACAGGAGTTCGAACTATGACTTAAAAATCGTTTCTGAATCTCGGCCTTAAATCCTTGTAAAATTTGATCTAATGGAGTTACGAGGTCTGACACTTAGCCGACGACATGCTACGGCTTCTGCTTTCCATTGAAGCGGGAAATCCGCGAGTTTTCGACTAGTCAAATTAACAACTCTTTATCAAACGTCAAAACGCGTGCTTTGTATGAAATATTGTACTAAAAATTGAATAGTGACGTCATTGTTTTTCGTCGTCGTTTTGATACTTTTTATAGTTTATCCAGTTATTAAAAATAGTATTCAAGCAACAGAATTACTGAAAATGTGAGTTTAGAGTTATTTTCAAACGGTTTATTTACTGAGCAGTTAAAACTAAAATATATTTCATGTAGTCAACTCTCCAGAGTCCGAATTATTAACTGTACAAATTGTACAGTAGGACTACAGACTTTTTTCTTTCAACTTTGGCTTCATAGATGTTGTTCAGTTTGATGGTCTAAACTAAACACAGAGATATTACACGCTCCCCTAAGTCTAAACCTCCCCATTACATTTTATTATTACTAGTATGTTTTGTTACACCCTGTGTATTATTTATAATAATAGGGAAGTGAGTCCAATAACTTAATTTCCCAACAAAAAAAGCAAAACAAGAAAAAACTTTACAATCGTGTGAACAATTTGATTAAATTAAAAATACCGTGTGAACCGAAATAATTAAGTCAATGACTAGTTATAAGCATATGCTCACGACTATATTCCCCGATGGGGTAGTCAGAGATATTCTGAAACCTCAGGACATCCACGTTTCACTAGTACCGAAACTCTGTCCAGTGTGACGGGAAGTGAGCCCGGCGCCACTTGTAATGGACAGTGGGTACAATACATGCCTCGAAATTGAAGCATGCAGGTTTCCTCACGATGTTTTCCTTCACCGAAAAGCCAGTGGTGTTACAAATCATTCAGCTAAGGCAGTCTTAGCTAAACTAAACTCAAGATACACTGCCTTTAAAATGTTACCTATGGGAATGGAACGGGATACTGCGTAGAAGAGGCTGTGTTGGACGCAGTGACAGAAATAAATCAAATTGTAACTCTAGGTTTGCAGTGCCCTAGCAGGGACCATGTGTACGAGCCCGATTGCGCTAAGTTAAGACATCGAATTTCTATTCTTATCCAATTTAAATTCTAATCACATTGCAATCCAATTACTATTCAACTGAGCTGAATTCCGCATCGCGCTAAACTCTATGTAACTGACAGCCTTTAACGTTTGATCGATCTGTCAAACCTCGGCTGTCAAGAGCAGTACCGCGATTAGCGCAATACCAAAAGTGTCATGAGTGGTTCGTACGTAGTCTAATAACGGTTCAATCACCGAATATTTACCGCGATTGCAGCCTTGGACCTCAAGTTTGAGTTTCCATAGCTCTCTGCATGGGAAGCGAGTATTCTATTCTAGCCACTAAACACTAAAAAGGGAATGATGGATTTTCCGAAAGCCATTAAAAAAGAAAATGTACCTAGTAGCAAATGGCTCGATAGATGGCATTGACCACACATGGATGAGCGACCTTGCAGATAATAAAATAAAAATAAATTAGAAAAAAGTTTGTTAGTTTTTAAGCAAGCAGTAAATTATGAACATACCTACACTTCGTCGACGGATGCGTCTAACTTAGTGACATGCAGTTTTATACTAACTTTTTAGCCTAAATTTCCGTGTTCGCATCTATCTCGCGTCAACGCCATCTATCACAGTATGTTGGAACTACGTTTTACTTGTTGTCAGAAAACTCCTAATTTTTTTTTTGTTAAATTGTTTTACGGCTCTGGCTGTAAGCCTTCTAAGCCATTGTTTGAAAAATAACCAGATTATAAAAAATCTACCAATTTGGTAGACATTTTCACAAGACGGGCAAAAGAAAATTAGGGTTCCTAGCATCCAAAAAATCTACTAAAATGGTAGAAATTTGCTAAATTCTAGACACAATATTTTAAGGCGGTAAATCAATACAAAACAATGAAATCAAATAAATGAATGATGTTACTTAATGTAATTAGTAATTTAAATAACGAGTGTTTATATTTATTACAGATATTAAACTAAAAACATGGTGTCACCACGTACCACGGTGCCGCAGATACCACAGTTCTATGGGGGGCGATCGGTCTTCATTACAGGAGCAACGGGTTTTATGGGAAAGGTAAGTGGAGAGGCCTAGCACGGCAATGCCCATTTGATGCCTATTTTTTATGTCTCATACGCTGAAAGTAGGTCAAAGATTATCGAAGAAATGAGTTATTTGTGATGCATTTCCTCCCTAGGGCAGAAGTGAGTAAGTTATAAGTTATAGCCTGTAGAATCCCACTGCAGGGCCTCCTCTCACGAATAAGGGTGATAGGGAGTGGGCCATACTCCACCACGCGGGCCCAGTGGGTGTTGGAGGCAAGTTAGTGCTCAACTTGCTGTCAAAGAATTTTCAAGCCGCCTTAACAGGCCTCTGACCTGGCTTAACGATTAATTACAACGCAATCTGACGGAACTATCCGAGACCAACTGCTTAACGTGGCATCTGAAGCATGGAAACACTCGAGATGAAATACCACTAAACGGTCACCCATCCAAAGACTGACCGGACCTGACTTTGCTTAACTTCGGTGATCGTTTCCAATACCGAACTCGACTACGCCAAAGAGCGCTTCCTAGCGAACCTAGGGCAGAAAGTAATTTAAAAATCAAAGACTATACAGAGCAAAGGCCTTATACAGGGTGTAAGTGACAGCCTAGCAAATACTGAAACGGTGAATTCAGACCATCAAATTAAACAACTTTCACTATGGAGCCACCCTCAGGAAATGCGAATGCGATTCATGGTTTCAGTATTTACTAGGCTGTCACTTACACCCTGTATACAGACACATCTCGATTACATGACCTATATTCATTATAAGGTCTAAAAAGTAGTAAATAGTCTTAGCTGTAACTATTTTAAGGGGATGATCAGACCATCAAACTGAGCAACTTTCTCTATGGGACCAATATCGAATACGCGAAAAAAAATCTGCTGTTCCATACAAACCTACTCGATCTAAATGTATGGGACCACACATTTTTTATTTCGCGATTTCGATATTGGTGCCATAGAGAAAGTTGTTCAGTTGGATGGTCTGATCATCCTCTTAAAATAGTTTCACCTAATTTTGTTAGTTAGTTTGTTAGAAGTTAACATTGCGTTAAATTTTTTCACATTTTATGAACAAAATATTTAAATTAATTATGTTGTTTTTGCGTATAATAAAGAATCTAAGAATTATACCAGAAGTTAATTTAATTAACCATTATTATTGTAATTTGGAGACTTTTGTATATATTATATACATTGTATTATTTGAGCGCGACAGAATTAGACATAAACAAACAATAGATAATAATTATTATGTAATTAAAAACGCGTCAAAAAAACTGGCTGGCATTGTGGTGTTTAAAAAATAAAAGCTATATTAGTTGCAAGAAAAAAAAAAGAACGGGAAAGAGGGTCATTTTAATAAACGTTCATAGTAGTCGAAATGAAAATCTGAATGTTTAACTCGGGTCAATTTTACACTCAAACTATTAGCATCCTCACTTCGTTCGGGTTCAAAAACATCTCGTGTTAAAAGGGTGCCTTTCATCAAGCTTTCATCCCTATATTAAAATCTACTTTTAAAGCAATTGTTTCTTTTGTAATATCTTCGCAGGTGCTGATTGAGCGACTTCTCTCGACATGTCCCGACATCGGACGTCTATTTCTTTTGATGAGGACAAAAAAAGACGTTCTGCCGGAGAAGAGGCTGCTTCAACTCAAACAATCACAGGTTAGTAAAAGATAGAATAACTCGAACCTCATTTATCTTTTTACACAATACCTATTTCCAACTTCCTGCTTTTTACTTTACGTCACGAGCGACAAGTGTCTGACTCACTGCCAGTTGCACGTACGTCCATTAAAGTTAATCCTCCATTAAATCTCTTGCTGTCACTTTTTGTCTTGTTAACGTAAATGCTAGTAAGAGATTTAATGGAGGATTAACTTTAATGAATGTACGTGCAACTGACCGTCAAACAATTTATTATGCAACCTCAACACGCTCGAACGAGTCTATTCTACACGGTATTATACTAGGGTGATTACTTAGTACTCATGGTACTGAACAATTTTCCACAAAGGAACAAAGGGGACGCCCGGCAGATGTGAAACTTCTCACGATTTAAATTTCGAACTTCCGCTCCCTGATTTAAATTTCGAACTTCCGTCACACATAACGGTTGCGGATTAGAATTTCAAAGCCCTCCAATAAGAAGTTTCACTTAAAAAAATCAACTTTCGATCAGGTAGGCATTTAGTATGGAAAGTCAAAATTTTTGTTTGTTTATTTCCTATAGATATTTAAGGGGAAAGTTGTTCATTATCATGGGTACAATCACCGCTTAAAGTAATGCAACTGTTTACCGTAATATGTATATCTTGGTACCAATATAATTCTGTGCAGGTCTTCGACAACATCCGAGAGTCGGATCCTTATCAACTGGAGAAGCTCTCCATCATCCCAGGAGACGTGGAGAAGCCTCAGCTCGGAATATCCTTGGAGTATCTGTCTCAGCTACAAGACGTATGTACCATTCTTTGCCACGGTTTATACAGAAGAGACGTGTGGCGGTGGCGGATAATCTAAGTAACACAATATAAATCTAATAGTACGTAGCATAGCGTCGTTTTTGTAGTAAAGAAAAATCACGCCCGCGCCTCCAGGTGACGTCGCCTGGAGGCGCGGGCGTAATTCTCCAAACGACGCTATGCTATGTACTATAAGGTTTATAATTGTGTTACTTTGACTATCCGCCACCGCCACACGTCTCTTCTGTATACACCGCGCCTTTGAGTTCACAAGCTACTATTTAAATAGGGTAGAAATGTGTGTCTAGTCGATTTATAATACCTTCAGATCGATCTTTCCTTGCTCGGGTATGCAGGTTTCCTCACGATGTTTTCCTTCACCGACGAGCTAGTAAATGATAAATACAACCGTACAAAAATTCCGTAGAACTTAGTGGTACAGGCCAGGAATCGAACCGCCGCCTCATTATTGAGTAGCTATCTCTCTTCCGTGTTAGTCCCATAGTGAAAATTGTTCAGTTTGATGGTCTTAACAACCCCCTTAAATGTTTTAAATGTTTATATTAACTTTTGTAATACCTTGTATACAGGTATCAATAAACTTTTAAACCACATACTCTACCCATCAAACTGAACAACTTTTACTATGGGAGCAAACCAGTCAGAACAAAAAAAAACTTCGGTTCTATACTAAACTGCAATACCTACTCGATTCAAACGTATGGAACTGCAGATTTTACTTTGTCCTGATTGGTTTGCTCTCATAAATCAAATCAAAGTCATAGTTCAAATTTGTTCAGTTTGATGGGTAGAGTATGTGGTCTGAAGGTTAATGATACTTTTCCTTACACCCTGTATAATAAAAACATTATTATTCTGTTTCAGGTATCAGTGGTATTCCATTCGGCAGCAACTCTCAAGTTCGACGAGGAGCTCAAGAAGGCGGTCAATCAGAACGTGCGCTCCGTCATGAGACTCATGGACATCTGCGATAAACTTCCCAATGTTGAGGTTTGTGCGTTTATATAACAACAGGTTTAATGCTTTTATAACAACAAAGGATTTTCAGAAGAGCATCTAAGAGAACTAAAACAACAAACGTTCTCCTATTCAAAGTTTTTAGTTCTACAAATAACTAGTTTAGTTCTATAAAGGACTAAAAACGTTCCCCTATAAAACGTTCTTAGTCCTTTATAGAACTAACTAAAGTTTGTTGTTTAAGTTCACTTATACTCCATTCAAAATAGCAAAGAAATTTTAAGGCTATTTTGCATTACAGAAACAGAGATTTGAAACACTTCCTCTCACTTATTCTTAGAACAGCTTTAGTTACGTCCAAGATATGTCGGATAGTATATGTATCCAAATTAATTAGATTTGGTAATCAGAATTAGTCAGAAAGCTAAATAGGAATCGGAAAATCTCGTCGTCCTTATTTGGAATGAAGTATAGATGCTCTTCTGAAAATTCTTTGTTTTTATAATAGCAATAAACCGGTATCTTATGATACATGATCAAAAAATTTTGAGGACTATAAAATAGTAATGAATCTAATTTATCTAAAAGCCAACTTATTCTGATGTTATTATTGGATAATACAATAACTACATTACAATAAGCAATAAGCATAAAAAGAAGTTAACAAATATTCCGTAAATAATCAAAAATCGTCTTTGAAACTAGAAACTGAAACTTCTACAAACCACCGACGATATAATAATCAAAACTTGGTTGCATTCCACAACGATAAAAATCCATCCATCTATCACAGCCCTTGATCAGTCCGTCTTCGGACAGAGGCCTCCTCCATGACGTTCTGTCCCTCGCCCTCTGTACCCAGTTTTGGCCTGCGTGTCTCCAAATATCATTGACCCATATTTCTGGTGGGCGGCCTCTACGGTTTCTCTGGGCCTCCACTCCAGTGTTTTTCTGGTCCGACTTAAAACTCTGAGTCACGCAACGAGCAATGGAGAGAGCAATGCTCGGCATCACTGCTAGACCGTAAGCGCAATGAATGAATTCGGCGAAATACAAGGGTCGTGGATATGGTAGCCACTATAGGACGCCGGAAGTGGAGATGGGCAGGCCACGTTGCACATAAGCATAAGCATATGCTCACGACTATATTCCCCGAGAGGTAGTCAAAGATATTCTAAAACCTCAGAACATCCACGGTTCACTAGTACCGAAACTCTGTCCAGTGTGACGGGAAGTGAACCCATCACCACTTGTAATGGACAGTGGGTACATGCCTCGAAATTGTAGCATGCCGGTTTTCCTTCACCGAAAAGCCAGTGGTGTTACAAATCGTACATAAAGTTCGAAAAACTCATTGGTTCGAGTCGGCCTGGACGGGGATCGAACCATCCTCTCCTGCACAGCTAGGCTACTCGCCACTGGACCACCAAGGTTAAATATAATCTTGGTGTAATTCAATATCGAATACCCAACACTCCGTTATCAACTCTATGCAAATATCCTCTATTCTACTCTGTGTCTAATATTATGTACTCTGTTTGTGTCGTGTGTGCCTTTTGGCTTCTTTTCCACCAGAGATGTGCGAGGTAGCGAGGCGTGAGTGTGAAAATATCGTCCTATGAGAGTGCTTCAATTTCCTAATGACGTGATCGAGCGATCGCGCTATTGGCTGATTGATTCCTCGCTCACAGCCTCGCACATCTCTGGTGGGAAAGCAGTCTTAATGATTAATATAAAGATTTTTCTTTATTTTTATTCTTGCAAATAACGATTGAACTTGTGTGATCAGCGAATCTCAATGTCAACCCTTCTCCCTCACCACGCAGGCGTTCGTCTACGTATCAACAGCCTACAGCAACGCAGAGAAGGACATTGTAGATGAGTGCGTGTACGCACCGCCTGCTCCACTCGAGGAACTCCTCACCATAGTCGACGTCACCCCGACTGAGCTGCTAGGTGATATCACTAGCAAGTGAGTAGACCGTCTGGTTTGTGGGTTTTGTCACAAAAGGTCTAATGAAGTGGGTCTAGTCTGCTGGAGACTCAAAAAGCCACATTGTCGTAACCTAACTCATGTGGTGGCAAGAATAGTCAGTATGATCCCACTGCAGGGCACAGGCCTACCCTCAGGGTGTATGGGCGTTCGACCACCACGCGTGCACAATGCGGTTTAGTAGACTTCACATACGCATTGTAATTTCTTCTTCAGCGTATGCAGGTTTCCTCACGATGTTTTCCTTCACCGTTTGAGAGCAGTCTGTGTTACGTAAATACATATGTCAGAAAAATTCATTGGTAGGAACATGGCATGTCTACCATGCGGATTCGAACCTGGACCTCATGATTGAGTTTCTCCTTTTGTTTTTGAAGTCGGTATTAGGCCCATAGAACTTATTGCCAGTTGCACGTACGTTCATTAAAGTTAATCCTCCATTAAATCTCTAGCTGTCACTTTTTATCCTAGTAAAAGCTGGCAAGATTTAGTGGAGGATTAACTTTAATGAACGTATGTGCAACTGACCGTAAGACCCGTATGAATAAAGATTGTCAAGTCGCCAGTGCAATCAATTGGACATATGCAGTCATATTATCTTATCTTCCCAAAAACTTCACACAACGCCAAAAATGCTTTAAATCTAATGCTCTAATAAAATTTTCAGATACATAAGTCCCAAGCCAAATACCTATACCTTCACGAAGGCCATGGCAGAAGCCGCTGTAGAGCAACACACCAATAGGACATACTCCGTAGCTATCTTCAGGCCGACCATAGGTAAGTCCTGCGCTAAACCATCTTATAAATCGGTGAAATTTGCACCCTTACTTTGTGCGAGTATTGCATACAGTATACCTTTAATATAGGGTCCTTTAATATAGGGTCACTTTTTAAGGTGATGATCAGACAGTCTAACTGAACAAATTTCTCTATGGCACCAACATCGAAATCGCGAAAAAAAAACATCTGTTCCATACAAAACGGCAAACGTACTCGAGCCAAATGTATGGGATAACTGATTTTTTTATCTGATCGTGCTAACCCAGAAAATACCTTTTATCTTACTCATTTAAGAAACAACTATTGCAATTTACCCTGGCATAATAAAAATGGTCCAGGTCAATCGAGTGCGCTATGCGGGAGACGGCGTACCGGCATTGAATTCGCTTTGTCGGTACTGTGACGTTCCCGCGCGCTTGATTCGCCTGTCACGACCGCCAAGATCCTCCATTAAATATTATTTCCGCGATGACCCTGGTATGCCCTGTTCTTCTTACAGTGATATCATCCCTTCACCACCCATTCCCGGGGTGGATAGAGAACTTGAACGGTCCTAGCGGAGTTGTCGCGGGCGCCGGCAAGGGCTTCCTCCACGTCTTCTGTTGCAAGGCTAAAGCCAACGCCGACATGATACCCGTCGACATTGTCATCGATACGCTTATTGCCTCCGCCTGGGAGACTGCTGTGGATCGGTTAGTCAATTAGATACATGAATAAACTTACGACCATAATTCCCTTTTGGGGTGGCAAGAAACATTGCTACAACTACCATCTTTCTGTTTAAGAATGTAGTTGTAGCAATGCTCACATTTAGCAATTTCAGTTTCAGGATGGAATGACGTGTCAAGTGTTGAGAGGTGGCTAGCCTTTCGCCCACATAAACACTGCATAAGAAACCTTTAATCCCTTAGTCGCCACAGACAGACAGACAGACGGATGGACGGACTGACGGACGGATAGACAGACAGAGAAACAGACGAATGGACATGGCGAAACTATAAGGCTTCCTTGTTGACTACGGAACAAATGAAAAATCTGCTACATACGAATTTGAATCGAGTAGGCATTGCATTGGTAGTTTAGTAGCTTTGCTGCCATAATAAAAATGTTCTGTTTGATGGTCTGAAAAATCTCCAGTATCATTTTGACGAAAAACGTATCTGTTCCAGGTCACCAGAAGTAAAAGTATACAACTGCAGCACAATAGAAAACCCAGCAACATGGGGCATGTTCGCGGAATCCATCCGCAGGAACCTTCGGCAACATCCCTTGGACCAGGTCATGTGGTACCCATTCGGCACCGTTATTGAGAACAGGTGAGAAGAGAGTTGGAGGGGTGTCAGTCATTGCACTGTTTATGTTCACATTTTTCTGCTTACTTACTCAAACTCAAATTTTTACTATTTTATGCGTAGGTATTTTACTATCTGCAAGGTCCCTCATCCCTGACGCCATATATCGAGCCATTCGGAACAACTTTTTCTTTTTAATGGATTTTGGAAAATGCCTCATTGGCATTTTTATACTGCATATTTTGTGCATTTGACTCCGTTTAGACTGTTTTCCATATTTTTCCATTTTGTTAATGCATATAATCCGATGTCTAGTCATCATTGACTGTCGTCGATGTATGTAATCCCCACACCACAGTACCCCAAAGGCTTAAGAGCCGCAAACACTTCTTGAAGTGTCGGCCCTATATAAAAAAGTTAGACTCCTCAAGCTAGACGCGGTCTATTGTGGGAAACCACCACACTTCCTGACAGGAGCTGCCCAGGTAAATTTGCAGGAGTTTGAATAAACTCCGAATCTAGGTCGGCTGGAGTAGGTAAAGACAGCTGGAAAAAATTCAAGTGGGGTTACATAAACTGGTCGGACCTCAGGAGTGAATACAGTGTTGCCCATCTTGTATTCTGCCCTTCGTTCCTGTACTGACACCTGCATGCAAACAGAGCTTATCGACGCTGCCGGTAGTGATATCAGTGTGGTTAAATACTGGAAAAAACTGGGGAAATTGTCAATGGCATGCCATCGACGCGATCAAAGAAGTTAAGGCAGTCTAGCATAGCAAGCATTATGCTCACAACTATATTCCCCGAGGGGGTAGTCAGAGATATTCTGAAACCTCAGAACATCCACGTTTCGCCAGTAGTACCGAAACTCTGTCCAGTGTGACGGGGAGTGAGGCCGTCGCCACTTGTAATGGACAGTGGGTACAATACATGCTTCGAAATTGAAGCATGCAGGTTTCCTCACGATGTTTTCGTTCACCGAAAAGCCAGTGGTGCTACAAATCATTCCACTAAGGCAGTCTTAGCTAAACTAAACTCAAGATACACTGCCTTTAAAATGTTACCTATGGGAATGGAACGGGAGACTGCGTAGAAGAGGCTTTGTTGGACGCAGTGACTTTAATCTGTAGCTAGACTCATCAGATATTGACGATGATTAGCAGACAATGTTAGTTCGAGCTTTTCACTCTGCCAAAGTAAGGTGCGACTTGGCTATGTCGTGCAACCTTGCAAGCCCTCCCCTGACGGCAGTGAGGCCGTGATTCAGACGATTTTTTTTTAGTCTTAGTTCGAACTAAGTAGAGCGAAAATGTATGGATTTTGACATACGGGAGTTCGAACTAAGACTTAAAAAACGTCTCTGAATCTCAGCCTGAGACTATTAACTTACTTGGTTTTTAAATGTACTATTTTTTACTGACCAGGTTCATGGAGAAAACTCTAGAGATCTTACTACAATCGGTTCCTCTCCACATCGCTGAGTATGTGGCGAAGTTATTCAGAATCAAAACACGGTACGTAATTTTAAATTTTGTTCGCAAATTACAGTTACCTAATAATTAAAAGCCTTGTAATTCGTTTACTAATAAACTTTAGTGTAATTTAATATGGATAACAATAAGTAATTCGAAATAGAAACAAAAATATTGGTTGTGCAAATAACATAAAATAAAAACGTTTTTATTTAAAATTAACAGAGGAGAAAGAGAGGCCTTAGCCCAGCAGGGCAACAACTTACAAAAAATTGTTTTAACTACCAGATTGCTGTTCTGATGTGTGTGTGTGTGTGTGTGTGTGTGTGTGTGCGGGTGTGTGTGTGTGTGCGTGTGCTTGTGTGTGTGTGTGTGTTGTCTAGTTGCATAATGTGATCTATACGGTTTCCTTTAATAATTTAACTATTTAATTTAATTTACAGACTAAGCTTAATAACAGCGGATCAAAAGATCCGATCTATGAGTAAAGTGCTGAAATTCTTCGCGCTGAGAGAATGGAGCTTTAACAATGGCAACGTGAGGAAATTGAGGGAGAGGCTCAGCAAGGAGGATGCCAGGATTTACAACTTGGATGCCAAGAGTATAAAGTGAGTTATTATACAGGGTCCTTCTTAATATGCTGACACTTTTTTAAGGGGATGATCAGACCATCAAACTGAACAACTTTCTCTATTGAACCAACATCGAAAACAAGCGAAAAAAATCAGCGTTCCCATACATTTGGCTTGAGTAAGTTTGCATTTTTGTATGGAAGAGCAGATTTGTTTTCGTGATTTCGATGTTGGTGCAGTAGAGAAAGTTGTTCAGTTTGACGGTCTGTTCATGCCCTTAAAAAAGTGTCAGCATATTAAGAAGGACCCTGTATTACCCAAAAGCTTGAAGATATCAGACAAGACCTTAGCAAGACCTACACTTTAATGCATTCGAAGTCAAAGTCAATATAATTTATTCAATATAGGAGCTTGCAGCACACTTATCAAACGTCAAATCTTTTTTAAAGCTACCACCGCGTCGGAACGTGTTGTCGCTGTAGAGAAGATGCGGCCAGAAACTCTACAACATAACACTACTTAATAACTATTACAATATAAATTCTTAAGCTAAAGTTATGTATACAATAATACATAGTCTATTTAATAAAATAATTGATACTATATAGTAAAGTAAATAAACTATAAGCTAGTGCTACCTCAGACCCAAGCATTTTAAGCGATGCCCTTGTATGAATTATCAAATTCTGCCTCTCGCTCCAGATAAGACGGCAATGTCGCGTACGTCACGTTGTACGAAGTAATAACAACGCGAAGTCAAGTTCCATTAAATACATTTTCGCGAACGCGCGAAAGCGCGAACTCTAGAAATATTTCAAGGGGTGGTTCAGACCATTTTTTAACACTTTATTGTACACATAACAATACAGAAAAAACAATTAAAGTAGACATGTACAAAGGGCGAGCTTATCTCTAAAGAGATTTCTTCCAGCAGACCCGCAACAGAGACAGTTCTAAAGTGTGAGGCAGACATAATGTGTACAGCAGAAATGATAAAAACTATAATGAGTAGATGTGCGTCAATATATATACATATATTATCTATAAATATAAAAATACATATTTAAATATAAACAAATAGATACAATAAACTTACATAAACTATGGCTTATTTAAGAGAGTGATAGTGTTCATTTACTTGCTTTTTGAAGGTCGCAAATGTTTGACAATCACGAATGTTGGCGGGGAGTGAGTTCCACAATCGGGCAGCATGGATAGTGAAAGAGTAGGAGTAGAAGTCGGTGGAATGGGTCGGGATTCTAAGTTGGGTACGGATATGAGATCGACAAGGTTTGTCAGGAGGACGGGAGAAGGAGAAACGATCACGGAGATAGCTAGGGGCGGAAGGATTGTGAAGGATTTTGTAAAGGAGACAGAGGATATGGACGTTACGACGCTTGCGAATAGACCATCAAACTGAACAACTTTCACTAGGTACGGAGCCAACGACGAACAAAAATCTACTGTCCCATATATTTCAGTCTATTTTTTTTGGTAGTTATTTAATATCTTTTTTTTTTTATCTTTATTAAAGAGCTTGGCCCGAGGTCATGTCGCTCTGTTGGTGTTTCTGTTGGGTAGGTTCTCAGACTTTTTTTTTTTACTTTATAATATTAATAACAAAAACTAGTAAATACCTCAGAGGAAGGATCTCCATAGAGTCCGCATAAATTTACGATTGTAGTTAGTCACTTTTGTCTTATGACGTACATTTAATAGTAGAAGGAGATGGAACTATAGATATTTGTTTGTGCGGCTGTCCACTTTTTTTTGAGCTAGTGTGTGTGAAAAGTGACCGTAAACATAAGGCCATATGTCACTTGGTGCCTTTTGTCCATACTACTTGACACCACACACTCAAACCTAAACGTCAAAAAATGTGGACACTTTACAATTGGTATAGGTCACTGTATTAGGTATAATCTCTTTGGTAAATACAGAATGATGAATTAGAAAAATAAATAACTACAAATTTAAAGTTTTCTTGTAAATGGAGTAAAGTGCCTTGGCTGCAGCCGACGTAGGTGCAGCCAAGGCACAATTACAACGCCCGATATTAAGGGACGGCAAGCCGTCAAACACCTGTCTCCTAAGGGGCTCGCCACGCACACACTCCATCAGTACATGGAAGACGTCCTCAAATACACCACAGTCTTCACAATTGGGGGATGCGGTAATCCCCATCAGGTGTCACAGTCAAAGTCTAAGTCAAAGTCAATATAATTTATTAAAAATAGGAGCTTGCAGCACACTTATCAAACGTCAAATCTTTTTTAAAGCTACCACCGCGTCGGAACGTGTTGTCGCTGTAGAGAAGATACGGCCAGAAACTCTACAACATAACACGACTTAATAACTATTACAATATAAATTCTTAAGCTAAAGTTATGTATACAATAAAACATAATCTATTTAATAAGGTGTGTAAATATCTTTATAAGATAAGATTTCAAGATCAGCTGTAGATGTCTGTTAGATATTATGCTTATGTCTTTGATATCGTAGATCTTGGTAGACCAATATTCAACATCTGCTAGATATTATGTGCTATGTGGTTGCGTCAACAAAACTGCTTGGTCAATGGTATTAATATTTTATTTTGTTATCCGGCAGCTGGGAGGATCACTTCAGGAACTTCGTGATAGGCACCAGGAAGTACCTGCTGAAGGAAAAAGACCAGGATCTCGATGAAGCCAAGAGGCACATGCGCAAGTAACATCATCATTCATTATGATAATAATTCTTCTTCTTCAAGTTCCTCTCCATTACTGACCAACCTAGTCAGCTCTGCATGTCCCTGTCTCTCTCTAGGCATATGCATGCATGCATGCAAACCACACCACCACCATCATACCACCACCACCATACCACCACCACCATACCACCACCATGCTACCACCACCATACCACCACCACCATACCACCACCACCATACCACCACCAGCATGCCACCATTAGCTACCTTTTATGCTACGAATAATAAAAAACCCGACTGCATTAGGATTAGGGAACAAGATAGGAACAGGTCAATAAAAAAATATTCAAAATATTAAATATACAATCAAACGGGGACAAAGAAAAACTGTAAAACCTACATATTTGTTGGTTATTGGCCTGCAATACCTACCTAATAATATTCAAATTACATTTGCACATACAAAGTTAGTATAGCTGATTAAGAGGCTATGTGAAAAAAATAGGATTCTTCAAAGCATCATATCTCATGAAGTACTAACAGTAGGAGTATGATTTGCGGATATGTGTAAATTGAACATATAATTGAAGTTTTGATTAGAGCCAAAACACGATTAAGACACATTTTCTCGATAGAAAAACAAGCCAAAGTAGCATCCGTCTTTATCGATAAACGCTTGGAAGTGCTAAAAGGTGAATATTAGAAACAAGAGGCATGATTTAAAAAAAGAGATTGATTTTTTATAAATTTTGATTAGAGCAGAATTGAACTTACATAAATAGTACAATTACAATTAAATAAAGTTTGTTTTACGCTTGCGTCGTTTCACTCTCTTTCTCTCGCATCAGGCAGTAATATAAGCTATCACACACCCATTTCGCTTCAATTATTTTTCGACATAGGCCCTTAATAATTGATATGCCTTGTTTTTCTCTTTTCAGTTAATATTTTTTATTGACCTGTCCCTAACATGGTCACCACACTTGGTCTCTTCTTCTCGTCTAGCCAAGTGTCATGCCCACCTCTAATTTAAACAAGGCGATATTAAAACAAACAAATTTTTTTCAGAATGACGTACCTCCACCATGGCTTCGTTCTTCTGTCACAACTTCTCATCATCCGTTTGATATTACAAAACTCGATCTCGAGGGAAATTGTGTACGGTACCTTTAGATTACTTACGTCTATTTTCAACTCAGCTTATATGCGTATTAGTTCGTAAGTTTCAAAATACATAAACAACCAAGGGTCCTTATTATTATCCTGACACTTTTAAGAAGATAATCAGACCGTCAAACTGACCAACTTACTCTATGCCACCAACATATAAATCACGAAATAAAAATCTGTTGTTACATACAAAACTGAAAACCTACTCGAGCCAAATGTATGGGACAGCTGATATTTTTATCCCGATTGTGATGTTGGTCCTGTAGAGAAAGTTGTTCAGTTTGACGGTCTGATCATCTACTTAAAAAGTGTCAGTATATTAAGAATGACCCTAAATTTGTATGTTTTTATGAACATATTTCATTAATTTCACGGTTGACTGCAATTTTGTTAACTTTGTTTACAAAATACAGGGTGTTAGGGTAAACAGTTGCACTACCTACTTTAAAGGGTTTTTGTACGCATGATACGTTTGACTAATTATTATAAGGACTAGCCTTGCGGTAGCATTTCCCCTCTGCCACGGTATAAGCACAATTGATCTTGTGCATTTACATTCAATTTTACACCTTATCACTAAACGAGACAGTCTATAATTGCGAAATAATAACTTCGAACTTAGAACGTTTGGGGTTCACACGAGACTACTTTTCATGATTTTTAACATTCAAAATTAGAATCTAAAGTTATGGGGAATAAAATCCAAAGTTGCGGATTTCATGTTACCTCGCCCCCCGCAAAAAGCGGCAGAAATGTTTGTTAGTAGAATTACACGCGTAACCAGTCCACATATAAATAGTCAAAGCATGATACTGATCAACGTTCCCGATGAAACATAATAGGAAATTCGCTAAAAAAATTGGATTTCTCATACTAACGTTCGATCAGCTGATTGCATCTAGTATGGAAGGTGATACAATTTTATTATAATTTCCTATAGGTTTCTTAGGGAAAGTTGATCAGTATCATGAGTACAATGACTTAAAGTAATGCAACTGTTTACCTTAACATTCTGTGTAACATTATTTTTTAAATTTTGTACTTAAGAGGATATAATTCGGAGCGCGCTCCATACAAATGTACTATGGTGATATTTTCAATACTAACCAATTAAACTCAATGAAATTTTTCAGAATCAATCTAAAAAGAAATTTCTATGCTTGTATAGAGTCAGATTTTCGTTAAAATGTATAGTTTTAAAGTTACAGTGCTTCAAAGATTTCCATACAAAACTGAAATTAATCCTAGCATTGAAACTGTATATTTTAATGAAAATCTGACTCCATACAAGCATAGATATTTGTTTCAAAATTGATTCTGCAAAATTTCATTGACTTCAATTGGTTAGTATTGAAAATATCACCATAGTACGTTTGTATGGAGCGCGCTCCGAATTATATCCCCTTAAATACTAGTACATATTTAGGTAAGTAGGTACGTACACATGAGCATGACATTAGCTGGTTGCGCGGCGTTATACTTTATTCACCCTACGCGCGGCCATCTTATGTTGGTTTTGCGTAGCTTGATGTGTCGCCGTGTGTACATATTTTACATATTAAAATTTTTATTTTTTAAATATTTATACTATTTTATTAGTTACTAAGTAAGTAAACATAATAACTAAGTATACATATTAACGACTTTTACAATGAAATATACCGTAATTTGTTGTTAGTTATTTTGTTTGTTGATCGTTAGTTTGTAATAATTATATTTATACAACGTGTTAATGAATTAACACAAAACTAGAAAGTAGTTTGTTTAGAATCGAGATCAGAAACAAATTATCATGGTTTCAATATAGGTTTTTTTTTCTTCAAAATATTACACAATTTGTTTGAAAAATTTAAAATTTACTGAACTCGATCTCAACCCACTGCTCGGGCACTCTCCGCCTACTTACTACCAAAACAAGATTCTTAAAATGTATCCATGAGCACGTTAGCGCTTTCATTCATTGCTGAAATGATAACTAATTATTTTTGCCTCAAAACTTAAAATGCGGAATAACTTTAATAACTCTCAAAATAATGAAATTATTGTTTCAATCTAATTATTTTGTTATAAATCAGTTGGGGTTTAGGTGGGGTATTAGGTTGTGCGCTTATTTATTAACACGTTGTATGAGGTACCTAAGTACACAATAATTAATAATTATCAGTACTTCTTTGTCCTAATCTCATGGCTGAGGGAATTTACCATCGTACTAGGAATATACTTAATTATTAGGTATATTTCTTAAATAAATAATTTTTGTTGCTCATTTAGTCATTAATATAATAAAATATATTGTAAGAGATTATGGATAGTGTCAATAAAAACAAGTACAATTGACAAAACTTTATGGTTGTGGTAGAAAATAACAATTTAAGTCTTTAAATAAGTAAGTAGTCTAAAAAACCCTGCAATAATTATTTTTTTAACTAGAAATTGCTCAAGTAAATTAATTAATATTTTATTTAAGCATTTTTACGTATACCTAGCTAAAAACAACGTAGTTTTATGGGTTTTGTGATATTGAAATAAATACATTATTTTATAATTATTTCTGTGCGTATTTCATATTTTGTATCCAGGTATCCCCGTGTTTACTGTTAATGATCAAAATTAACTTTATTCTCAATTATTTTCATTGACTTTTTCTGTTGACTGTATTCATTTGTTCGTTACTTATCTTATTTATTGCATCTTCATATGATACCCTCTGGGCACGGCAAGTCGGCAACATAAACAATAGTCAGGTACTTTAAAGTTTAAACATTACGTTTGAATTTGAATGCTGCATGCATTCAAGACAAAAATATTAATTATAACTATATTCTATAAAAATAAAAAGACAAAAAATAATAATGCTCGTTAATTTAATTCAGCTAAATAAATTAATAATATACATTGTTTACATTTAACAGATTTAAATCTAGTAAAATCATAATTAACTTAATTAATGGATTAGCCTGACTAAATTAGCCTGTTCACCGTTCCTATTATTACTTGAAATGGTAGAAACTTTAAAACAATCAAATGGCAACACTGAACCAAACGTCAAATCGTCAAAAAAAACAAAACGTCAAAATCGAAAAAGTTTCACGCGATTTTCCTGAAGAATGCCGAAGTTTTCCTTCTAAAAAATGTTTAACAAAGTGTTCCAACGAGCTCTAAAGTTTCGCCTCAAAAAATCTTATCCGACGAATATCTACGATTTATCCCGCGGGTCCGCCATCGCTGTCCGTAGGCCATACAGCGATGAAGTTCGAAAGGCGCAGGCTCAGAGCGTAGCATCGCCTGGACCCACAATATTCGACAAGATAATATCGAAAGAAATAAAAGCTGACATTATTTATGAAGACGACTTATGTCTGGCTTTCAACGACGTCTCTCCGCAAGCCCCTGTTCATTTCCTCGTAATTCCTAAACGGAGAATTCCGCGGCTTCAGGATGCCGAAATGAGTGATAAGGAGGTACGGAGATCTTATTATATTGGTTTGCTCGTTTTGGCGGTAAAAGCTCGAAGTTTTGACCTTCAAAAGTTTTGCTTTTGGCCTTGTGGTTACATAAGGTGGAATAATAACAATTTTACAAATACGAATTTTAAAAAAGCCGTGGTGGTCCAGTGGCGAGTAACCTTGCCTGCCATGCAGGAGGCGATGGTTCGATCCCCGTCCAGGCCGACTTGTACCAATGAGTTTTTCTGAATTCATGTGTGATTTGTAACACCACTAGCTTTTCAGTGAAGGAAAACATTGTGTGGAAACCTGCATGCTTTAATTTCGAGGCATGTATTGTACCCACTGTCCGTTATAAGTGGCGACTGGCTCACTCCGTCACACTGGACAGAGTTTTGATACTACTGGTGAAACGTGGATGTTCTGAGGTTTCAGAATATCTCTGAGTACCCCCTCGGGGAATATAGTCGTGAGCATATGCTATGCTAGGCTAACTAATGATGAATATGTGAGTATAAATACCAAAAAATCTGATTTTTTATAGTTTTTCTTTTAAGAAGATTTTCTATTGAGTGAAGTAATTCCAATCGTGTATTCAATTTAGAATTTCACTAGATAAACTATCCAAGAATACTGAGGTATGACTTTGGTTTCGGTAAATTGTAGAAATCTAGTCGAAAACTTAAAATAAAAGATGCCTCGAAGGTATTTCGTGCTACTATTGCGCCTTAAGGGCCTATGTCGAAAAATAATTGAAGCGAAATGGGCGTGTGATAGCTTATATTACTGCCTGATGCGAGAGAAAGAGACAGGGCGGCGCGCGCGCCTGAAACGACGCAAGCGTAAAACAAACTTTATTTAATTGTAATTGTACTATTTATGTAAGTTCAATTCTGTTCTAATCAAAATTTATAAAAATCAATCTCTTTTTTTTTAAATCATGTCTCGTGTTTCTATTATTCACCGTTTAGCAGTTCCAAGCGTTTATCGATAAAGACGGAGGCTACTTTGGCTTATTTTTCTATCAAGAAAATGTCTCTTAATCGTGTTTTGGCTCTAATCAAAACTTCAATTATATGTTCAATTTACACATATCCGCAAATCATACTCCTACTGTTAGTACTTCATGATATATGATGCTTTGAAGAATCCTATTTTTTTCACATATCCTCTTAATACTACAACATTAAGTGTCAAAAACACTTGACTCAAGGGACATGGTCATGTGACTAATGAGAAAGGAATGCTGAGCAAATGTTGATAAGGCTCTGTTTACTGACAGATAATGTAGATAACAGGTGTAATTATGTTACGTTTAGTAGGCTTGCTGAGAATACGCCGCGAAATTTACAATTTAGTTTATCATCATCAGCCTATACAAAGTCCTTTATCTGCTGACGGTTTTTTGATGAGATGATCCGACCATCAAACTGAACAACTTTCTCTATGGGATCAAGGTCGAAATTACGAAAAAAATATCAGCTTACCCATATACAGGTATCTGGTCTGAACCAACCTGTATTTGGGTCGAGTAGGTTTCCAATTTTGTATGGGACAGCATTTTTTTTTCGCGATAATAATGTTGTTCAGTTTGATGGTCTGAAGCAGTAAGTATGTAACACAATAAATTTTTACACCTGTATACCCTTATTCTAATCTACAGGGCGAAATTTATATTATTAGCATCCTTTTAAACTAAAAGTCTTCCCATTGGAGCAAAATAAAATCTGCTGTTGCATACAATTGAGTCGAGTAGGCATTGCAGTTTAATATGGAACAGCAGATTTTTTTTGCTCCGATCCGATTACTACCATAGTAAAAGTTTAAAAGGAAGCTAATGATATCAATTTCTCCCTGCATAGGCTGGTGATAATGATTAATGTTTACAAAAGAGTACAGAAGATTTACCTTCACCTACAGCTCCTCGGCCACCTCATGCTGGTAGCGCGTACCCTCGGTGCCCAGAAGGCGCCCAGCGGCTGGCGTCTTGTCATCAACAACGGTCGGGACGGTGCCCAATCGGTCTACCACTTGCATCTCCACGTCATCGGCGGCAGGCAGATGGGATGGCCCCCAGGGTAAACTGGTGTTGCTGTCATTGATGTACCAAATAATGGACGCCGGGTCTAGTACAAAAATTCTCGAAAAAAGTGGCCGAGATTAACCTACACAAACCTTAGTATACACATACGTAAAATAAACCAACTAAAAACATTGAAAATTCTGGAAAAAAAATTTTTTTTGCTCTCGTAGTTTTTATCCCCATCGCGGCACGGCATTATACAAAGTGTTACAAAAGTAAAAATAAACATTTCAAACTTACTTTAAGGAGTTGTTTAGACCATCAAACTAAACAACTTTCACTAAAAGACCAATATCAAAATCGCGAAAAAAAAATCAGCTGTCCCATACATTTAGCTCGAGTAGGTTTGTAGTTTAATATGGAATTTCAGATTTTTTTTTTCGCGATTTCGGTTTTGGTCCCTTAGTGAAAGTTGTTCAGTTTGATGGTCGAAACCACCTTAATTGTTTATTTGTATTTTTGTAACACCTTGTATACGTGCGCGTAGTCGGTCGATCAAAAGAAGACTGTCGCGTAATTGGTGCTCTTAATACGATTTGGTGCTCTTTTGGTTCGGACACTTGCGTGCGGACCCGATGTCCAGTAGTTGGTAAATCAATGGTGGCTGTGATAGATTTGTTACTACATATCGGCCATAGTTGTTTATGGGGTGGGTTGAATCTTCGGAATAACTACTGTCGTATTAGGGTTGACGCTCATCTGCAGCACGGAATCGAATTTTTTCACGCTCCATCCTTTTTTGTCGTGCAGGAACGTCATTTGCTAGAGCGAGAAAGATAGCGGGAATGCGATCGCACGCGGCAGCACCGGCAGTGTTGCCACCTTTCTCGCTCTAGCCAATGACTTTCCTGAGCGACAGAAAAGGACAGAGCGTGAAAAAATGCGCTGACTCAACCTTTTATAGTTCAAACATTGGTTTTACAGGCTGTACACACAACAAGCTACGCAAAACCAACATAAGCTGGCCTCGCGACATTATACATTACTCTACCTACGCGGGGCCAGCTTATTTTGGTTTTGCGTAGCTGGATGTGTTGTCGTGTGTACATGAAAATAAAAATTATTAACACTTCTTATACATTTGATTGTAAAATCTCTTTGTTTGTAGCAAAAAGATACTTTACTATACAAATTTTTGAATTTATTTCATTTTCTTACGCGTAAAAATCTGACGATATTAAAGTCACTCAATGTGTACCTTAAGTGGGTACTGAACCTCCAGTGCTGCCCTCAAATCGTTTTTTTTTTTCATTTCTAGTTGTTACAAAAGTAAAAATAAACATTTAAAACTTTTAAGGGGGTTGTTTAGACCATCAAACTGAACAACATTCACTATGGGACCGACATCGAAATCGTGATTAAAAAATCTGATGTCCCATACAGCTCGAGTAGATTTGTAGTTTAATATGGAATATCAGTTTTTTTTTGCGATTTCGATTCTGGTCCCATAGTGAAAGTTGTTCAGTTTGATAGTCTAAACCACCACTTAAATGTTTAATTGTATTTTTGTAAAATTGAAAATCATCAATGACTACAATATGACCTTCTTGTTTTTTTTTAAATTTACAATGATCGGAAATTAAAAAATACGAGTGAGGCAGCATTGAAGGTCCGGTACCCCCTTAAGTAGTTTATAAAAAATCTAGAACATCCTTTGAATTAATTGTCATGTCTATATCTATCTATAGTCTTGTAGCAATATTTTTTCTGGATAAGAAATCCGCAATATTATTTTTCAACTTTAAAACCGAGGCGACCACTGTGAATACAAAATATACAGGGTGTAATAAAAATAATCATTAACCTTTAAACAACATACTATACCCATCAAACTGAACAACTTTTACTATGGGAGCAAACCTGTCAGAACAAAAAAGTCCCATACTAAACTGCAATACTTACTCGATTCAAACGTATGGGACAGCTGATATTTTTTTGTTCTGGCAGGTTTAAACATAGGTCCCATACTAAAAGTTGTTCAGTTTGATGGTTAGAGTATGTGGTTTAAAGGTTAATGATATTTTTCCTTACACCCTGTATAGGCTGATGATGATAGATGAGTGAACAAATCTATCACAGTTTCTAATGGGAGATTTTCTGTAAGCAAATTAAAAAAACTTCCTACCTTATCTCGATAGATGGCGTTGACGAGATATGGCCTTGCTGTTAACTAAATATATTAACTGCCTCCGTGGTCTAATGGTCAGAACACAATGCTTAGAGCATTGTGTTCTTGACACGGAGGTCGTGGGTTCGATTCCCACAAGGGACACCTATACTCCATTCAAAATAGCAACGAAAATTTAAGGCTATTTTTAATTACAGAAACAGAGATTTGAAACACTTCCTCTCACTTATTCTTAGAACAGCTTTAGTAACGTCCAATAAATAAATTATATTTGCTTATCAGAATTAGTCAGAAAGCTAAATAGGAATCGGAAAATCTCGTCGTCCTTATTTGGAATGAAATATAGTGATATGTCACTTTGTGCGTTTTTCCCCAGTTGATTAGGACATTGGAGGCCGAATCACCTGATTGTCTGAAAGAAAGATGATTCGTGCTTCGGATGGCACGTTAAGCCGCTGGTCCCGGCTACTATCTCTCGTGGTAGTAGTCGTTACATAAAAACCACGTTAGAGGCCGTAAGGCGGTCTGAAAAAACTCTGACACCAGGGCTTGCTGCCGAAACGATAAGAAGAAGAATCTTTTTTTTTTTCAAATTATCTTGAAAATATGAAATACCTACTTCTTCGATAGATGCCTTAAAACTCAGTGTCGCGTTTTGTTATAATTTTAGATTAACAAAATTACCATTTTCAAAGCCATGCCATGTCACGTCAACGCCATCTATACAAGGTGTTACAAAAATACAAATAAATATTTAAGGGGGTGGTTTAGACCATCAAACTGAACAACTTTCACTACGGGACCAATATCGAAATCGCGAATCGCAAAACAGAAATCTGTTGTTCCATACTAAACTACAAATCTACTCGAGCTGTATGGGACAGCAGATTTTTTTTTCGCGATTTCGATATTGGTCCTATAGTGAAAGTTGTTCAGTTTGATGGCCTTAACAACCCCCTTAAAAGTGTTAAATGTTTATTTTTATTTTTGTAACACCTTCGAGAGGCATGTCGATTTTTTATTTAGGTGCCAGATATTCCCTCGAACCAAAATATTGGTAAAACACATATCTCAAAATTATAATTATACATTTGTTTCAAAATTATAGTTTAGAAAAATTACGAATTATTGAAAAAATACTAAAGAATATATTGAATTAGTGTCATAATGATGCCATTGTTAGTATGTTAGTGCAATAATTTTGCCAAATTAGCACTTAAGTTTTAGAATCTAGGTTTAGTGTTAGTCTAAAAAGATCTTGCTAATAAAGTTATTAAAATTGCTAGATTTTGCCAGCGGCTCTGTTTGCTTAAGGTGGTTGCAGAGATGTCAATTTCATACAAAAGTTTTGACGCAGAATACGAATAATTACAAAGAAAAAAAAAAGTTTTTAATTTTACGTTTAATTTCAAAGTAAAAATTCGGTTCGATTCGATTTTTTTTAAATGTATACCTTCGTAATTATACTATAAATTGCAAATGTTATTTGTGACGCGGCATCTAAACTATTTTTGCATATCAAGGTGTTACAAAAGTAAAAATATATATTTAAAACTTTTAAGGGGGTTTTTTAGACCATCAAACTGAACAACTTTTACTATGGGACCGACATCGAAATCTAACACAAAAGATCCCACTGGGTCGAAGTGTCAACAAGAACATCGAAATTGCGAAAAAAAAATCTGTTATCCCATACATTTAGCTCGAGTAGATTTGTTGTTTAGTATGGAACATCAGATTTTTCGCGATTTCGATGTTGGTCCCATAGTGAAAGTTGTGCAGTTTGATGGTCTAAACCACCCCCTTAATTGTTTATTTGTATTTTTTTTAACACTTTGTATATATACTTTGTATTATTACTTTTATTAATACCCTCTACGCGTATTCTGTGTTAAACTTTTGTATGAAATTGACAACACTGCAACCACTTTAAACACCTCTATATTTAAGGGCTTGTTCCAAAAATTATTACGGATTTTTTAAATTTATAATTTATTGAGTAGATACGTTAAAATTTTGGTAGTATCGTAATCTCAAGAATTGTTTGATCTATGTTCAAAAACACATTTGAGCTAATAAAAATGTGCGTATGGATTGAGCCACATTTGCTATTGAAAAAAGAATACTATGCCCATTTTGTAGGAAATTAGTAGATTTTGTAGGCCCAATCCTGGAATTTGTAGCAAAAGTCTTTGACTATTTATATGTGGACTGGTTACGCGTGTAATTCTACTAACAAACATTTCTGCCACTTTTGCGGGGGGCGAGGTAACATGAAATCCGCAACTTTGGATTTTATTCCCCATAACTTTAGATTCTAATTTTGAATGTTAAAAATCATGAAAAGTAGTCTCGTGTGAACCCCAAACGTTCTAAGTTAGAAGTTATTATTTCGCAATTATAGGCTGTCTCGTTTAGTGATAAGGTGTAAAATTGAATGTAAATGCACAAGATCAATTGTGCTTATACCGTGGCAGAGGGGAAATGCTACCGCAAGGCTAGTCCTTATAATAATTAGTCAAAGAGCAAAAGTATAGAGAAGATACATGAACAAAAAGGTGGCTCCTCACACCAGAATTGGGCCTACAAAATCTACTAATTTCCTACAAAATAGGCACTTCTTTCAATAGCAAATGTGGCTCCTCAATCCATACGCACATAATAAAAAGTGGTTTAGCCACGTGCAAGCCGGAGAGAACCCGATACGCGACCGCCCCTAACAGACTTGCAATGCGATCTCTGTGTCTCACACTGCTCATATAATTGACAGTGACAGCATATTTAAATATGCCTAATTTTTTTTTTTGGTTGACAAAGTCTCTTTTATCGATATGGGACCAAAATAATATGTCAATTGAAAAAAAAAACAATAAAAAATGTATTCGCATGTAAAAAACATGCAAGACCAAAAATTAATTTATAATTATGTTAAATTATAAAATAACTTTATTAGTAAGACGTACTCGTTCCTTCTTTAGCTGACGGTTTTAGGTTATACAAGGTGTTACAAAAATACAAATAAACATTTAATTTGGTTTAGACCATCAAACTGAACAACTTTCAATATGGGATCAATATCGAAATAGCGAAAAAAAAAATCAGCTGTCCCATACAGCTGAGTAAATTTGTAGTTTAATATGGAACATCAGATTTTTCTTTCGCGATTTCGATATTGGTCCCATTACACAATGAAAGTTGTTCAGTTTGATGGTCTAAATCACAGTTTATTTGTATTTTTGTAACACCTTGTATAGCGTTTATTTATATTGAATTAAAGATATTAACTTGCCGATATTTTAACTTACGTTTAAAATACGATAAATAAATTCTTAATGCCTTATGTTAAGGGGATATAATTCGGAGCGCGCTCCATACAAACGTACTATGGTGATATTTTCAATACTAACCAATTAAAGTCAATGAAATTTTGCTAAAACAATCTTCAAACAAATATCTATGCTTGTATGGAGTCGGATTTTCGTTAAAATATACAGTTTCAATGCTAGGTTTAATTTAATATTTGTATGGAAATCTTTGAAGCACTGTAACTTTAAAACTATACATTTTAACAAAATGACTCTATACAAGCATAGAAATTTGTTTTTAGATTGATTCTGAAAAATGTCATTGAGTTTAATTGGTTAGTATTGAAAATATCACCATAGTACGTTTGTATGGAGCGCGCTCCGAATTATATCCTCTTAAACCCATCAGCTAATATAGAAGGATCTTTCATATAACTCGATTAATTTAAGTGGACAAAGAAACCGTGTTAGTTATTACAAAAAATAAAATCGTTGAACAAAATGTAATAATACTTAATTGTTGTTTGCAAAAAATGTTGGGTAGTCAAGTTTAAAGCAAAATTTGTATGAAAAAACAACCAAAGAAGCAGATTACACTGGATAATTGGATATGACGTATCAAAAAACGTGCTTACGTATGTTGAGGTGTTTATTTATGCATTTTTTACAAATTCTAATTAAAGTAATTGATTTATATCCGTGTAGGTTAGGAAAAAAGTCTCAAAAAATTAATTGTTTCATACAGGGTCCTTCTTAATATGCTGACACTTTTATAAATGCTCTGACAATACCGTCAAACTGAACAACTTTCTATATGGGACCAACATCGAAATCGCGAATCAAAATCTGTCCTATTCATTTGGCTCAAGTAAGGTCGGATTTTTTTTTCGCGTTTTTGTTGTTGGTGTCATTGAGAAAGTTGTTCAGTTTGACGGTCTGGTCATCCCCTTAAAAAAGTGTCAGCATATTTAGGACCCATATTGCCATAAATAATGTTACAAATTTGGAATTGTTTTTCTGGACACCAAAAAATACAATGCCACAGTTTGGATGGCACTCTATAAAGAACATTTTAAACTAAAAATCATAGATTTAGCATATACTACGTTCGATCGGAAATGCGAAAGAGAAAGAGCATACCATTAACGTATGTTAGAGCGAGATAGATAGACGAGACCAATTCTCGAACACGCTATGAGCCTGTATGGCCCTAGTGTCAGTTGTCAATGGAACGAATCCCGCTTTTAAATCTTAGGTTTTTTTTTTCTTGTATAATCCGTAGCCGATCTAACGTAGTATATGCTAAATCTATGCTAAAACCCAAAGAACATTATAAGAGGGGTTAGAAGTGCAAAGTAGGCGTGGAACGTGTGGCCACAGGTTATGCAATGATTTGCATAACACCATAAGGCGCGCGGCGTGGTGCGAGCGAGAGAGCATGTGTAATTGTAGCAGCGTGAGCGGGAAGATAAGTGGCGACAGCCGTCTCCGAAGCAAAAGCGCTACTTTGCATTTCTAACCCCTCTTATAATGTTCTGTGCTAAAACCCATCTCCGGCCATCTTGTATTTACGATGACATCACGTTTATAGTCACCATCAGCAGGGCGAGCATGCTGACCGTCAAAACAAGAGAACCTTCACACGCGCTCATTTTGGCGTGCTTAAAGTAACAAGGACAGGCACAGAATAAATAATAGTACTACCCGTACAGAAGAATCACTTCGAAAACAGATTTAAATAAATAGCTACTCTCTCTGCACGGCAATAAAGTGCCAAGTTATTCGCACCCGTCCTATTGTACTATTCGCGAATAACCTACCAACCGTCACAACGGCGCGCGTGCAAACAAAAATGAACCGAGTCATTAGAAAATGAAAGCTTCCTTTACATACTCATTAATTCTTTCACGTGCTGGCAGCGTGACATCGCTAGGGTTTTCAGCTCTCGCATTGACTACTCACAAAATGGCGGCAAGTCTAATGAGATTTGACCAAGAAGTTTACACGGTCCACCTAACCTATTGCCATTCACCACTCGGTGGGGATCGGCCGTCAATCGTACCTGAGCTGTGGAGTGAGACAGGCCTGACAGAGGCAGATCTCGATTTTTCTCGTTTTGTCGGGATTGGCATGCTAAACCTACTGAAGGATATACTCAATTAGACGATCAATACATAATCTCATACCCGTCTATACAAATCATACATATTGTATGTAAATTAACAATTTTATTTTCAACTTTTCCTTTCGCTGTAGTCGGTTAAAAGGATGTGATTAACTTGCATTGTATCTTTCATCATAGTATAGTTCAATCATGCCGTTACTTTTGTACCTTTAAGCCACTGTTTATACAGAAGAGAAGTGTGGCGGTAGCGGATAATCTAAGTAACACAATATAAACCTTACAGTACGTAGCATAGCGTCGTTTTTGTCGTAAAGGAGAATCGCGGCCGCGCCTCCAGGTGACGTCGCCTGGAGGCGCGGGCGTAATTCTCCAAACGACGCTATGCTACTATAAGGTTTATAATTGTGTTACTTTGACTATCCGCCACGTCTCTCCTGTATAAACCGCGCCTTACGTTTTATGGCGACACCGAAATTTACCCCAGTTTTAAACTAAATTAGTTGAATTGTGATAAGACAACTACCTCAGTAACGTCCACTTTTGAGTCTCAAAAATACCACCTACCTACCTTAAAGTTATAAGTAAATGGGCGATCGAGCATTGCTCGGCGTCTTCAGAGTTTGTCTTCCAAAGTAAATCTAGATTATATTAAAATAGCTCACTTAAACAATTTAATACGCAACAAAAATTTTACAATAATTTATTACTAAAACATTTCATAAAATAGTTTAGCACGGATAAGAAACATATAATATGATGCAAAGATACATTGCATTCTTTCTTTAAAACAAGTAATCTTAATGGTTACGATACATTGATCCATTTTGTCGATTTGTCCATACAAAAAGCACAATTCGGTATGTAAAGTTTTTTTTTTGTCTTAATTTTATATTTTTACGGATAGAAGACACCAATTTCATTTTAATTGCGATTCATCGAGTTAATCAAAATAAATTTAATTTTTAAATGACTTTGATCTGTAATCTCTAAATGCAAAAATGGTGGAGAGAAATTAATTCGAACTCCATGGAGAAAAACTTCTGCTTTACTTAAAAAAATAAAAATCACCTGCCTCCTCTTTCTATTCAATTCAATTTTTGTTTAGTGGCATCCGATGTGTTATCACAATTTAGCCAATGTCTCGTTATGTGGAGAGTATACGTAGAGAAATGATCAGTTGTATTAATTAATTCTAGCGTGGCAGTTTTGCCAATGTAAGTAGTTTATAATCTCAAGTGATCGTTTTAAGGTTTAAACACAAAAGAGTTCACAAAATGGCGGAGCCACGTGCAAGCCCAACGCGCCGACACGCACGCGTCCGTACTCCGCCAGACTTGCAGCGCGACTCCTCTTTCTAACTCTTTGCTGGAAACAGAAACGGCAACAACAAATGTCAAATTCTGACATTGTGAATGGTTTTTTTTTAATGGCCTGTTATTTCAAGTTCATTTTAAGTTTACCAGTGACGTCACTGGACGGACCGAAAAATAGCGTTATTTTATTAAAAATATCAGTAATCCTTTCATTTTAAAATCTCTGACATAGAAAATATTGTTATTGAGATAATTATCTCGAAATGGTTTACGATTCAGCACTCCAAAAAAAACATGACATACCGAATTAGTATGGGACGCCGTACGCATCCTATAGCATGAGATAGTACTTTTTGTATGAACAAACAGTCGATCAATGTGTCGTAACCATAAATCAATGATCGAATCTCAAATACAGTCAAATGTATTTTATTAATTGAGTAAATTTCTAGTCAAAAAACACTTTTACCTTTTTTGAAAAATTCTGTTATTTTGTGCATCTCAAACTGTGGTATTTTATTTATTTGTTATGTGTATACACTGTTTTTTTTATTTCCGCCAATTTCGAAGTATTTCTCATAGAAATATAAAGCTGGATAAAATTCTATTGGTGCTTTTAAAATAGTAGATATATTTCTACGTCAGTTATATCCTGATAGTTAGATAGTTATTGGAAATGAAAAACAATATGGTGTATACAACGTGTTAATGAATAAGCGCAAAACCTCATACACCCAAACTGATTTATAACATAATAATTACATTGAAACAATAATTTCGATATTTTGATTGTTAAAATTTAAGTTATTCGCATTTTAAGTTATGTGGCAAAAATTATTTGTTATCATTTCAGCATCGAATGAAAGCGCTAACGTGCACATTGATACATTTTAAGAATCTTGTTTTGATACTAAGTAGGGTGAGTGTGCCCTTGCGGTGGTTTGAGATCGAATTCAGTAAATTTGAAATTTTACAAAAACATTATTTAATATTTTGATAAAAATTACCTATATTGAAACCATGATGATTCGATTCTGCTCTCGATTCTAAACAAAGTTCTTTCTAGTTTTGCGTTAATTCATTAACACGTTGTATATATGCAGCCAAAAATTTTTTTTTTTCGATATGTTTTAAGAGAATTTTATTCCGAACGCGCTAATGCGCGCTGCATACAAACGAAGTCTGATTATATTTGGAATACTAACAAATTAAAGTCAATTAAATTTTGCAGAAACAATCTAGAAACAAATCTCTATGCTTGTATGTTGTCCGATTTTCGTTAAAGTATACAGTTTCAATACTAGGATTAATATATGATTTGTATAGAAATCTTTGACGCACTGTAACTTTAAAACTATTATAGATTTTAACGAAAATCTGACAAGATACAAGCCTAGAGATTACTTTCTAGATTGTTTCTGAAAATAATCACTGATTTTAATTGGTTAGTATTGAAAATATAACCAGACTTCGTTTGTATGGAGCGCGCCAACAGTAATATACCCTTAATAACTATTTGCCAATTGTTATAATTTAGAAGTTAATTTTTTCTTTTCTTTTATAATTGGTTGTGGGTGCGACGCCATTACTGTTCAATTGTTTTTTGTTTGTTTTAAAAATGAAGTTGTAATAATAATGCGTCGATCATTATTTTGTTTAGAATTTAATTTCGTGTTAAATTCTGTAACCAAAGGTTAATTATAATTAAAAGTTTTTATTACTATAAATATATCTTGTTTTTTTGACATAATTACCTAGTAACCTTATACACTTTTCTGTTATTTTTACAATATAAAAACCGTGTAGGTGGGAGTCGGACTCCCGCACTTCAGTTCCGTACCACCGCGTTAACTCTTTATAAAAAATAAAAACTCTACAGGGTCCTTCTTAACATGCTGACACTTTTTAGGACGGCCGCACATTGTCAGAAATTTCTGACAGAAAAATTCTGACGCTCGCCGGAAGGCACTCGGTGCATACATTTGGTATTAGATCCCGCACACTGTTAGAAAAATTCTGACCGATCATCCGTCTAAAAGTGTGCGGGATCCTTTGACTAATTATTATAAAGACTAGCCTTGCGGTAGCATTTCCCCTCTGCCACGGTATAAGCACAATTGATCTTGTGCATTTACATTCAATTTTACACCTTATCACTAAACGAGACAATTGCGAAATAATAACTTAGAACGTTTGGGGTTCACACGAAACCACTTTTCATGATTTTTAATA
Source organism: Agonopterix alstromeriana (assembly GCA_963924505.1). Taxonomy (NCBI): domain Eukaryota; kingdom Metazoa; phylum Arthropoda; class Insecta; order Lepidoptera; family Depressariidae; genus Agonopterix; species Agonopterix alstromeriana. The sequence continues at coordinate 7,873,457 of OZ004690.1, read as the reverse complement.
TTCAAAATTAGAATCTAAAGTTATGGGGAATAAAATCCAAAGTTGCGGATTTCATGTTACCTCGCCACCCGCAAAAAGTGGCAGAAATGTTTGTTAGCGCACTATGTTCAGAAACGTCGTCCGACCAGACATTCTGAGTTAAGCTAAGCAAGCTATGCATTTTGATGTTCTGAACGCCAAGGTAAAGCTCGTAGTTAATTTTATATAGTTACAGAGATATTTAAGTCCAAAGTTATATGATTTTTGATAGGTAGAAATCTCAAAAATTTATATTTCTCAGAAAATAATAATAAATTGTTATGTTTCTTAGTTTAGTTCTATTATATAATTATTTCGCGATTTCGATGTTAGTGCCAAAGAGAAAGTTGTTCAGTTTGATTGACGGTCTGATCATCCCCTTAAAAAAGTATCAGCATATTTAGAAGGACCCTATATTATAGTGGTTATTTTTAATCTAGCTTTTATCTGCGACTTCGTTCGCGTGTAATTTGGAAAACCCCTTCAGTAGATTTTCGAAAAATCCTTTCTCAGTGCACCTCTACTACTAGAAACTAATCTCTATGTTTGTATGAAGTCAGATTTTCGTTAAAACATACAGTTTTAGTGCTAGGATTAATTTAAGATTTGTATGGAAATCTTTGACGCACTGTAACTTTAAAACTATACATTTTATCGAAAATCTGACTTCATACAAACTTAGAGATTAGTTTCTAGTAGTAGAGGTTTACCTAGTAGAGTTTCATTGACTTTAATTGGTTAGTATTGAAAATATCACCAGACTTCCAGTTAGCATAGCATATGCTCACGACTATATTCCCCGATGAGTCAGAGATACTCTGAAACCTCAGAACATCCACGTTTCACCAGTAGTACCGAAACTCTGTCCAGTGTGACGGGGGGTGAGCCCGTCGCCACTTGTAATGGACTGTGGGTATAATACATGCCTCGAAATTGAAGAATGCAGGTTTCCTCACGATGTTTTCCTTCACCGAAAAGCCAGTGGTGTTACAAATCGTACATAAATTCCGAAAAACTCAAGCTAGAACAACTAAGCTAGGTTATGTACACAGTATATGAAAGAGTGGTCCTAGATAATATTACATAATGAATAGCTAGTATTAATCTTGCCAGACGTGACTTGAATATATGGGTAGGTAAATAATAAGATAATTATAAATACCTTAGGATAGGATTTCGTAACAATTCTACTTAAAGAGATGTGGAATATAAAAATATTACACAATTTTCTCTTAGAACGAGCCGGGTAACGACGTAAGGTTCAGGGCAGCCGTGGCGCGCCCGAGAGCGCTGCATACAAACGAAGTTTGATCCTTTTTAGGGTTCCGTACCCAAAGGGTGAAAACGGGACCCAATTACTAAGCCCACGTGGTCCGTCTGTCTATCTGTCCTAAATATTTAGGGCTGTAACTTTTGATAGATAGTTGAATTTTTTACAGAATGTGTGTTACTAAGGTGGTTGCAGAGTTGTCAATTTCATACAAAAGTTTGACGCGTAATACGCGTAGACGGTACAATTAACAGTAGTTAGTAAATATAATAGTTTAGTAAATCTATATAATTATGAAGATAGAAAGCTTTAAACTTATCCATAGAAAATTTCAAAGCTTTATATCTTCGTCATTATATTATAAATTGCAAATGTTATTTGATACGCGGTATCTAAATTTTGTTGTACCGGCTACGCATATTACGCGTCGAACTTTTGTATGAAATTGACAATTCTGCAACCACCTTAAGGCGCATTTGCTGACAAATAAAAAAATGTAAAATTAAGGGGGGGGGGGGGGGGGGCGTTGCTTCCTCATACGAGAAACTAGTTTTCCAAACTCCACGCGAACGAAGTCGCAGACAAAAGCTACATTAAAAATAACCACTATAGTATAGGGTCCTTCTAAATATGCTGACACTTTTGTAAGAGGATGAACAGACCGTCAATCAAACTGAACAACTTTCTCTATGGCACCAACATCGAAATCGCGAAATCAAATCAGCTGTTACATACAAAATGGCAAACCTACTCCAGCTACATGTGGGACAGCTAATATTACAAAGCAAACTCTACATTCAGTAGCGTGGCGAGGGGGGCAAATGCCCCGGGCGGCAATTTACTAGGGGCGGCAAATGCGGGAAAAATATAGACTGATTGAACTCTGTCTATAACCGATTCGTAGAGCAGAGAAATGTCGAGCTCGCTTCGCTCGCTCTAAGTTTCTGTTTTTGTTACTGTGCCCACACATAATCCTAAAGAGTTCTGCCCACAGCTATTTCGTGGTGCTCAAAATTGCGAGCTTGCTTCGCTCCATCTATAGCTTTTACTTTGGTTATCACTAAAACGGCCTGTCAAAATCACAGAGCCATCTAGCATATGCTCACAACTATATTCCCCGAGGTAGTCAGAGATATGCTGAAACCTCAGAACATCCACGTTTCACCAGTAGTAGTACCGAAACTCTGTCCAGTGTGACGGGGGGTGGCGCGTCGCCACTTGTAATGGACAGTGGGTACAATACATGCCTCGATATTGAAGCATGCAGGTTTCCTCACGATGTTTTCCTTCACCGAAAAGCCAATGGTGTTACAAATCGCACATAAATTCCGAAAAATTCATTGGTACGAGTCGGCCTGGACGGGGATCGATTCATCGCCTCCTGCACGGCAGGCAAGGTTACTCGCCACTGGACCACCACGGCTTTTTACAGAGCTACCTTAGACGCATTATACCTAGTAATTTTAGAAATATTTATCAATTTATTTCAATCGAACCTAGACTATTGCGAAACATATTTTTATCATGCGTTTTACGTAATTAATTTAATTACTTTTTTCGCATTTTGCACGTATTTCTAGCCGATGCTATGTTGTGCAAAAGTAGTAACATCACGCATAAGCGATAAGGGGGTGGATATAGGGCTCTGGGACAGGTTTCAGGTCATTCAGTTGTGAACTAAACGCATTATGAAGTCTTTCGTTGCTATTTTCGCTTTGGTGCTTGCGCAGGTATATTATAATTTATTCCGTATTTGAAAACATGTGAATATCTTTTAAAAGGCTTAAATATACAGGATGTAAGTGTACACTCGAATTATGAAAAAAGCCGTGGTGGTCCAGTGGCGAGTAACCTTGCCTGCCGTGCAGGAGGCGATGGTTCGATCCCCGTCCAGGCCAACTCGTACCAATGAGTTTTTCGGAATTTAAGTACGATTTGTAACACCACTGGCTTTCGGTGAAGGAAAACATCCAAACAACCTGCATGTTTCTATTTCGAGGCATGTATTGTACCCACTGTCCATTATAAGTGGCGACGGGCTCACCCCCCGTCACACTGGACAGAGTTTTAGTACTACTGGTGAAACGTGGAGGTTTCAGAATATCTCTGACTACCCCCTCGGGGAATATAGTCGTGAGCATATGCTTATGCTTATGCATACAAACGAAGTCTGGTGATATTTTCAATACTAACCAATTAAAGTCCATGAAATGTTTCAGAAACAATCTAGAAACTAATCTCTATGTTTGCTCCGAATATATTCCCTTAAATGCTTATTTCAATTTTGTACCTACATATCTAAAACATCCAACCCTTATTTTTACAGCAGTCCTACGCTTTCTTCCTACCATCGAGCTACCCCGCGCCCGAGGCCCCATCCCCCTACTGTGCCATAGAAATCGCCTCTCCCTATTCTTACTTAGAATACGCTGCACCATACCCCGCTCCTTACGCGTTGCCTAACCCTTGTGCACCTGCCCCTGCTCCTTGTGCACCTGTACCGTTGCCTACGCCTCTGCCTCCGTCGTATCCGTGCGCGCCGTCACCTCTGCCAGCTTACTCGTACGCCCCTCCAGCGCTTCCCGCCCCTTGTGCAGCGCCTCTGCCAGCTTACTCTTACGCCCCTCCAGCGCTGCCCGCCCCTTGCGCCGCGCCTCTGCCAGCTTACTCTTACGCTCCTCCAGCGCTGCCCGCCTCTTGCGCCGCGCCTCTGCCAGCATACTCACCTCTGCCAGCTTCGTACTCTGCCGCGCCTCTGGCTTTGCCCGCGTCTTCGTATTCGTACGCTCCGGCGCCGGCACCTCTGCCTTTATATTCTGAATACGGTTGCGCGCCGCCAGCGCCAAATTGCGTGGCAGCTACTATTTGTTTCTAAGAAGAAAGTTCAATAAATTGCTGAAATAAAGTTTCAACTTAATTTGTGTATTTTTGTTTTATTTTTATTTTACAATTAGGTAACTGCCAGCTTAAAACATAGTTTCTTGGCAATGTTTTTTTTAAACAGTTACTTAGAAGAATACGCTGCACACTACCATGCCCCTTACGCGTTGCCTGACCCTTGTGCTCCTGCCCATATCCCTTGTGCACCTCTGCCGTCGTCGTATCCGTATGCGCCGTCACCTCTGCCGTTGCCAGCGCCTCTGCCAGCTTACTCGTACGCTCCTCCAGCGCTGCCCGCCCCTGCACGGCGCCTCTGCCGCCTTACTCGCCTCTGCCAGCATACTCACCTCTGCCGCGCCTCTGGTTTTTCCAGCGTCTTCGTATTCGTACGCTCCGGCGCCGGCACCTCTGACTTTATATTCTGAATACAGCTGCGCGCCGCCAGCGCCATCTCCAAATGCTTAGCTAATGATAGCTTGCGTAGCAGCTACCATTAATTTGTTTCTAAGAATGTTGAATAAACTTATGAAATAAAGCTACTTTTAACTGAATTTGTGTATTTTTAGTTTACAATAATTAGGTAACAATCGGAAAACATTGTAAGGAAACCTGCATACGCTGAAGAAGAAATACTGATGCGTATGTGAAGTCTACCAATCCGCGTGGTGGACTAACGCCCACGTGTCTGTGCCCTGCAGTGGAACATATATAGGCTGATAATAATGATGATCCCATAGATAAGTGTATGGCGAAATGAGTTTTAGTGTAGGTTGGGTATTGAATCGCTAAATCTTGATGACTTTTATAAATACCTATAATTAGGTAGGTGACAACATAATTAAATGTTTTGGTTAAAATACAAATCATTTAGCTTTCAAAAAGTCACTACCCCCTTAGAAAATTTGATAATATAATATAGGTATTTCTCAGATTAATGATTTAGAGAGAGATCCTGGAGACATCCAGGATTTCTTTTTCGTGATTTCTCTAGAACAATATTATAGAAGTACCTATATTATATTAGCATGAAAAGACTAACGAATTTGGAGGAAGCTAGAGAGGTTTGTCAGGATCGTAGCAGGTAGCGTTCCGGTGTCTCTGCCTACTCTAATGGGAGATAGACGTGAGAATATGTGTGTATGTACCAATATTATATTATAACCCATAACATCGTTTTCTTAAATACCACTGTTAAGTTTTGTTACACGTAGTAATTATAGTATGTACTCTGTGTTTACATCTATGCTGTACATGAATGCAAATAAATATTGAAATTGCAATAACAATAATAATGAACACAATTAAAATGTATAAATTCGGAGTTCTCTGGATCTCAAGTTACACTCGTGTGAGTATAATAAAATCACAAAAGATTTTTGTATACCATCTTTATTTCACACTACACTAGTTAAAACTAATTTAGCATTTAAAAACAAATAGTAACGGGTAAGCAAGTAGGAGCTGGCGGAGCGCATCCATAAGCAGGCAGAGGAGCCGCCGGTAGAGCGTTCACTGTGTATGGCAGAGGCGCGGGTAAGGCGAGAGGTGTCACAGTAGCACACGGCAGAGACAAAGGCAAGGGGAGAGGTGCTGCAGAGCACGGCAGAGGCAAGGGGAGAGGTGCCGGAGAGCACGGCAGAGGCGCGGGCAAGGCGAGAGGTGCCGCAGAGCACGGCAGAGGCGCGGGCAAGGCGAGAGGTGCCGCAGCGCACGGCAGAGGCGCGGGCAAGGCGAGAGGTGCCGCAGAGCACGGCAGAGGCGCGGGCAAGGCGAGAGGTGCCGCAGCGCACGGCAGAGGCGCGGGCAAGGCAAGGGGCGCGGGGGGAAAAGGTCCAACCAACAGAGGCGCAGCAGCGCTCAATGCTGACGTCAAAACGCCGGGCAGCGCAGCGTTCAGCAGTGGAGGTAGACTAGCAGAAACTGAGGCGGACAGAGCAGCAGCCAGGGCGGGGGTTAGGAGCGCGAGGGGTGAAAGAGCGGCGCAGGGCGGAGCGGGCAATAGCAGGGGGGCGGCGGGTGGGGGAGGAATCAGTGGAGGGGCAGCGTAGCATGATGGTAGGCATTGTGAGTAGGCTTGCTGTAAAATATAATTGAGGTGGTAATTTAATACTTTATAAGCGAATAGACAAGAATTAAAGCATCGGTGACGCGTTGTGGCGTTGTGGAGAGGTATAACTACGTACTTTCAATCACGATGGAACCGGGTTCGAATCCAAAGGCACGATAGGCCATGTAGGTAGGTGCAGCTAAACAAATGATTTTAGTATGGTGGTGTTGCCAGGTTATGCGTGATTTTGACGTTCTTGCAAAGGAAGTGGCGCCCTCATTGTTTCGAAACTCTTGATTGCATTGAAAAAAATCGTGAGGAAACCGTTACTAGGGTTTACACCCTGTAAACACCCTAGTAAAATTTAAAGAGGTATTTGTGTGTTTAGCCCATCAAAATTTCATCAGTAAAAATCAAAATCCCGAATAAAATGCAGTTTCATACAAAACTGCAGTAGTTACTTACTCGACTCAAACGTATGGGACAGCAAACTTTTTTAAATCTTATTTTGACGTTTGCTCCATAGTGTAATTTGACAGTTTGATGGTGTTAACCCCCTTAAAATATTACTAGGGTATAATGTTACACCCTGTATAAAAGTTTTTAATGAAAGGAAAAACAAATTACCTGCGCCAGCACCAAAGTGCAAATAGCAATGAAGGACTTCATAGTATGTGTAGGTAGTTGACAACTGAATGCCCTAACACCTGACCCTAAGCCCTATATTCACCACCTTATCGTATCAGCGTGATGATACCAGAGAGTTTACTCAATATTGGTTCAGAGGGATCGTCTATAAACTACTGGTAGCCTTTAGACTAGATTTTATTTATCTACGTATTATATATTTATACGTATAGATATATCCGCCGCCGTGCCGAGTCGTGGTGGTCCAGTGGCGAGTAACCTTGCCTGCCGTGCAGGAGGCGATGGTTCGATCCCCGTCCAGGCCAACTCGTACCAATGAGTTTTTCAGAATTTATGTACGATTTGTAACACCACTGGCTTTTCGGTGAAGGAAAACATCGTGAGGAAACCTGCATGCTTCAATTTCGAGGCATGTATTATACCCACTGTCCATTACAAGTGGCGACGGGCTCACCCCCCGTCACACTGGACAGAGTTTCGGTACTACTGGTAAAACGTGGATGTTCTGAGGTTTCAGAATATCTCTGACTACCCCCTCGGGGAACATAGTCGTGAGCATATGCTTATGCTGTATAGATATATTCCATTGTTCATTAACAAAATTCACAGAGGCCGCTTAGATTATTTAAGTAAGGCAAAGTTAATTAAAAAGTAATTATACAGGGTCCTTCTTAATATGCTGACACTTTTTTAAAGGGATGATCAGACCATCAAACTGAACAACTTTCTCTAAGGGAACAACATAGAAATTGCGAAAAAAAATCTGCTGTCCCATACATTTGGCTCAAGTAGGTTTGCAGTTTTGTATGGAAGAGCTAATGTTTTTTTCGCGATTTCGATGTTGGTGCCTTAGAGATAGTTACTCAATTTGACGGTCTGATCATCCCCTTAAAAAGTGTCAGCATATTAAGAATGACCCTATATTATCAATTTGGTTGTAAACCTGTAAAGATCATGTATTTTTAGTATAAATAAATAAATATACTCACACCTGTCTCCCACTGGGGTAGGCATATACAATGGAACGTCACCTGCTAAGATCCTGGCAGACCTCTCTAGGTTCCTCCACACTCATCCTTTTATGAGTCATGCATGCTCGTCGTTTTCGAGTAGATCTGGCCTGGCCCATTTTAAGCTCGTCGCCAATTTGGTATGTAGTTTGTAATTAATTGGTTAATACAAAGATCTCATTTGGTCGAAGTGTTGCTGGCTTGTCAGCCCCCACAATAAGTAAGTTATGGCCTGTAGAATCAGGCATCTGCAGGGCAAAGGCCTCTTCTCACGAATAAGGGTGAGAGGGAGTCTCACTTCTGGCGTCTACAGACACTACAGGCACATACCAGGCCGATTCTCACCGATCCCAGCTACCCAATCCGCCGCGTAGCCCCAGCAACGTCCTATGCCGAAGGCCGTACCCCCCCCCCCCCCCTGGGGTGCCCCTAGGTCGGTTGCTTAAGTTCATTCAATTGGCTCGGTGGCCCTTCTGGTCCCTCCAATAGTCCGCAGTAAAAAGCAGTAAATGCTCCCTGAGCAACGCTGTATAAGACATTTAAAAAAAAAAAAGTCCGGACCTGGTGTTGCTTAACTTCGGTGATCGTTTCCAATACCGAAGCTCCACTACGCCCACAAACGCCCCCGCAATGACAAGATAATATTTTATACCATCTTGTGTAATAGAACTGCTTCATAAAAAGATATTATATTATATTATATTCCCATAACGTGGTTTATAGAAGACACCTAATATAAGATATTTTCTAATATCAGTTTTGAAAGTATATTTCTCACCAGTGACACAAATATCTTTTTCTAGATATTTGTTATGTCATTGTTAAACGTGACTTTTTAAGTTTTAATAAAAATCTGTTTATTTAATGATAACGTATCATAATAATTATACTTTCTTTAATTTATTTATTATACAGGGTGTTAGGGTAAACAGTTGCATTACTTTAAGAGCAGTTCAATAGCGCTAATGCGCGCTCCATACAAACGAAGTCTGGTGATATTTTCAATACTAACCAAATAAAGTCAATGACAATTTTCAGAAACAATCTAGAAACTAATCTCTATGTTTGTATGAAGTCAGATTTTCGTAACAATATACAGTGTTAAGGCTGGCATTAATTTATGATTTGTATGGAATCTTTGAGGCACTGTAACTTTAAAACTATACATTTTAACGAAAATCTGGCAACATACAAGCATAGAGTTTAGTTTTTAGATTGTTTCTGAAAAATTTGATTGACTTTTATTGGTTAGTATAGAAAATATCATCAGACTTCGTTTGTATGGAGCGCGCTCCGAATTGTATTCCCTTAAAGGGTGATTCTACTCATGATACTGAACAACTTTCCCTAAGAAACCTATAGGAAATTCGAGTAAAATTATTTCCACATTTCATATAAACATTCGAACAGCAGATTTTTTTGAAATGTTCAGAATCGTGGTTAGTTAGAATCACCCCTTAAAGTAATGCAACTGTTTACCCTAACACCCTGTAGAGATGACGTGTTTAGTCACGTGTTAACAAAACTATTAGATTTTGGGCATGCATCATGCATATGCTCACGACTATATTCCCCGAGGAGGCAGTCAGAGATATTCTGAAACCTCAGAACATGCACTTTTCACTAGTAGTGCCGAAACTCTGTTCAGTGTGATGGGTAGTTAGCCCGTCGCCACTTATAATGGACAGTGAGTACAATACATGCCTGAAATTGAAGAATCCAGGTTTCCTCACGATGTTTTCCTTCACCGAAAAGCCAGTGGTGTTACAAATCGTACATAAATTCCGAAAAACTCATTGGTACGAGTCGGCCTGGACGGGGATCGAACCATCGCCTCCTGCACGGCAGGCAAGGTTACTTGCCACTGGACCACCACGGCGATTATTCAATCCGCGAGTTTCCAACTAGTCAAATTAACAACTCTTTATCAAACGTCAAAACGCGTGCTTTGTATGAAATATTGTTCTAAAAATTGAATAGTGACGTCATTGTTTTTCGTCGTCGTTTTGATACTTTTTATAGTTTATCCAGTTATTAAAAATAGTATTCAAGCAACAGCATTACTGAAAATGTGAGTTTAGCGTTATTTTCAAACGGTTTATTTACTGAGCAGTTAAAACTAAGCAACTTCACTCGTATCGTAATGTACTATTATGTAGTCAACTGCTATTCTGATTCTATCGATTTTAAGTAACATAATTTAGGTACCTACTATTTCGAAAAGAAGAAGTACCAACTTCATGCTTTTTAGGGATTCTGTACCCAAAGGGTGAAAACGGGACCCTATTACTAAGCCCACGTTGTCCGTCCGTCCGTCCTACCTATATCGGGCTGTTACTTGTGAACCGAAATAGCTAGACAGTTGAAATTTTCACAGAACGTGCGTTATTACGGCGGATTTGCTAAGAAATAATACAAATTTCAAAAAGTTAATAATTAAGGGGGGTCCTCATACAAGAAACTAGTTTTTATCAAAATTTTTTCTTTTCGCTCTATCGTAAAAACGGTAATACATACAAGCGTAAAATTTGGTGTGATTATAGCTTTGACTATTTATAAATGTGTACTGGTTACGCGTGTAATTCTACTAACAAACATTTCTGCCACTTTGCGGGGGGCGAGGTAACATGAAATCCGCAACTTTGGATTTTATTCCCCATAACTTTAGATTCTAATTTTCAATGTTAAAAATCATGAAAAGTAGTCTGGTGTGAACCCCAAACGTTCTAAGTTCTAAGTTATTATTTCGCAATTATAGGCTGTCTCGTTTAGTGATAAGGTGTAAAATTGAATGTAAATGCACAAGATCAATTGTGCTTATACCGTGGCAGAGGGGAAATGCTATCGCAAGGCTAGTCCTTATAATAATTAGTCAAAGGATTATAGAGTAAACTCTACAGTATAACAACAAATAATAAAAACCGGCCAAGTGTGAGTCGGTCCAGGAGAAAAAAAATTTTCAGTTAATATGTTGTGTTCCGTATGTGTTTGGTACGGAACCCTCGGTGCGCGAGTAGCCCGACTCGCACTTGACCGGTTTTTAATTACGTAGAGAAAATAAAACACAAATAAAACGGCGGCCGTACAAGTGTTTATTTTTAATTAATTTATAATAATTAACTAATTAATATTAATTACCTATATTAATAAATCGATATACTACCGCCTACACTTCGATCTATTTTACACAGGATATCGCCAAAACTTAGAACATTACCGTGTATCGTACAGTTTTTAAAAAAAACTCATAAAAATCAGTTTAAAAAGTTTATATCGGTAATGTAAAAAGTACGGAATCCTGTGTAGGTAATGGGGGATTTTCTGACAGCCAGTTAGAAAGAATGATAGTTCCTAATGGCTCAATAGATGGCGTCACGCCTTTCTGTAAATAAAATTATGTTTTTTTTTTAATAAGCAGAAAAACATGATCGTTGTTAAGGTGGTTTAAGAGTTGTCAATTTCATAGAAAAGTTTGACGCATAATACGCGTAGACAGTATTAATAACAGTGATATTTAAAATATGGAAAAATAGTTTAGTAATAAATGCCGCGTATCAAATAACATTTGCAATTTATAACTCATACTATAATTACTAACATAATATAAAACTTTTAAACTTTCTATGGATAAGTTCAAAACCTTATTGTAAGAACGCTACCTTTACTGGCGTATTTGTGAACGCACCAACATTTCTTTCCCGCTCACTCGGGTATCGCACACTCTCTCTCTCCCTCGCTACTCTTGTCATGACGCATAGTCTGCCACTAAATAAATAAATAAATAATATTTAATCGGCTTTCATTGGACTATATAGCAAATGGCGGCGTATTATGTGTCAAACTTTTGTATGAAATTGACAACTCTGCAACCACTTAACGGACGCGTCAGATCCCATATGATTTATTAAAACTTTTTAACCTCATCGCCCAATTCACTAGGGCCCAGCATTGGGACCCTAAACAGGCTAAGTACATAAACTTAATGCGCCATGTCATTGTCAACGCCATCTATCGAGTCAAGTTGAAACCATTTCTTACCTTTTAAAATAGTTGTTAGAAAATCTCCCCGTATTGTATAATTATACATTATTATATATTTTACACTACAATATACAACAGCTCTTTTAAGGAAAAAAAAACATAATTAGTATACAAAACTCAACCGGTACCGATACAAAAAAAAGGTATATACAATATTAAAATTATTTTCTACATTATTATTTGTAATATTTTTTAAGTTTATTTCTTTTATTTAAGGTTAGAATAGCTTGCTGTCCATTACAAGTGGAACACTTAATAATAGATGTGGTCTACTGTCCATTACAAGTGGAACACTTCGTAATAGAAATGGTGACCTGTCCATTACAAGTGGAACACTTAATAATAGATGTGGTCTACTGTCCATTACAAGTGGAACACTTCGTAATAGAAATGGTGACCTGTCCATTACAAGTGGAACACTTAATAATAGATGTGGTCTACTGTCCATTACAAGTGGAACACTTCGTAATAGAAATGGTGACCTGTCCATTACAAGTGGAACACTTAATAATAGATATGGTCTACTGTCCATTACAAGTGGTAAACTGAATAATAGAAGTGTCCCATTGTCCATTACACGGGGAACACTTAATAATAGATATAGGCCACTGCCCATTACAAGTGGAACACTTAATAGAAGTGGGCGATTGCCCATTACAAGTGGAACACTGAATAATAGAAAAGGTCCATTGTCCATTACAAGTGGTACACTAAATAATAGAAGTGGTCAACTGACCAATGCAAGTGGAACACTGAATAATAGATGTGACCCACTGTCCATTACAAGTGGAACACTAAGTAATAGAAGTGGTCAACTGTCCAATACAAGTGGTACACTGAATAATAGAAGTGGTCAACTGTCCAATACAAGTGGTACACTGAATAATAGAAGTGGTCAACTGTCCAATACAAGTGGTACACTGAATAATAGAAGTGGTCAACTGTCCAATACAAGTGGTACACTGAATAATAGATGTGGTACACTAAATAATAGAAGTGGTCAACTGTCCATTACAAGTGGAACACTAAATAATAAAAGTGGTCAACTGTCCATTACTAGTGGAACACTGAATAGACGTTTTAAATTAAACGGACCAATTTTTATTCAAAATAGGAATTTCCTGTATTGTTTTCGTCACACGAAATTTATCTTCCACCTATTGAATATTTTGTGTTTTATTCTATAATTTTAACGCCCTCTATTAGGTTATTTCGATAAGCATTAATGATGACGATGTTTTTTTTTAGTCTCGGCTAGTTTACAGCGCTCGCCTGCAGCTCGTGCTGCAATCCCGCCTCGACTGTAATGACCAACTCATCTCACTTGTATTATAATGTACTATTATTAGATTATTTCTCATACTAGTTCCCGAACAAAACAGTCCTCTTCTGTGTAATAAAGGTTCTGACCACCCCGAAAGGGACAACAGTCGTGAGTGTATATATTAATGTACAATAAAGTTACTAGGCTAGGTAGGAGTATGTGTCGAGAGTGCCTGGCGCCCTCTCGAGGTACTGCTTGTCTATGAGAGCTTCGATGCATTTCTTGATCATGGCGACGGATGGCGCGAAGGAGCCTCGTGCTTGCGACACCACTTCCTGTATCAGTTCTGTGTGGCGGAGGACCTGCGGAAAATTTACTTATTAAGAGAAGTTTATTCCGAATGCGTAAATGCGCGAAGTCTGGTGATATTTTCAATACTAACCAATTCAAAGTCAATTACATTTTTTAGAAACAATCTAGTAACTAATATCTATGCTTGTCTGTTGTCAGATCTTCGTTAAAATGTATAGTTTTAAAGTTACAGTGCCTAAAAGATTTCCATACAAATTAAACTTATCCTAGCACTAAAACAGTATATTGTAACGAAAATATGAATATAGGAGGAGGGGGGAATGCTTTGTTTTTTGTATGGGAGTATAGAAAAAAAATGGTTGTATAGAGAGGCTGATGATGATGTAACGCTCACCTTCCGTTTTCCGTTTCCGCTTCATGATACGAACGAGTGCCGCCTGGAGGTACATCTTCCTATCATCATCGCAACGCGCCGCCTGCACTACCTGTATAGAGGCTGATGATGATGCAACGCTCACCTTCCGTTGCTTCATGATACGGACGAGTGCCGCCTGGAGGTACATCTTCCTATCATCATCGCAACGCGCCGCCTGCACTACCTGTATAGAGGCTGATGATGATGTAACGCTCACCTTCCGTTGCTTCATGATACGAACGAGTGCCACCTGGAGGTACATCTTCCTATCATCATCGCAACGCGCCGCCTGCACTACCTGTATAGAGGCTGATGATGATGTAACGCTCACCTTCCGTTGCTTCATGATACGAACGAGTGCCACCTGGAGGTACATCTTCCTATCATCATCGCAACGCGCCGCCTGCACTACCTGTATAGAGGCTGATGATGATGTAACGCTCACCTTCCGTTGCTTCATGATACGAACGAGTGCCACCTGGAGGTACATCTTCCTATCATCATCGCAACGCGCCGCCTGCACTACCTGTATAGAGGCTGATGATGATGTAACGCTCACCTTCCGTTGCTTCATGATACGAACGAGTGCCGCCTGGAGGTACATCTTCCTATCATCATCGCAACGCGCCGCCTGCACTACCTATATAGAGGCTGATGATGATGTAACGCTCACCTTCCGTTGCTTCATGATACGGACGAGTGCCGCCTGGAGGTACATCTTCCTATCATCATCGCAACGCGCCGCCTGCACTACCTGTATAGAGGCTGATGATGTTGTAACGCTTACCTTCCGTTGCTTCATGATACGGACGAGTGCCGCCTGGAGGTACATCTTCCTATCATCATCGCAATGCGTCGCCTCGCTCGCCTCCGCGCCGCCTGCCGCTCCTGACCCAGAATTACCTGTTACAGACAGACATACAAACTATTGTGGGGACTTGTCACAGATGTCAACACCCACAAGTTATAGCAACGAAGCTAACAGATGGCGCTACGGTCGCACTCGCTAATGTGCACGTAAGACAACTTGCGACGTCACATTGGTAACCCGTTAGCCGCTACACATAAGGTTCACAATCGTATACAAGACATGAATCGCGCAAGAGAAATAATCACAGAGATTAGATATACAACGTGTTAATGAATTAACGCAAAACTGGAAAGTACTTTGTTTAGGATCGAGAGCAGAATCGAATTATCATAGTTTCAACATAGGTAATTTTTTTCAAAATATTAAATAATTTGATTGTAAAATTTTAAATTTACTGAACTCTATCTCAACCCACCGCTCGGGCACTCTCACCCTACCTACTATCAAAACAAGAATCTTAAAATGTATCCATGAGCACGTTAGCGCTTTCATTCATTGCTAAAATGATAACCAATAATTTTTGCCTCAAAACTTAAAATACGAATAACTTTAAATTTTAATCATCAAAATAATGAAATTATTGTTTCAATCGAATTATTCTGTTATAAATCAGTTGGGATGTATGAGGTTTTGCGCTTATTCATTAACACGTTGTATATACAAGGTCCAACTAAGATCTGTTGGACCACGGCCGGTCCCCAGGCTTCACACCTAGCCTGGCGGAAGATCTTCCCTTTTCACCGGAGGAACCTTCCACAGTAGTTCCTCCACACTATTATTATCTAGTTCTGATGAGCTTATTATTAGGGTTCCGTACCGAAAGGGTGAAAACGGGACCCTATTACTAAGCCTACGTTGCTCCGTGCTTCGGATGACACGTTAAGCCGTTGGTCCCGGCTACTATCTCTGGTGGTAGTAGTCGTTACATAAAAACCACGTCAGAGGCCGTAAGGCGGTCTGAAAAAACTCTGACACCAGGGCTTGCCTACACGATAACAAGATACATGGTCCGTCCGTCCTACCTATTTAGCATAAGCATAGCGTAAGCATATGCTCACGACTATATTCCCCGAGGGGGTAGTCAGAGATATTATGAAACCTCAGAACATCCACGTTTCACTAGTAGTACCGAAACTCTGTCCAGTCCTGTCCAGACGGGGGGTGAGCACGGATGAGTGAGTGAGGGTTTTGACTTTGACTTGACTTTGACATTGATCATCTGACGGAACTAACCGAGACCAACTGCTTAACGTGCCTTCCGAAGCAAGGAAACGCTCGAGATGAAATACCACTAAACGGTCACCCATCCAAAGACTGACCGGACCTGACGTTGCTTAACTTCGGTGATCGTTTCCAATACCGAAACTCCACTACGCCAACGAGCGCTTCCGAAAATAAGATAAGATAAGCTAAGCTAAGCTAAGATAAGATAAGCTAAGATAAGATAAGATAAGATAAGATAAGATAAGATAAGATAAGATAAGCTAAGATAAGATAAGATAATAAATTCTAACTCACCCGGCTGACTAGGTGTGTTGGCACACGTCAATCTGACCTTTGTTCTTTTACACGTAAAGCTCAGATTCAAGGACAGAGTTCCTTCACCCTCCTGCGGACAAAAAAAGAGGTTACAAACATTTTAAATCGCAATATTATGGATATTTTGGATTAACAAGCGTGGAAAATTAAATGCGTTACAAACTCAAAGGGGGATCCATAAAGGAGTCAATTTCTCCAGCTATGGGAAATTAGCTTTGACTAATTATTATAAGGACTAGCCTTGCGGTAGCATTTCCCCTCTGCCACGGTATAAGCACAATTGATCTTGTGCATTTACATTCAATTTTACACCTTATCACTAAACGAGACAGCCTATAATTGCGAAATAATAACTTCGAACTTAGAACGTTTGGGGTTCACACGAGACTACTTTTCATGATTTTTAACATTCAAAATTAGAATCGAAAGTTATGGGGAATAAAATCCAAAGTTTCGGATTTCATGTTACCTCGCCCCCCGCAAAAAGTGGCAGAAATGTTTCTTAGTGGAATTACACGCGTAACCAGTCCATATATAAATAGTCAAAAGAAATAGGCCACCAAAAAATGTTAGCGTATAGTTGGACTTGGCGTATAGTTATGGAACTCATGTCGATTTGTTTCTCATAATCTCTATATTTCATTCCGACTAAGGACGACGAGATTTTCCGATTCCTATTTAGCTTTCTGGCTAATTTTGATTACCAAATGTAATTAATTTATTGGATACATACACGGTCCTTCTTAATATGCTGACACTTTTTTGAGGGGATGATCAGACCATCAAACTGAAAAACTTTCTCTATGGGACCAACATCAACATCGCGAAAAAAAACAGCTGTCCCATACATTTGGCTCGAGTAGGTTTGCATTTTTGTAAGGAACAACTGATTGTTTTTCGCGATTCCGATGTTGGTGTCATAGAGAATGATGTTCAGTTTGATGGTCTGATCATCCCCTTGAAAACGTGTCAGCATATGAAGAAGGACCCTGTATAAAATACTGTATACAGCCGTGGTGGTCCAGTGGCGAGTAACTTTGCCTGCCGTGCAGGAGGCGATAGTTCGATCCCCGTCCAAGCCGACTCGTACCAATGAGTTATTCGGAATTTATGTACGATTTGTAACACCACTGGCTTTTCGGTGAAGGAAAACATCGTGAGGAAACCTGCATTCTTAAATTTCGAGGCATGTATTGTACCCACTGTCCATTATAAGTGGCGACGGGCTCACCCCCCGTCACACTGGACAGAGTTTCGGTACTACTGGTGAAACGTGGATGTTTTGAGGTTTCAGAAAATCTCAACCTACCCCCTCGGGGAATACAGTCGTGAGCATATGCTATGCATGCTATGCTGCATAAAAGTACTTTTGTAAGTTACTTTTTGATCGAAAATACGGCACACGCACGCACTTTTCGGAGGGCTGGGCAATCTCGATTCTCATAGAAAATATTCGTCTGAACCTATGGCGCCTTAAGATAAAACATTTAGGTCCTTTTTCACCACTTCCGAATAAGTTCTTATTAGCTTATCCGACAGCTTATTTGACATATTCTTCATACAAAATATGTCAAATGAGAAAAGTCAAAGTCAAAGTAAAAGTCAAAATAATTTATTCAATATAGGAGCTTGAAGCACACTTATTAAACCTCAATTCTTTTTTTAAGCTACCACCGCGTCGGAACGTGTTGTCGCTGTAGAGAAGAAACTCTACAACATAACACGACTTAATGACTGTAAATACTTAATGAATATAAATTCTTAAGCTAGGGTTATGTATACAGTTATACATAGTCTATTTAATTAAATAAATGATACTATACAGTACTATAAGCTAGTGACCTCAGACCCAAGCATTTTGATCATTTAAATAATCATCCAGTTTATAATATGCTTTTTTACAGAGGACTTTTTTGATCTGAGTTTTCAACATGTTTTCGCTAACAATAATTATTCAAAAGTGTTGAAACATATCCTTAGAGTTAGTACCTCAGTGTCGACGTCTCCGTCTGCCAGCAACAGGCCCGCGTCGAGGAGAGGCCGCATGTGTCTGGTCCACGTGTCGCCGCTCAGTTGCAGAGTGTCGCGCAACTCCTTAGCCGGCGCTGTGTCCGTTGTCTCGAAGCAGAGCAGGAGGGCGCACTGCGGCGGAAATATATTGTTTAGTGAGGCTTATTCGTTATGTAGCGACCTTTGAGTATGTAGCAAATGGACCTGTTAAGAGGATATAATTCGGAGCGCGCTCCATACAAACGTACTATGGTGATATTTTCAATACTAACCAATTAAACTCAATGAAATTTTGCTGAAACAATCTTGAAACAAATATCTATGCTTGTATGGAGTCAGATTTTCGTTAAAATACAGTTTCAATGCTAGGATTAATTTAAGATTTGTATGGAAATCTTTGAGGCACTGTAACTTTAAAACTATACATTTTAACGAAAATATGACTCTATACAAGCATAGAAATTTGTTTTTAAATTGATTCTGAAAAATTTCATTGAGTTTAATTGGTTAGTATTGGAAATATCACCATAGTACGTTTGTATGGAGCGCGCTCCGAATTATATCCTCTTAACGACGGGCGTACCCCTCTGCCGAAGTACGTGGCCATTTTTGAACATGCGCGTTATAAAACGTGTTAATTGTTCTCGTGTGGGCAAGCCCTGATGTCAGAGTTTTTTCAGACCGCCTTACGGCCTCTGACGTGGTTAATGAATGAATAAGCGCAAGTCCTCATACACCCCAACTGATTTAAAACAAAATAATTAGATTGAAACAATAATTTCATTATTTTGATAGTTAACATTTAAAGTTATTCACATTTTAAGTTTTGGGGCAAAAATGATTTGTTATCATTTCAGCAATGAATGAAAGCGCTAACATGCTCCTGGTTACATTTTAAGAATCTTGTTTTGGTAGTAAGTAGGGTGAGAGTGTTCGAGCGGTGGGTTGAGATCGAGTTCAGTAAATTTTAAATTTTACAAACAATATTATTTAATATTTTGAAAAAAGTTACCTATCTTAAAACCATGATAATTCGATTCAGCTCTCGATTCTAAACAAACTACTTTCTAGTTTTGCGTTAATTCATTAACACGTTGTATACGGACTCGCCTCGCCTTAGCATTTATCCTCTGCCAACGTGCAAGATCAAAATATCTTACGCATTTACATACAATTTTATACCTTATCACTAAACGCGACAATAATTGCGGAACAATCATTTCGAACTTATGACGTTTGGGGTTGACACGACACTGTTTTTCATGATTTTGAACATTCAAAATTAGAATATAAACTAATGGAATAAAATTCAAAGTTGCGTATCTCGTGCTACCTCGCCCCCCGCACAAAGTGGCAGAAAAGTTTGTTAGTAGAATTACACGCGTAACTTGTCCTCATATAAGTAGACTAAGTTTGTTGGTTATGTAGCGACCTTTGAGTATATAGCAAATGGAGCTGTCAACGACGGCCGTACCCCTCTGCCGAAGTACGTGGCCATTTTTGACCATGCGCGTTATAAAACGTGTTAATTGTTCTCGTGTGGGCAAGCCCTGGTGTCGCCTTACGGCCTCTGACGTGGTGAATGAATGAATCAGCGCAAATCCTCATACACCCCAACTGATTTATAACTAAATAATTAGATTGAAACAATATTTTCATTATTTTGATTTAAAGTTATTAACATTTTAAGTTTTCAGGCAAAAATGATTTGTTATCATTTCAGCAATGAATGAAAGATTCTTAAAATGCCAGGCTCATGAATACATTTTAATAATCTTGTTTGGCAGTAAGTAGGGTGAGAGTGCCCTAGCGATGGGTTGAGATCGAATTCAGAAAATTTTATAATTAAGTTATTTATATTTTGAAGAAAAAAATTACCTATGTTGAAACCATGATAATTCGATTCTGCTCTCGATTCTAAACAAACTACTTTCTAGTTTTGCGTTAATTCATTAACACGTTGTTTATCTCTCTGGCGAATTTTGATTTGCCAATATAATTTATTTTATTTTAGATAGATATACTATCCGACATATCCTGGACGTTACTAAAGCTGTTCTAAGAATAAGTGAGAGGAAGTGTTTCAAATCTCTATTTCTGTAATTCTAAATAGCCTTAACATTTCGTTGATATTTGGAATGGAGGTTGCTATGCAGTTTCTTGTCGTTTCTTCTCCATGGTATATTTACTTGCGAAACAGTGATAAATGTCGAGTCAGTTTCATCCGGATGGGTTCAAAACTATCCTATTTTTCAAACAACAGACATTCTCAGGGTTAGTACACGTACCTGCGGCGTGGTAGCGCTGATGTGGTAGAGCCTGGCCGTGTACCTGGTCCTCAGCTCGCCGGTACAGAGGTGGTGGAGCCAGGCGAGGCGGCGGCCGCTGAAGGAGGCGCGGTAGAACGCCTCGAAGAGGCGCGCCGGCCGCTCTAGTTGTAGTGGGGGCGCTAGTGGGGCCATAGCGCCCCCGAGAGGCCACGCGCCTGCTTGTAGGACCTGCGGGGGCGGTTAAAATCATTATTAGATTATTTGTTTTAGCGAAATATAGTGAATAGCGATGATGAAGATTGAAATTGAAATAAAGAGAAAAAACTATAAAGGGATCCTTTTTTAAAATGCTGACGGTTTTTAAGAGGATAATCAGAGCATCAAACTGAACAACATTCTCTATGAACCAATGTCGAAATCGCGAAAAAGAAATCAGCTGTCCCATACAATTGGGTCGAGTAAGATTTCAGTTGAGTAAGGAACAAATGATTTTTTTTGCGATTTCGATGTTGGCGCCATAGATAAAGTTGCTCAGTTTCATGGTCTGATCATCCCCTTAAAAAAGTGTCAGCATATTAAGAAGGACCCTATATATTCTGTGGGCACCACTGTATAATAGAAAGAGATAAGTGACGCGAGGCAACAGAACCGTTTTTGGGAATCTTATCGCAGGGTAAAAATTCGGTTTCTGTGAACAATTGTAATCTAAAGTGAAATCTTAGATAATTTTGTGAAATATACTAACACTATTTCATTAAATTATCCACGATTTCACGTTAGATTCATAATTGGATAGCTGATAAAATGTAGATGTTTTTAGCACATCTGCAGAGCAAGTGCCATAATATTTTTTTGAGATATCCAGAAAAGAAAAATATTTTTTTATAATTTTTACTTATTTTATTAAGTTTCGATCGTCTACAATGACCTATTTAGTTAACTTACGTACAATTTTAGTCATTGAGGTCATTAAGCATCTCATTCTTCATGTAAAAAACCAAAAAAATAATCATAAGAGTCAAAAAATTCAAAATATTCAATTCAATAGCCGAAAAATTTGGCATTTTCATTAAAAAAATTAAAACTCGAATATCTCGAAAACGGTTAAGTTTAGGATGGGGGGTTCCATAGTGAAATCATTTAGAAATCATGTGTACTACACGCCCTTAACAGATCTAGGTCGACGTTTCCTGTAATCCTGTATACAAGGTCCCTAAGATCTGATGGAGCACGGCCGGTCCCCAGGCTTCACACCTAGCCTGGCGGAAGATCTTCCCTTTTCACCGGAAAAACCTTCCACAGTAGTTCCTCCACAGTATAATAACTTTCTGGTATGAACAAATGACCTGTATAAAGAAGCCGGTGTTGGTATTAAGGTCGTTGTCCCGCAGGTGCTGCTGGAACTTGGCGTTAAGGTCCGCCGACACGGCCACGTCGGTGAACATTCGGTGAAGTTTGTTCGTGAACTCGTAGCCGCAGGCCGCTTTCAGACGATTTATCATCGCTTCCTCCTGCAACAAATTACATTTATTTAACACTTTGGCTACTGACGACCTAAGTCGTAGGTCAGCAACAAATGGGCCGCAGTGCGAAGTATTATTGATTTGTGTGTTAAACAAAAATCGGCCAAGAGCGTGGGGTTCTGTAGCCATTCTGCCAGGGTGTAAGGAAAAGTCTCATATCAACCTTTCAACCACATACTCTACCCATCAAACTGAACAACTTTTACTATGGGAGCAAACCTGTCAGAAGAAAAAAAATCAGCTGTCCCATACATTTGGCTCGAATCGGTTTGCAGTTTTATATGGAGCAGCTGATTTTTTTCGCGATTTTAATGTTGGTATAGAGAAAGTGGTTCAGTTTGATGGTCTGATCATCCCCTTAAAAAAGTATCAGCATATTAAGATGGGCCCTATATAACTGTATTTTAAATCTAATTTAATTAGCCGTGGTTTGAATTTATCACACGCCGTCTGAATTAACCCAAACCTTCGTCATATTTTGGTTATACTCGTAGCTATAGAGTTTCTTGCTATATCTTCTCTATGCTAGTTTCTCTTTTGAAACGGTGGTAAACATTAATAAAGGGGGTAAGTAAGGAACACGTTATTAATAAAGAGGGAGGTTAGGGACCCACCTGTTCCATGGAAGCAGACAGCTGGTGTATGAGTCGCCTGGCGAGAGCTCGGGCGTAATACTTCTGGAACACATCCTTGTCATCTACGTACTGTTGACAAAATATTATAATTAATATTAATCGACATGAAGAAAGGAAGGTTCTTCGTTTCACGAAAACTCAGAACATCCACGTTTCACTAGTACCGAAACTCTGTTCAGTGTAACGGGGAGTCTTTGACTATTTATATGTGGACTGGTTACGCGTGTAATTCTACTAACAAACATTTCTGCCACTTTTTGCGGGGGGCGAGGTAACATGAAATCCGCAACTTTGGATTTTATTCCCCATAACTTTAGATTCTAATTTTGAATGTTAAAAATCATGAAAAGTAGTCTCGTGTGAACCCCAAACGTTCTAAGTTCGAAGTTATTATTTCGCAATTGTAGGCTGTCTCGTTTAGTGATAAGGTGTAAAATTGAATGTAAATGCACAAGATCAATTGTGCTTATACCGTGGCAGAGGGGAAATACTACCGCAAGGCTAGTCCTTATAATAATTAGTCAAAGCGGGGAGTGAGCCCGTCGCCACTTATAATGGACAGTGGGTACAATACATGCCTCGAAATTGAAGCATGCAGGTTTCCTCACGATGTTTTCCTTCACCGAAAAGCCAGTGGTGTTACAAATCGAACATAAATTCCGAAAAACTCATTGGTACGAGTCGGCCTGGACGGGGATCGAACCATCGCATCCTGCACGGCAGGCAAGGTTACTCGCCACTGGACCACCACGGCTTCTATTTTATTTCATATATCATTTTATATTGTATCATTTCGTATGTTACGTCATTACACATAGCATATGCTCACGACTATATTCCCCGAGGGGGTAGTCAGAGATATTCTGAAACCTCAGAACACCCACGTTTCACCAGTAGTACCGAAACTCTGTCCAGTGTCATTACACGTCATCACACGTCCCTCACAATACCTTGAACACAACGATGGCCGCGGCCAGCTTGTCGTCGGTGTCCGCATCGGCCTGGCCGCTTCGCTTACGAAGCAGACAGTCGCAGTAGCGCGCGAGAAGCTCAGGCGCGCGCGCTGTCGCCTCCCCGCTCTGTCGCGCGTTCACCACCTGACTGCAAGCCTGTGGGACGCGTTGTCATCAGCGGCCGTAGCATGGCAAAGCGATGTAACGCTATCGCACCTTAGCTTTTTCCTTTTGAGCGCGAATGTGATAAAAGGCACGATAAAGCCTTATCGCATCATGCTACGGCCACAGCTACTCTTATTTGCTGGTGTTGTCGACTTTGTTTAAGAGGGGACCCTCTTGAAGAGATTTGGGTGGCATAATACAGGGGGTAAGTGAAACGGTGAATTCAGACCATCAAATTGAACAACTATCACTAAGGAGCCACCCTCAGGAAAGGTGAAAAAAAATCAACTGTTTCATACATCTGAGTCGTTTAGGTAGAGCTGAAGCTGCTGGGCTTTTTGTATGGAACAGCCGATTTTTTATCGCGTTTCCTGAGGGTGGATCCATAGTGAAAGTTGTCCAGTTGGATGGTCTGAGTTCACCGTTTCTGTATTTGCTAGGCTGTCACTTACCCCCTGTATTATGTAGGCAGATTTAGGAAGTATGAGATAATTATGCCCCCCAAAAATTTTCCCCTGCAGAATAATAATCTAGAGAAGTTGGTATTTTTCACTTCTCCTATACCCAAGACACAGTAGATTCCAACTTTTTATGGTTAACCATAGAGAGTATACCAATAAGAGTATACTCTCTTATTCAAACTCAGCAGGACCGCCTGATTGCTAATTCTGTCTGTCCATGACATCTCCAACATCCACCGAACATTAAAACATAATTATACTCACTAATACCCCCACCGAAGGGATAGGCAAAAGATTATATGCATTTTTTCACGCTCTATCCTTTTCCGAGAAAGATAGGGAATGCGATCGCATGCGGCAGACAGTGCTGCAATCTTTCTCGCTCTAGCAAATGACGTTCCTGAGCGACAGAAAAGGATAGACCGTGATAAAGTGCGATTCCGTGCTGCCAGATGATGTTCAACCCTAATCCCACTCGTCAATCTTTGTTTGCGCAGAGCAGACCAGAGTCCCCGTCAATACCCGAAGTCAGTTAGCACTTAAAAATCAATCATGCGCGGTAGTCAAAGCGTGCAAAATCGGTTGCTACTAAATCTTTCTCTATCTCGCTCCAAGTCGAAAACAATTAGCTAATAGCGGCACGGAATTTAAGGCGCAACAGTCACATCCTGATTGGTCAATATTATTTCGCGCGGTATTAAAATTTGTCAACTGCGCAAGTACTTCGGTAAGACTTATAAACGTGATATTACTGTACGTACCTTGTCGAGAGCTCCGATGAACGCCTGAGCGCCGTTGAAGACCTCATTGAACAGCTTGCTGTATTTACCGTGAAGAGTCAGCATCGCGTTCACAAAGTGCGTGTGCGCCTGCAAACAACATCAAAATATCATCTTAGACGTCCACTGCTGGACATAGGCCTCCCCATGGACATAAGTACATAAATTAAACCAATGGCACAGAATAAAAGTACTAGTACCTAACGGTACAGAAGAATCACTTCGAGAACAGATTTAAATAAATAGCGACTCTCTCTGCACGGCAATAAGGTGCAAAGCTATTCGCACCCGTCCTATCGTACATTACGCAAATAAACTACCAACAACCACAACAGCGCGTTCAAACAAAAATAAACCGAGTCATTAGACATGAAAGCTTTCTTTACATATAGTCTCCCTCTTTCATTCTTTCACGTGCTTACAGCGTGACATCGCTAGGGTTTTCAAGTCTCGCATTGACTACTCACAAAATGGCGGCAAGTCTAATGAGATTTGACCAAGAAGTTAACACGGTATACCTAACCTATTGTCATTCACCACTCAGTGGGGATCGCCGTAAAGCGTTCCTGAGCTGTGGAGTGAGACAGGTCTGCCAATGAATACAAATCCTCCTGACAAGCATTGAAACACGAAAATTTACCATGGCGGTCGGTAATGTTCGTCCTTCTTTCGTTCGTGTCCGTCGTCGATGTTTCCGACTTTACGTTTGTCTCTTTCTATCAATTTCTGTCGTTGGGTTATAAAGGGACAGAGTTGACGTTGGAAACGACAGAAATTTAACAAAGAAAGACGAACATGCAGTATTTTCATGTTTCAATGCTTGTAAAGCAGTACATTTTCGCCGTGCGGCTAAGGGCGATTTGAATTACATAGACTGATTAGTTTGACTTAAACTTGATACATAACAAGCTCACGTAGCAATGAACTTCAAATCGCACTTGGCCGCACGGAGAAAATCGACTCGTGTACATCCCACTTAAGGCACCACCTTCCTGGGCCTCCCCTAAGGATCACCACAACGACCCAGGGTTTATTAACATCATATCAGTCGATGGTCGTCCATTGCTGGACATAGGCCTCCCCCCAAGGATCGCCACAACGTCCAGTCCTGCGCTGCCCTCATCCAACGGGTTCCCGACGCCTTCAGAAGCCGTGGTATTTTGCGCGAGGATACGGCTATATAGAGATAATAGAGAGAACTATAGCACGATAGCGCTATATCACGCTGCCATACTACGGCCGCAGGTCAGGTTCACCTTTTGGGGGCCACGCCACTTTAAGCGTTGGGTTGCCTACCCACGCGCCAGTACAAGGTCACTCGAGAACTCAATCGGCCTCATCGGCCATCTGTTCTGCGAGCAATGTACCTTGCCTATACCACTTGATTTTAGCTATTCGTATCGCCCGTATCGCTTCAAATAAATTTGGCCTTTATTCACTAATAATAAGATTTCCGCTGCGAGCAAATGCGCTTCACTGCTCTTTTGGTGTGAATCGACCCTAAGACAGCTCCCTCGCCGCGCGAACAGTTCACACTATGTAATGTTTCCGTGCAGCTTGGAAACCTTACGCTAACAGACATTATAACGTAAGTCTGGAAATCCCTGGGAACTTAATCTATAATTGACAAAATTTCATTTATCATTTGGTAGTGAAATACGAAAACCGTTTTGAGATTTCTGGATGCTTATCATACATATTTTTAATGTTTTAAAAATATTTTGAAAAAGCCCAAAAATAATGCGGAGAAATTACCCATCAGATATCCTTTGCCTTCTGATGTAACAGGTAATTTAAAAAAAAAACAGTCTGTCTAAAAAGTTTTGACAAAAATGAGGGCGCTGCCTCCACGCAAGAACGTCAAAATCACGCATAACCTGGCAACACCACCATACTAAAACGCTATAGTTCCTCAAGCATATGAATGTTTGAGGCTGACTGTACCTACGCTATTTTTTTTTATATTGGGCAAAGGTATTACTGTCATACAGCCTACCTTTGTAACTTACGTAAAAAAATTTTTAGTCGATATTTTCTCTGAAACGAAAGAAAACTAGGGAAAAAAATATGGGTCTCTTAATTAACAGTGAACTATCCATAAACCAAATAAAAAGACTGTTTAAAAATTTTGAAATGTTGTCACTTGAACGTTTTGTGTTCAAGGTATTGTGAGGGACTTGTGATGACGTGTGTGAATGACACTGGACAGAGTTTCGGTACTATTGGTGAAACGTGGAATATACGTGTTAATGAATTAACGCAAAACTAGAAAGTAGTTTGTTTGGAATCGAGAGCAGAATCAAATTATCATGGTTTCAACATAGGTAATTTTTTTCAAAAAATTGAATATTTTGTTTGAAAAATTTAAAATTTATTGAACTCGATCTCAATCCACCGCTTGGGCGCTCTCACCCTAGTTACCACCAAAACAAGATTCTTAAAATGTACACATGAGCACGTTAGCGCTTTCATTCATTGTTGAAATGATAACAAATCGTTTTTGCCTCAAAACTTAAAATGCGAATAACTTGATATTTTAACAATCAAAATAATGAAATTATTGTTTCAATCGAATTATTTTGTCATAAATCAGTTGGGGTGTATGAGGTTTTGCGCTTATTTATTAACACGTTGTATATCTCACCTCGTCCTTATTATGCTTGGCGTCCCTCAGCGCGGCTCCCTCGCGGCTGCACTGTGCTAGGGCGGCATCTACTAATGGCCGTAAAGCGTTGTGGCCCGGCAGCGGCTTGAGTAGCGTATACATACGACGTAAGTCGATCCGGCGCTACGGAGAAAACAATTAAATATGGTCATATTTATATTGTGACTTTTTGACTGGCTTTTCGGTGACGGAAAACATCGTGAGGAAACCTGCATGCTTAAATTTCGAGGCATGTATTGTACCCACTGTCCATTATATGTGGCGACGGGTTCACCCCCCGTCACACTGGACAGAGTTTTGGTACTACTAGTGAAACGTGGATGTTCTGAGGTTTCAGAACATCTCTGACTACCCCCTCGGGGAACATAGTCGTGAGCATATACATATTTATATTGTGGACATTGCAACAAACGTAAAAATTCATGGTGCAATCCTGAAGCTAGAGGAAACACCGCAGGAAGTACTGACAGAAATGTTGTCTGTCAAAGAAATACAAATCAAATAAGGTAAACAATACAAAGTATACACAACATTTATAGTTGGCCAATATACCGTATTTTTCAGAACAAGTCAAGTTCGATGTCGAAAAAGCACCCAAATCATCGTGCTCAATCCGATTCATTAATCATTCAAATACTTAGACGAATTAAATACGGACCCGCCTCGCCTTAGCATTTCCCCTCTGCCAACGTGCAAGATCAAAAGATCTTCCGCATTTAGATACAATTTTATACCTTATCACTAAACGCGACAGCCTATAATTGCGGAACAATAATTTCGAACTTATCACGTTTGGGGTTCACACGACACTGTTTTTCATGATTTAGAACATTCAAAATTAGAATCTAAACTAATGGAATAAAATTCAAAGTTGCGTATCTCGTGTTACCTCGCCCCCCGCAAAAAGTGGCAGAAAAGTTTGTTAGTAGAATTACACGCGTAACTTATCCTCATATAAGTAGTCTACGTTCAAATGTAAGGTACGTCGAATTTGCTTGCCGAATTATGAGGTTGAGTTTAATTTTCCGAGTCTAACTCGCCATTGGCAGGTTTTCTTTTTTTCTACAGATATTTACAAAAGAAACGTATACAACATGAGCATTGAAATTTACAATGGGTTACCGAATAGCATAAAACGGATAGATGGGAACATATTTAAAATTAAAAAAGCTAACTAGCTTTTGGAAAATTGTTTTTATAGTGTCAATGAATATTTAAATTGTAACATAAATTATTAAATGATAATATAATTAATAATTTTGACTATTGTATAATCTAATCAGGATGACTTTTGTAATTTATATGTAACTAAGCTCGACCATAAGGAAAAGTATCATTAACCTTTAAACCACATACTCTACCCATCAAACTGAACAACTTTTACTATGGGAGCAAACCAATCAGAGAAAAAAATCTACTGTTTCATATTAAACTGCAGCAAAGCCGACTCAAATGTATGGGACAGCAGATTTTTTTTTTTGTTCTGATTGTTTTGCTCCCATTAGTAACCACTGTATTCTATGCAAATAAGACTTGATTGATTGAACGGTCAGTTGCACATACGTTCATTAGAGTTAATTCTCCATTAAATCTCATGCTAGCTTTCACTACGTCAACAAGACGAAAAGTGACAGCAAGAGATTTTATGGAGGATTAACTATAATGAACGTACGTGCAACTGGCAGTGATTGATTGATTGATTAATTTATTCTTTGGCTCGCCGTGGGGCCTGTGGAAATGTATACGGTCCTTTGACTATTTATATGTGGACTGGTTACGCGTGTAATTCTACTAACAAACATTTCTGCCACTTTTTGCGGGGGGCGAGGTAACATGAAATCCGCAACTTTGGATTTTATTTCCCATAACTTTAGATTCTGATTTTGAATGTTAAAAATCATGAAAAGTAGTCTCGTGTGAACCCCAAACGTTCTAAGTTCGAAGTTATTAATTCGCAATTATAGGATGTCTCGTTTAGTGATAAGGTGTAAAATTGAATGTAAATGCACAAGATCAATTGTGCTTATACCGTGGCAGAGGGGAAATGCTACCGCAAGGCTAGTCCTTATAATAATTAGTCAAAGATATGGTCAGATAAATGATCTAATAACGAGACGAACTCTATACATACCTGTTCAGCGTCGGGTCCCTCGCAGGCTCTATGCAGCAGCGTGTCCGTGTGTGCGTGTAGAGCCGGCAGGTGCGCCTGCACTGCGGCCCGCTCGTAGCACGCGCGGGTCGCTTCTGATGATGACGAGTGCAGGAACCGCGCGCCCAGGGCTATCTCGCGCTCCAGACCTGACGACACGCAACATAGTACGGAGGTTCTGTGAGTGTTGCAGATAGCTCTACAAGGTGTTACAAAAATACAAATAAACATTTGAGAGGGTGGCTTAGACCATCAAACTGAACAACTTTCACTACGGGACCAATATCGAAATCGCGAAAAAATAAACAGATGTTCCATACTAAACTACAAATCTACTCGAGCTAAATGTATGGCATAGCTGATTTTACGATTTCGATATTGGTCCCATAGTCAAAGTTATTCAGTTTGATGGTCTAAACAACCCCCTTAAAAGTTTTAAATGTTTATTTTTACTTTTGTAACACCTTGTATAACGGGACAATGAGCAGACTGTCTGCGTAGTGTTGTTGCCTGCTTTTTAAACCCCGACGCAAAAAGAGGGATGTTATAAGTTTGACGCCTATGTCGGTCTGTCTGTCTGTGGCATCGTAGCTCCCAAAAGGGGGAACCGATTTCATTGACATTTTTTTTTAAAGAAAGCTAATTTTTGCGAGAGTGTTCTTAGCTTTGTTTCATGAACATTGATTGAACAGTTTTCATGTAACTTTAAAAATTACGAAATAACATTAAATTACAAATTTAAAAACCCCTAACGCCAATAACAAACATTTAAAAGTGAAAAATAATTCGGTCACCTATTATTTTTGATGTAAGCAAATGTATGTTTTACTTTTTAACTAAACATTTGTTTACTTTTTGTTGCAACCTTGGAGTTTCTTACCGTTTCTTCTCCATGGCGGAGCACTTGCGAAACGGTGGTAAATGTCAAATCAGTGAACACTTAAGTATCAATTCATTTTACCTACCATATTGACATTTATCTTTAATGATATAAATGGAGTCACGTTGCAGGTTCTGACCCGAGAATTTGTCTCGCGTGTTGTCCGCGCGTCGCGTCTTTGCCTGCCACGAGGCTCCGCATTCCTTAATCTCTTCTTGTTCTTTATCAAAAACAATCCCTGAGATTGGGATAGATACTCCCACAAACTTCTTGACATTGCCGGAAATGCGGTGCTAACGCACAAGCAAAAAGTCCATTAATTATAAATAAAAATAAAAAAAAATGATATAAATTAAAAGTCTATTTTTGTTTGCAGTCATGGAGTTTCTTGCCGTTTCTTCTCCATTTCTCCGCACTTGCGGAACGGTGGTAAATGTCGAGTCAGTGAACCGGTCGGACTCCTGTATAACACTTAAAGTCGATTCCTACTGAAAGAGCAGCGGCCTGCAGCCTGCGGCATTGTTCCTAGCATACTGAACTTTATCTGCAGTGAGATAAGATAAAACTCCAATTGACGGTATAAAATTACAGTTCAACTATTCTATCAACTCATCGGACATTTACTGAATGGAGTTCAATATGCTACGTAAAATGCCGCGCCCTGCCTACCGCTCCTCTCTCACTGAAAATTAACTCTTAATACAGTATCAATACGGAACAAAGTACCTTCAAGCACATGCCTCATGTAGTGCGAGACATCGTTGTCTCTGAGCAGCTCCGCGGCGAATGCGGCGTGATGTTGCGCGGCCGCTGACAGGTAGGGCTCCAGTACTAGCTCCTGGTATAACGCCAGCGGAGATCGCACTCTGAATGATTGCACCTGCATCGAGGAAGAGATATTTTGAAAATTTGCATTTAAAAACTATCTTGCCGTTCTTAAAATCTACAAGGTGTATGTAGACAATAGGGTATTTGACAGGTTTTTAAAAACTGTTCTACGTTAATCACTGATGTCTAAGGACTCTATAGAAAATGTATATTTTACGCTCCATTACATATAGTGCAAGAAAAACGAAAACAAAAAATGTTATTTGAATATCCCGCGAAAACGTGGCAACAAGCAGATGACCCACGCTACGGCACTGCCTGGAGACTGCAGCCCTGAACAGTGAGGTAGAGTGAATGTACTCACGTGCACGGTGCTGTGTATGGCCTGGCGCGTGACGTCAGCATGCTTGGGGTCCGGGGGCTGGTCGCGGGCGGCCGTCAGCGCGGACACTATACGGCCCGACAGCGCGCCCGACAGCGGCCGGATGAGGACCCGCTCCCACGTCACCAGGCCCAACTCACCCACCTGTCACCATACAGATAAGAGGATAATGTGAAAAATAGGATTCTTCAAAGCAACATAAAGGTTGAGATTCAGAGACGATTTTTTAAGTCTTAGCTCGAGCTAAGCGTGGCGAAAATGTGTGGATTTTGACATACGGGAGTCCGAACTATGACTTACAAATCGTCTCTGAATCACGGCCAAAGGGTCCTTCTTAATATGCTGACACTTTTTTAAGAGGATGATCTGACCATCAAACTGAACAAGTTTCTCTATAGGACAAACAACGAAATCGCGAAAAAAAATCAGCTGTCCCATACAAAACTGTGAACCAACTCGAGCCAAATGGACAGCAGATTTTTTTTTTCGCGATTTCGATGTTGGTCCCATAGAGAAAGTTGTTCAGTTTGATGGTCTGATCATCCCCTTAAAAAACTGTCAGCATATTAAGTTGGACCCTATATAAGGTCTAACAAAATTATATATTTTAAGGGGATGATCAGACCATCAAACTGAACAACTTTCTCTATGGGAACAATGTCGAAATCGGGAAAAAAATCTGCGGTCCCATTTAGGTGGAGTAGGTTTGTATGGGGCATTTCTTTCATTTTTGATTTCGATTTTGGTCCCATAGAGAAAGTTGTTAAGTTTGATGATCTGATCATCCCCTAAAAATAGTTTCACCTAATTTTGTTAGACCTTATAGAACGTTAGTGAATTTCGAAATGGCTTCTGCACATTGTGCAAACTATCCATGATATTGTGTATAGTGTTGAAAGCCGCGCTTTGCATTTAACGTCATCTACATTTCGATACTTTTATTGTTCTTTCATTTATTAAAATTTAATTTGCGCAAAGTCAAGTCAAGTCAAAGTCAAAATTGTTTATTCAAAATAATATCACATAGATAACTATTTGACGTCAGGTTTTTGAATCTACCACCGCGTCGGAAGGTGTTCCGTTGTAGAGAAGATGCGGCCAGAAACTCTACAACACACTTCTTTTAAACAAAATATACAAAGTACAATTACATAAATCCAATATTAAATTACATAGTGTAACATTGTCAAGACCAGACATTTTGGTCATTCAAATAATCATAGAGTTTATAGTAACCTTTTTTACAAAGGACTTGTTTAACATGGAACTTAAACTTTTTGTCCGTCAAGTTAAGAATATTCTCTGGTATCTTATTATAATAACGTATACAGTGCCCCATGAAAGATGTGTTGACCTTACTAAGTCGAAAATGTGGGAATACTAATTAATTTTTATTTCTTGTATTGTAATTATGCGCTAAAGAATTACTGAAAATAAGAATTTAGCTTTATTTTTCAATGTTTTTTATGCACTGAAAAGACACAATTTAATGTAGTCAAATCCGACGGGTGAGCGCGCCTGACTGCATTCCCTTGCTCGGCTTCCCTCAAGTGTCCCCACAAAGTGTGAGGTGAGGTGGGGTATCTTAAGTCAGAAGGGGACGGGGAGTGGCCGTTCTGTATGCAGAACTATATACTTACATATTCTGTGCTAATAGATAGACATCTTCGAAATTGAATAAAATCGTTTAAAATACAAATTAATGAAATAGTACATTACGATACGAGTGACCTAAGTTGCCCATTATTGCACGGCGTGAAGTTAGCGCCCGAGCGCAGCGAGGGTGCTAAACGCCGTGCAATAATAGGCAACTTAGGTCGCGAGTATCGTATACTATTTTATAGCACAAGTGACCTAAACCCGCCCCGGACGGATGGCAGGGAGGGAGGGAGGGGGGGCAGCAGGGGGGTTCGGGGGGGGGGGGGGGGCGCAGTCGTCGTTCGTCGCTGTCACTTTTTCTACAACAGGAAGGTTCTTGCAGGAGAATCGCTAACCTATCCCCTTCTTGTCATTTGTTTCCTGTGCATTTCCAAGCTTCAAACGACATTTCAAAGGGTTTTGTTTCATTTTTTTTACATATGTGAAGGTAGTCGATTCATTTACGCACCGTGCAGAAATAGACAACTTAGGTCCCGGAAAAGCGTGCGTAAAGTGCGGGTTTAGGTCACACTGTGCTATAAAATAATTATCACGCATTATACCTCAAGCTGCCTGGAATCGTGCTCGGGACAACTGACAGTGGCCGCAGATCCGTAAATAATTTCAGCGTCCGATACCTGCGAATCAAAATTAAGTTATAGCCAGTAGGATCCCACTGCTGGGCAAATGCCTCCTCACACGAATACTCAATACTCCACCACGCGGGCTCAATGTGGATTGATGGAGGCAAGTTAGTAATGAACTTAAATTAGTAATTCTTTGCGGGTTTAAACAGTAATCCGTAATCGAATTAAAAATTGAAAAATTAATTCGGTATGTCAAGTTTTTTTTTGGAGGGCTGAATCGAAAACCATTTCGAGATAATTGTCTCAATAATAATATTTTCTATGTCAGAGATTTTAAAATTACAGATATTTTTAATAAAATAACGTCGTTTTTCGGTCCGTCCAGTGACGTCACTGGAAAACCTGTGAACTCCTTGGTAAACTTAAACTCAACATAAAATAACTGGCCATTATGAAAAAAAATACATTCACAATGTCAGAATTTGACATTTGATGTTGCCGTTTCTGTTTCCAGCATAGAGTTAGAAAGAGAGAGCAGGATTTTTTTTTAATATAGCGGTAAGTTTTTCTTCATGGAGTTCGAATTATTTTCTCTCCACCATTTTTTAAAATTAAATTTGTATTGACAATCTCGATGAATCGCAATTAAAATTTAATTTGTTTCTTAAAATTATGTCTTCTATCCGTAAAAAATATAAAATGAAGTCCAAAAAAAAACTTGACATACCGAATTCATACAGTAAAGGGTTCTTTTTATCGTGTGGGCAAGCAGGGCTGGTGTCAGAGTTTTTTCAGACCACCTTACGGCCTCTGGCGTGGTTTTTATGTAACGACTACTACCACCAAAGACAGTAGCCGGGACCAACGGCTTAACGTACCATCCGAAGCACGGAATCATCTTCAATCATCATCATCAGTAAAGGGTTGAGATGCATAGTATAATAGAGACGTGTCAACGAAATATAAGGTTACAGGTCCAAACAAAACTCAACAAAATTTTACCAATTTAAAATCCGACTGCATAAATTATAACATTGTAATTTTAAATATTATTGATTATAAACATGTTACAGCTATGTTGGGCTATTTCCTTTGACTATTTATATGTGGACTGGTTACGCGTGTAATTCTACTAACAAACATTTCTGCCACTTTTTGCGGGGGGCGAGGTAACATGAAATCCGCAACTTTGGATTTTATTCCCCATAACTTTAGATTCTAATTTTGAATGTTAAAAATCATGAAAAGTAGTCTCGTGTGAACCCCAAACGTTCTAAGTTCGAAGTTATTATTTCGCAATTATAGGCTGTCTCGTTTAGTGATAAGGTGTAAAATTGAATGTAAATGCACAAGCTCAATTGTGCTTATACCGTGGCAGAGGGGAAATGCTACCGCTAGTCCTTATAATAATTAGCCAAAGGCTATTTCGAATCAAATTAAAGATTGAAAAAAGTCTCGGTCGGGTCGAAATTGGAACAGGGTGTGTCATCTATATCGTATGAATTCCAGTTGTAATGCTGGACTTGCGAGTTGGTTAGTTTGTAATAACTTCCAGTAGATGGCGCTGACGTAAGACGCAACCGATTGAAAATTTTCGTTCTCTGGCTAGTTGGCTCGGTGGCGAAATTGGATTACGCAATTCCCCGGTTTGGAAGAGTGCGGGTTCAAGTCCCGCCTGAGACTAAATTTTTCAATCTATAATTTGATATAACATTGTATGCCGCCATTATGCCGCACTAACCTTCTGTCGTTTGACGTGTTGCAGGTTGAGGTACGAGTACAGACTGTTGAGGTACGCGACGCCCTGGCTGTACTCGCGCCACGCGGCCACGTACCTGCAATCATCATCATCGTCGTCATAGCGGAGCGGAGCGAAGACGTGTAAAATACATACATACATATGCTCACAACTATATTCCCCAAGGGGTGTAGTCAGAGATATTCTAAAACCACGGCACGTGTAAAATCCACCAATAAAATAGCTTGATTTTTCCAAACGAGGAGCTTTGCGTGATTCGATTGTTTGATTTTACACCGCTCCGCTTTGTTGGATACCGGGTCTTAATATATCTAATAAACAGAATGTGGGTGTCCACGCAAAAAGGGTCCAGTTATCGGCATTGTAACCATAAAGTTATTATACCTTACAGTAGAGGAACTGGCAAGAGTTGTCAAATGAAACCGTTTTTGGAGGTTTTAAGGAGATTATCGGCAGGTAATAATTCGATTTCTGTGCATAATTCTGAATCTAACGTGAAATCGTGGATAATGTTAAGAAATACTGTTATTATATTTCAAATCTGCTGTTCGATACTAAACTGAAATCTTACTCGACCCAATTGTATGGGACAGCTGATTTGCACTTGTTCGGCATTGGTCCCATGGAGAAATTCAGTTTGATGGTCTGATCATACTCTTAAAAACTGTCAGCATATTAAGTTGGACCCTATACAACGTGTTAATGAATAAACGCAAAAGCTCATACACCCCAACTGATTTATAACAAAATAATTAGATTGAAACAATAATGTCATTATTTTGATAGTTACAATTTAAAGTTAATCGCATTTTAAGTTTTGAGGCAAAAATGATTTGTTATCATTTCAGCAATTAATGAAAGCGCTAACGTGCTTATGGATACATTTTAAGAATCTTGTTTTGGTAGTAAGTAGGTTGAAAGTGCCCGAGCGGTGGGTTGACATCTAGTACAGTAAATTTTACATTTTACGAATAAATTATTTAATATTTTGAAAAAAAAAATCCTATGTTGAAAACATGATAATTCGATTGTGCTCTCGATTCTAAACAAACTACTTTCTAGTTTTGCGTTAATTCATTAACACGTTGTATATTGTAATGCCTTTTCGAGTTACTCTTTTTCTACGGTGTCTGCCCATACCTGGTGAGAAGGCCGTCGTTGTGATCATTATTCTCGAGCGGGGATGTGCCGCGTACACGCTGTAGCAACCCGGATACGTGCTCCTCCAGGAAGTTCCTGAAATTCATGTTGAGTTTAAGAGGATTGTATGGACCGGCGCTTGCCTGGCACATGTAGATTTTTCTCCTTTTTGTGTAAATAGAAGTGAAAAGTGAATATTTTGCAAATAAGTCAAAACTACCGTAATGCCTTAAGACAAGGGTATTCAATCAATGTGTCCTGCCTATACCTACATACAGTGCCGAAAAATGGACGCTAACAGGGCAAAAAATGCACAAAATAAAAGTAGCGCAGAGCCATGGAGCGTACCATGCTAGGCATATCACTAGTGGGCCGAGTATCTAAATTCGATGAAGAACCAAGGTCGAAGACGTGGGTAAGCGGATCACAAAGTTGAAGTGGAGATGGGCAGGACACTTGGCTAGACGGGAAGACGGCCGGTGGACCAAGGCGATATCAGAGTGGTGGCCAAGAGAGACGAAGGTCAGTAGACAGACCACCAGCATGTAGGTCTGATGACATTGTGAGGGTGACGAGTTCGCATTGAATCAGATTAGTACAGGACCGTGAAGAGTGCCGCAATAGAGGCCTTTGCCCAGCAGTGATATTGATTGATGAGAACATTTCACTTCTAGGCAGATGATGATCATCCGCTACGTACCTGGTCTCGTCGTACAGACGGTCCGCCAGAGGCTCCGGGTGTGCCACACACAGCGCGTAAACGTCAGAGAATCTCGTGTTCCACACACATCGCTCTACCGCTCGGAGTGCCACAACACCGGCCACCTGTCAACAAGATTGTGAGCGTATTCATTAAACAAAATATTGTTCAAAGACACTGGAGCGTAGAGGGAGAAGTAATAAATGCTCCGGGCGGCACTTTACTAGGGGCGGCAGATTCGGGAAAAATATAGATTGATTGAGTCTCTGTCTATAACCAATTCGTAGAGCAGAAAAAAGTCGCTCTTGATTTCTGTTTTAATTACTGTCTCTACACATAATCCTAGAGTTTTCTGACCAAAGTCGTAGTGCTAAAAATTTCGAGCTTGCTTCGCTTGATCCATAGCATTTACTTTGCTTTTGCTCGCTCTAAGATTCTGTTTTAATTACTGTGCCTACCTGAGACATCATATTAAAGAGATCTGATCACAGCTAAGACGTGGTGCTAAAAATTTCGAGCTTGCTTCGCTCAATCCATAGCTTTTACTTAGCACATGTGTTGTACGTAAGAAACTCTGGCTCTAACCGATTCGAATTGAGGGGAAAAGAAAAGTTTGCTTGGATAAACCAAATGATGTCTGACCACAACCCGAATAGACGTGCAAAAAATATTTCGAGCTCGCTTCGCTCGCTCCGTGAATTTTTGTGTAGGTAAGATAAGGGGATTACCTATTCTGTGCTTTGGCAACACCACCTGTATCAGACATAATGCAAATCTTAGGCAAACATCACTTAACAGTACATTTAGTGACTTTTAGATTTTCTAGTGAAATGATGATGTGTGTATGTATGTAAACTTACAGTCTCCTTTAGGTTGGCCCACGTCTCCTGAAAGTCGACGTTCCTAGGCTTTAGTGACATCATCGGAACTTCAGTGCATGTACCTGCAAATAACAGAAAAACTCAATAACGCGACATTCTGTGCACCACGATCAGCAGTGGGCGCGCACTGGGAACGTCACGTCGCGGCTAGCGCCTGGCACAGACTGAGTAAGCATACGCCATTTGGCCTGTACGAGTGTTGCAAACAATCTAGTCTCGACGCCTCTAGAACGTCAATGATAAAACCTTCGTTCTTATACCTTACTAGAGTCTACGCGCGACTTCGTCCGCACAAATTACCGATATACCAGATTTTAAGTCAGATAGCTAAGATAGAAAGCTAGGATTATTGATTTGATTAAGATTTGTATGGAAATCTTCGAGGCACTGTAACTTTAAAACTATACATTTTAACGAAAATCTGACAGGATACAAGCATAGAGATTAATTTCTAGATCGTTTCCGAAAATTTTCACTGACTTTAATTGGTTAGTATTGAAAATATAACCTGACTTCGTTTGTATGGAGCGCGCCAACAGTAATATACCCTTAATTCTGTATGTAAAGTTTTTTTTGAAGGGCTGAATTGAAAACAATATCGAGATAATTGTTTCAATAACAGTATTTTCTATTTTACATAGATTACATATACAGGGTCCTTCTTAAAATTCTAACACTTTTTTAAGGGGATGATCAGACCGTCAAACTGAACAACTTTCTCTATGTCACCAACATTGAAATCGCGAAAACAATATTTATCTGTCCCATACATTTGGTTCAAGTAGGTTTGCAGTTTTGTATGGAACAGGTGAATTTTTTTCGCGATTTCTATGTTGGTGCCATATAGAAAGTTGTTCAGCTTGACGGTCTGATGATCCCCTTAAAAAAGTGTCAGCATATTAAGAAGGACCCTATATTTAAAAAAAAGTAAATATTGTTTTATAAATTCCTTGGTATCTTATGTAGTACGTACTTAAAATAAATGGTAATTTATAAAAATATTTGCAATGTCAGATCATCATAATGTCTTTAACGGCTCTGGATACTAGTCCTTTTGAGCCATTCGTTATTTTTTCCTTTATATTCTTTATTTTGATGAAAGGATGACAGATGAGGATGAATCTGTGGTCGATTTCGTAAGCTCGCGCGTTGCCGCCAAAATGACCATGTACGAGTTAACTTGAACCAATACTTATGTTCTGTTATCGTATTTATTTGAGATTCCTGTTACGTCGGTCGTTTTACGCAACTGTTTGGTACACAATCCGCACGAAATTATGTCACAAATATCACTAAAACCAATTTTTTACGAAATTCAACGAAACACAACAAGAGCAATGGCGCCAATTTTTTTTTTTTTTTCATAGTTTATCCTCCTGGAAAGGCAATGGGAACTAGCCCTTACAGCCTGGTCTTTAGTGATATTTTTCTTTGTACTTAATACCTAACTCTTGAAATGCGACGGTGATACACACATTCCAATGTTGAGGGGAGTTTTACGCAAGGATCAATCCGAATCAAACGGGAGCGCCTTCTTTATTTCTCACTTTTACTATATTGTTCTCCATTAATGGCACATTATTAAACAAATCCACCACATTAACAAAATAATAGCCACGAAAAACTAATTTAGAAAATTAAGAAACAAAGCCCGTCCTTTTCTTCACGATTCCCGTGCAAAACTCTCCTGATGATGATGGGATGATAGATGAAAGATGACGATGAAATTGTGGTCGATTTTGTAAGCTCGCGCGTTGCCGCCAAAATCACCAGTACGAGTAAACTTGCACCAAAACTTTTGTTCTTTCTTCGTATGTATTTGAGATTCCTGTTATGTTGGTCGATTTACGCAACTTTTTGACACACAATCCGCACGAAATTATGTCACAAATATCACTAAAACCAATTTTTCACGAATAACAAATACAACAACACTGAACACGATAATGGCGGCAAGCGAACCGCAATGGCGCCAAGCAAAACCGCAATGTCAGAATTGGACATTTGATGTTGCCAGCATAGTGTTAGAAAGAAAAGGCAGGTGATTTTCTTTTTAACATAGCAATGTTTTTCTCCATGGAGTTCAAATTATTTTCTATTTCTAGCGACCATTTTTGCATTTAGAGATCACAGATCAAATTAATTTAAAAAATTATATTGATAAACTCGATGAATCCTTACAACGGAACACCTTCCGACGTGGTGTTAGAGTCCAAATTGACGTCAGAAAGCTATCCATGTGATATTATTTTGAATAAAACATTTTGAGTTTGAGTATGAATAGAAAAAAAAATCAAACTTTCTTAAAATTAGCATGCATACCATATGCTCACGACTATATTCCCCGAGGGGGTAGTCAGAGATATTATAAAACCTCAGAACATCCACATTTCACTAGTACCGAAACTCTGTCCAGTGTGAGGGGGGGTGAGCCCGTCGCCACTTATAATGGACAGTGGGTACAATACATGCCTCGAAATTGAAGCATGCAGGTTTCCTCACGATGTTTTCCTTCACCGAAAAGCCAGTGGCGTTACAAATCGTACATAAATTCTGACTACCCCCTCGGGGAATATAGTCGTGAGCGTATGCATGCACCAAATTGACAACATTTCATTTTAAGAAAGGTACCAAAATAAGAAAACCATTTGGAGATTATGTGATTCAAAGCTTATATCAAAATTATCAGATTTTTCTATCCATTATTTCTCGCGTTATTTGAAAAATACTGAAAAATATAATAGAGGTTGAATGAGATTTTATTCCTTTGCCTGCTTGGCTTTTCTATTGTATTTGACAGTTTTTATTTTTAATGTTATTGCGGCCAAGGTATCTTAGCCATAAATCCTATGTTTTTCAGAAAATTCTAAAGTAAATTAAAAATAGAAATATAGGTTAAAAATAAAATCGGAAAAATACGTATCTCTTATTTTTAAACATATTTCTATATTTTTCATTAAAAACCGGTGGTTAAAAAAATGTTATGTTGTCAATTGTCTATAATTAAAAAATATATGATTGAGGGCCAAAACGGAGGTTTGGTACTCTCTTAACTATTCAGGCCATTAAAGCAGGCTGAAACTACTCGGATAGCAATACAATAAAATTTAGCTAACGTCCTACAAAGTGCAAGTCATTTAATAGTACTGTTTATAAATACAAAAACAGGGAAGTGTGTTAATGACCCCGAATTTTATTCATAGCATCAGTAACTATGTGTTAATGAATAAGCGCAAAAACACATACACCCCAACTGATTTATAACAGAATAATTAAATTGAAACCATCATTTCATTATTTTGATAGTTAAAATTTTAAGTTATTCACATTTTAAATTTTGAGGCAAAAATGATTTGTTATCATTTCAGCAATGAATGAAAGCGCTAACGTGTTCATGGATACATTTAAGAATCTTGTTTTAGTAGTAAGTAGGGTGAGTGTGCCCGAGTGGTGGGTTGAGATCGAGTACAGTTACTTTTAAAATTTACAAACAAATTATTTAATAAATTATTTAATTTGCATGCGGAGTTTATCTTGTGTGCTGCCATTGACGAAGCTTGTAGCGGATATAGATGTATGTGATTAAGATTTGACGAAGCCTGCGTTGCGGATTAGATTATTTTTGTTATATTGTTTTGAATTTGAATAAAAATAATTCGTAATTATTTAATATTTTGAAAAAAATTACCTATATTGAAACCATGATAATTTGATTCTGCTCTCGATTCTCAACAAACTACTTTCTAGTTTTGCGTTAATTCATTAACACGTTGTATAAAATAAATACAGCACATAGACATGATTTTACCTCACATTATTGTACCTATGTTAGGCAGCAACCTGTAAAATTATAAATATACTTGCCTGGTTAATAAATAGGGTCCAACTTAACATGCTGACACTTTTTTAAGAGGATGATCAGACCGTCAAACTGAACAACTTTCTCTATGGAACCAACATCGTAATCGCGAAAAAAAAATCTGATGTTCCATACTAAACTACAAATTTACTCTAGCTAAATGTATGGGATGGCAGATTTTTTTTTTCGCGATTTCGATGTTGGTCCCATAGTGAAAGTTGTTCAGTTTGATGTTCTAAACAATCCCCTTAAAAGTTTTAAATAATTATTTTTACTTTTGTAACACCTTGTATAAGGTCCTTCTTAATTTGCAGACACTTTTTTAAGAGGATGATCAGACCATCAAACTGAACAACTTTCTCTGTGGCACCAACATCGAAATCGCGAAAAAAATACTATGTTCCATACAAAACTGCAAAACCTACTTGAGCCAAATGTATGGGACAACAGATTTTTTTTTCGCGATTTTGATGTTGGTTCCATAGAGAAAGTTGTTCAGTTTGATGGTCTGATCATCCTCTTAAAAAACTGTCAGCATGTTAAGTTGGACCCTGTATAATTCTATGGTTATAAATATTTGGTGTCTTCAAGGATTGTTATTTAGGAAAAAACACAATCTTGCGCCACCATACAATTGGAGCTTCGTTGTAGACCGGGGAGACGCATGCGACCACCCAATAACAGACTCACAACGCGACTCACTGACACTTGTATCAAAATAATAAAATAAAGAATCTGTGGGTATTTCATCACAATAAATAGAAAGTATAACCCAAAATAATACTTGGAATATCTAAAAAAATACTAAAGACATATTAATACGCAAGATATAACATGTTTTATGTCGTGAAAAACACATAAACATATGTTTTTATGCATAATT
This sequence comes from Agonopterix alstromeriana, assembly GCA_963924505.1. Taxonomy (NCBI): domain Eukaryota; kingdom Metazoa; phylum Arthropoda; class Insecta; order Lepidoptera; family Depressariidae; genus Agonopterix; species Agonopterix alstromeriana. The sequence continues at coordinate 7,829,995 of OZ004690.1, read as the reverse complement.
AGGTTAAAAAATTAAAAAGGTAAAAGCCAATAGGTTATTATTGTTGTATAAATTAGTTAATTGCGAACTAACGTCGAGAGTACAGGCATTGGCAGCGGGTCACTAGTCTTGGCAAGCTGACAAGGCGGCACAAAGCTATTAGAAGTCCAAATTACTCAGCAAATCTCTTCAATAACAAATATACTCACTTCGCACCCAAGAATTGACAACTCCAACACTTTAATGTACTAATAACACGATGAAAAACACTCTATTGTACTTAAAAAGGCAATTTGGGTAACACGGAAGGCAAACTGATTGGAATATTCAGCGATTTCGATTCGGAAAATTGTGAAAAATTCGACGAAATTATTTTCGTGGATTTCTTGGCTAATGCAACTTTTGACGTTTCTCGTCAAGTGTTGCCAGGTGGGAATTTTATGGTGTTTGATTTGGTGGTTTTAACACACGGGCGTTTTTTTATCGTCCAAAAAACGAAGTAACGTTTCATGAATTTGCTCACTAGATGGCAATAATTTACGTGCATTTTTACCTTCTCAGTAAAACGTGCGACATTACATATATAAGCTAACGCTATTGTCCCGTAAGGGGTAGGCACAGACTACAGTCTTCTGAGGCCGAGATTCAGAGACGATTTTTAAGTCATAGTTCGAACTCCCGTATGTCAAAATCCATACATTTTCGCCCTGCTTAGCTCGAGTTAAGACTAAAAAAAATCGTCTCTGAATCTAGGCCTTAAACACCTCTTCAGCCTCATCCACACCACATCTCTTCATGCACTTGCGTTTCGTCGTCATCAATAAAAACTTAATTTGTATAATTTCTTAGCAAGCTCGCTGACACCTGTTTTAAACCTAACTAATAATATTAACATCCTAAATAATCAATCCTTTTGGCAAAACCGATGCATGGTTCCTCATCACCTGTCTGGAATGCGTGTTCGTACAGTAGCGTAGCGAGGAGGGGGGGCAGGGGAGGCGAATGCCCCGGGTGACACTTTACCAAGGGCGGCAAATTCGGGAAAAATATAGATTGATTGAGCTCTGCCTATAACCAATTCGTAGAGCATAAAAAAGTCGCTCTAGATTTCTGTTTTAATTACTGTCTCTACACATAATCCTAGAGTTTTCTGACCAAAGTCGTGGTGCTAAAAATTTCGAGCTTGCTTCGCTTGATCCATAGCATTTACTTTGCTTATTTTATACATGTTTTAGAGGAGAAGAGTCGAGCTCGCTTCGTTTTTATTTTTGCATGGATAAACCAAAATATGCCTGATCACAAGCCGAATCGATAAACAAAAAAATTTCTTCATTTTTTTTTGTGTAGGTGAGATAAGGGAGCGGCAAATTCGGTCTGTGCCCCGGGCGGCAGAAACCCACGCTACGCCACTGTGCTCGTATAGTACTAAACTAACTGGCCGAATTAGACGTTCTCCACCCTCTCCTCTCCTATATTCTTCTCATGCAACGATTCGTCATTCGTCGATCTATACTCTAGATAATGTTCATCCTCCGACCAATCATGATGATCATAATATGACACGTTTTCTGCCAAGAGGATCGGTACAGAATGATGGCCAAGGGAGGGACGAGATTTTATAGTAGGCAGACCACCAGCATGCGTAGCATGCTACACGTGATACGGCTGTATCATGTCTTTTATCTCGTTCGTTCACGCGCAAATAGAAAGAGAGCGAAGGTGTGATAGCATTGTATCACGGTGCCATGCTACCTATGCTGTACGTTAGTAGGACGAAATTTTAAGATTCAAGGGTCAAAAATGGATGCACAGAACCGTGAGGAATGGCGCAATAAAAAGTAGTCCAATGCCCAGCAGTCCAAAAGGTTGCCATGGGCTGATTTCATTGGTTGCTTGATTGATTTCGAAGTCTTTATTTTAGTATCCACTATCCACCTCCATTCTGGAGGTCTGGAGATAGTTCCGCCTGATACCTCTTTTATTTGGCTGCCCTTGACATCGACGACCTTTACATCGCCATCAGTACTCTGCAGGGGTCGGGTCGGGCCTACCCTCAAGGGTGTATGGGCGTTAGTCCACCACGCGTGCACAATGCAGATTGGTAGACTTCACATACGCATCAGAATTTCTTCTTCAACTTATAAGTACCGGTTTCCTCACGATGCTTTCCTTCACCGTTTGAGACTCGTCAAGTCGGTAGGTAAGTTAGGAAAATTCATAAGTTTGTTACATGTCAGCCGTATGGATTCAATTCGAACCCGGACCCGTGTGATTGACTGTCCATACTTTTTCGCAACGCGCTACCGACCCTTTACATGAATTAGGATATTTAGGATAATTAGTCATCAATTATTTTGAAAAACCAGATAATTGGTGTCATATCGTCATAAAATTATATTGATTTTCACTTACAAAACTTGCGCAAAGTGCCGTCGTTTGTCAATTTCTTCAAATATCGGAAAATTAATCAACGAAAACATAGATTCGGTGACTTGTGGTCCGAATCATGCACGCTTTAGGTGATCGAAGGAAATGTCACTCACTTTTCTTTGAAACTTCATGGAAGCTTCCAAATCGAATGAACCTGAGCGCAAATCGGACTGATTTTTACCAAAAACAGTATGACTCAACGAAAACAAACTTATACGCATAGATTGAAAATGGCGTCGCTTCGCCGATCAAATGAATCAAAAGTGTAACTTTTTCAATTTTTCTTCAATTATTTCCAATCAACTGTGTATTTCTCTATCTTGACATCAAAAGCAAGTGTTTATAATTATCCTCCGTGCTTATAACAAGTGGCTAAGCTGTCAAATTTTAGCAATAAACGAAATGGGTTCAGAAACGAATCGAGATCGGTTTGTTGTGTTGGGCTGATATCAGGGCTGTGTTTACATGAATTGGGCGCGGGGCTGCTGGTCAAGATGCTGCCAACGGTGGAGGAGAGTCGCGGCTACGACTTCCAAGACCCTGAGAACGCCGAGAAATGGCGCGGGTTGTTCGTAAATGCGCTCCGAAAGGTTTGTGTACAAAGCGAGAATTTGTATCTTTTGCTCATTTCTCGTCGATTTTCTTTCAAATCCTTTGAAATTTCAATTGTAGTTTAGTGTTAACATGTTGTTTATTTCTTTTTAAAGATATTTAAAGGGTTGAAAATAGATTTAGAGTGCCATATGTTGTACGGTCGAAAAGATATGTTTCTATCAAGGTTTGTAGAGTAATAATGATAACATAATCACTATAATTTTGTACATTATTTAGATCGTAAACAATTATAGAGTTATATAAATAGTGGTAACAAATGTCTAGGTCACTGGTTTGTTGGTCACAAAAGGTTGCAGTGGTAGTAGTATAAGAGATAGACATACTTTTTGTTATCATCAGCTGCAAGGCTGATTCAGTATTCATAGGGTGTAGAGCTTCTCTGTGGTGGGGATGGACCAGGTCTGCCTGCATAACTCCAGTCGGTTTAGGAGTTACAGCCGTTCACTCAGAGATGCTCTTTACCTCTGACTTTTTATACAACAACTGACTATTTATGGTACAAGATCAATTGACCATGTTCATTTACATACAATTTTATACCTTATCAATAAACGAGACAGCCTATAATTGTGGAACAATAACTTAATACTTATCTCGTTTGTAGTGATGCAACGAATACCATTTTTACGAATAAGAATACGAATACGAATATTGATTTTACTATTCGGCGAATACGAATACAAATACGAATAGCGAACAATAATTTTAAAATGTTGAAAAGACACATTAATCATTCGAAATATTATTTAAACAATCAAAATCAACAGCGTGTCGAACATGCTCTAAAATTCCTAAAGTCCTGACCAATGTTTTGTTCCATTTTAAAAGACCGGTTATAGACATTTTTATGGGTGGCAAAAGAAAACCCTTTTTGACCCTCGAAACCCTTGAAAATTTTTATTTCTGGAGACACAGTGGATAATTTGAAAGATGACTGTTTCTGGAAAAATGTATTCAGCGGCAGCGTAGGAAAATGTATGTCTTTTCTGACAAAAATTAAGTGGGTTTTGCGAAAAAAATTAATTACGAATGTCTTCCTGATATTCTCCGAATACGAATATTCGGTGATTGGCTGATATTCGGCGAATACGAATATTCGTATTCGTATTCGTTGCATCACTAATTTACATACAATTTTATACCTTATCAATAAACGAGACAGCCTATAATTGTGGAACAATAACTTAATACTTATCTCGTTTGGGGTTCACACGAGACTACTTTTCATGATTTTTAACAATCAAAATTAGAATCTAAAATTATGGAGAATAAAATCCAAAGTTGCGGATATAATGTTCCCTCGCCCCATGCAAAAAGTGGCAGAAATGTTTTGTTAGTAGAATTATAGACGTAACTAGTCCACATAAATAGTCAAAGTCTTCACCCTATGAATAATGAGAATCAGCCTTGCAGCTGATAACAAAAAGTATGTCTATCTCTTATACTATAGTTATGGCAGAGAAGTGAAAGCTTTGTAGTACTTGTTTGTACTGTTTGGCATTTTCCCCTTAATTTATATGAAACTGGATTGCTATTCAATAGAATAAAACATGGGCACCCCACAATGTAATAACCATCTTAAATTTTGTATGGGAAAATGAGTTTTAGGTCAACCTTTCCACACCACACCATCACAGAAGGGAAATAGTACCTAAAAAATAATTATACTATTTAAACCAATCGCACGTCTGTAAGGGCTCTTATAGACGAGCAATACAGGCAAACAAAGTATTGCACATCTGTAAGAGATCTCAGCGACTAATACCTCGTCAACATCTCTTGTGCCGTCACCATGTGGCTGCCGGTTATAGCTACTGCATCTGCCCTCCACCTCTTTTATATTAAAGTGTTATGTACTTGTCAGTCCCATCGTACCTTACATCTAAATTCTAGTTACTCTAAATTAGTTATAGCAAAGGTATACTCTTCTACCTGCATGAGAGTCTTGTGATGCTAGGACTTCATGAAATATACACTGCTGGACATAGGCCTCTCCCAAGGCCCGCCACAAAACTCTGTCCTCGGCCTTCCTCATCCAATCGCTCCCCGCTACTTTTATTAGGTTGTCGGTCCAGCGGGCGGCAGGGCGTCCCATACTACGCCTACCAGTTCGCGGTCTCCACTCTAGAACTCTGACACCCCACCGGTTGTCAGTTCTTCGGCAGATATGACCAGCCCATTGCCACTTCAGCTTGCTAATTTTCTGAGCTATGTCAACCACTTTAGTTCTCTGACGTATCACTTCATTTCTGATGTGATCTCTCAGAGAAACACCGAGCATAGCTCTCTCCATATGCCTACACCAAGTCTATTCTATAAATTCTATCATCAGTGTCATCAAAGTCTAGAAATTGGTCCTGGCTGGCTTGTCGCACTAGACGACCAATTCGGTTTTAATTGTTCCAGGAGATCCTGGGAATTCGAAAACCCTAATCCTCACAAATTCAGTACCCTAGACTTTTATAAAATTAAAACAGGAAGATAGGTGCCTGGCCTACAGCGTATGGACCTCATAAATTGAGCCCCCGTCGCCTAATTTCCTTAGTTGCAATATGAGTAACTTTTTATAACGGTACCACAATGCCTTCGTGTGCTTTTACTCATTGTACAAATCATTCAAAAAGAAAAAACTAATCACACGGCATTACTTTTCACTCGTAAGATACGTGAAAAGTATGTACAGTTTTCGAGTATGTAATGCAAGATCGTCATTCGTCACCTATCTTCCTATTTCAATTTAATCAAAGATCCTAGATAATTTAACAGTCAGATCACACAGACAGACAGATCTATAACAGTTAATTAAGTTATTGATTGGATATTCTTTCAAAACGAAACATATCAAAATTTCCAGGTCCTGGAGCAAGTGCACCCGACCCTAAACGCAGAGGAAAGCGCCCTGCAATACGTGGAGTCTCTGTGCCTGCGACTGTTGGCCATGCTGTGTGCAGTACCGTCACCTCTCACTGTTCAGGTTTGTTACCTTCATAACCAGTACCTTTTCAATTCGGCCGACTTTGCTTGATGGACGTCCCTGATCTGGTCTAGACTAGATCAGGGACGTCATTAAAAAATGCCAGGTTAAAAGTAGCCGAAATCGAAGGGAATGTATGAAAAGATGTATGGACTTAGAGGAAGCAAGAGAGGTGTGTCAGAACCGCCCAAAGTGGAGATCTATAGTTTCTGCCTACCCCTCTGGGAAAAAGGCGTGAGTTTATGTATGTATGTATGTATGTTGCTTGATGGATTTTAACGTATGAGGTATCATTAGATTCGTATAAATCATGAGAGTGACTTAGGGTATATTATTTCAAGATGGCGTCTACGAATTAAAAAAAAGAGGGGAATAAACATTTTTTTTTTTTAAATTACAATATGAGTATCAAATGAAAGCTAGTAATCAGGTGATTCCAAATATATAAATATTATAGTACTTTTATATTACCGTTTCAACACAAGACTAAAAAGTATGAAATAAACTAAATTATTAAGATAAACAAAAAACCCGACTGCATAAAAACCTATTAACTGAAAAGAGAAAAACAAGCTCTATAATCACTAATCAGCTATAACAACTTTGTTTGGCAAATATAATTTGATTGTTATTAGGTAGGTATTGCAGACGGGGACAAGCCAATCAATGACCAACCAAAAATTTTCTTTGTCCCCGTTTGTGATACCTACCTAATAACAATCAAATTATATTTGCCAAACAAAGCTGATTAGTGATTATAGAGCTTGTTTTTCTCTTTTCAGTTAATAGGTTTTTTATGCAGTCAGGTTCTTTGTTGTATAATAACTATACTCCATTCAAAATAGCAATTAAATTTTAAGGCTATTTTGCATTACAGAAACAGAGATTTGAAACACTTCCTATCACTTATTCTTAAAACAGCTTTAGTAACGTTCAAGATAAGTCGGATAGTATATGTATCCAATAAATAAATTACATTTGGTAATCAGAATTATCCAGAAAGCTAAATAGGAATCGGAAAATCTCGTCGTCCATATTTGTAATTAAGTATCTGTGTGTAACTTTTAAGGGGGTTGTTTAGAACATCAAACTGAACAACTTTCACTATGGGACCAACATCGACATCGCGAAAAAAAAAATCTGCTGTCCCATACCTTTAGCTCGAGTAGATTTGTAGTTAGAGAAGGGAATGCTTCGATGGTTTGGACATATTGAAAGGATGAAAGAAAGTCGACTTACGAAACAGATATATATGGCGTGTGTGGAAGGAAACATTGTTAGAGGCAGACCTAGGAGAGGATACCTAGACCAGGTCAGGGATGTCATTAAAAAATGGCAGGTTAAAAGTAGCCGAAATCGAAGGGAATGTATGAAAAGATGTATGGACTTAGAGGAAGGAAGAGAGGTGTGTCAGAACCGCCCAAAGTGGAGATCTATAGTTTCTGCCTACCCCTCTGGGAAAAAGGTGTGAGTTTATGTATGTATGTAGATTTGTAGTTTAGTATGGAACATCATATTTTTTATATTGGTCCCATAGTGAAAGTTGTTCAGTTTGATGGTCTAAACTACCTCCTAATATTGTAAGTGTAATGTAAATAATAATGTATCTCCCCCCCTGACGGTATGATACTCAAAGTCAAAGTCAATATAATTTATTCAATATAGGAGCTTGCAGCACACTTATCAAACGTCAAATCTTTTTTAAAGCTACCACCGCGTCAGAACGTGTTGTCGCTGTAGAGAAGATGCGGCCATAAACTCTACAACATAACACGACTTAATAACTATTACAATATAAGTTCTTAAGGTAAAGTGATGTATACAATAATAGATAGTGTATATACCGTCGGCAGGACGTGGAGGAGCGTGTGGCGCGAACGTTCCCGACGCCGCTCGACAAGTGGGCGCTCGCCGACGCGCGCGACGCCGCCGCCCAGCGCCGCCGCCGCGCGCTGCTGCCCGTAGACAAGCTGCACCACATGCTGCAGAAGGTATGCACTAACATTTATACTGTTGCTATGTGCGTGTGCGTGTGCGTGTGCGCTCGACAAGTGGGCGCTCGCCGACGCGCGCGACGCCGCCGCCCAGCGCCGCCGCCGCGCGCTGCTGCCCGTAGACAAGCTGCACCACATGCTGCAGAAGGTATGCACTAACATTTATACTGTTGCTATGTGCGTGTGCGTGTGCGTGTGCGTGTGCGTGTGCGCTCGACAAGTGGGCGCTCGCCGACGCGCGCGACGCCGCCGCCCAGCGCCGCCGCCGCGCGCTGCTGCCCGTAGACAAGCTGCACCACATGCTGCAGAAGGTATGCACTAACATTTATACTGTTGCTATGTGCGTGTGCGTGTGCGTGTGCGTGTGCGTGTGCGCTCGACAAGTGGGCGCTCGCCGACGCGCGCGACGCCGCCGCCCAGCGCCGCCGCCGCGCGCTGCTGCCCGTAGACAAGCTGCACCACATGCTGCAGAAGGTATGCACTAACATTTATACTGTTGCTATGTGCGTGTGCGTGTGCGTGTGCGTGTGCGTGTGCGTGTGCGTGTGCGCTCGACAAGTGGGCGCTCGCCGACGCGCGCGACGCCGCCGCCCAGCGCCGCCGCCGCGCGCTGCTGCCCGTAGACAAGCTGCACCACATGCTGCAGAAGGTATGCACTAACATTTATACTGTTGCTATGTGCGTGTGCGTGTGCGTGTGCGTGTGCGTGTGCGCTCGACAAGTGGGCGCTCGCCGACGCGCGCGACGCCGCCGCCCAGCGCCGCCGCCGCGCGCTGCTGCCCGTAGACAAGCTGCACCACATGCTGCAGAAGGTATGCACTAACATTTATACTGTTGCTATGTGCGTGTGCGTGTGCGTGTGCGTGTGCGTGTGCGCTCGACAAGTGGGCGCTCGCCGACGCGCGCGACGCCGCCGCCCAGCGCCGCCGCCGCGCGCTGCTGCCCGTAGACAAGCTGCACCACATGCTGCAGAAGGTATGCACTAACATTTATACTGTTGCTATGTGCGTGTGCGTGTGCGTGTGCGCTCGACAAGTGGGCGCTCGCCGACGCGCGCGACGCCGCCGCCCAGCGCCGCCGCCGCGCGCTGCTGCCCGTAGACAAGCTGCACCACATGCTGCAGAAGGTATGCACTAACATTTATACTGTTGCTATGTGCGTGTGCGTGTGCGTGTGCGCTCGACAAGTGGGCGCTCGCCGACGCGCGCGACGCCGCCGCCCAGCGCCGCCGCCGCGCGCTGCTGCCCGTAGACAAGCTGCACCACATGCTGCAGAAGGTATGCACTAACATTTATACTGTTGCTATGTGCGTGTGCGTGTGCGTGTGCGTGTGCGTGTGCGTGTGCGTGTGCGCTCGACAAGTGGGCGCTCGCCGACGCGCGCGACGCCGCCGCCCAGCGCCGCCGCCGCGCGCTGCTGCCCGTAGACAAGCTGCACCACATGCTGCAGAAGGTATGCACTAACATTTATACTGTTGCTATGTGCGTGTGCGTGTGCGTGTGCGTGTGCGTGTGCGTGTGCGTGTGCGCTCGACAAGTGGGCGCTCGCCGACGCGCGCGACGCCGCCGCCCAGCGCCGCCGCCGCGCGCTGCTGCCCGTAGACAAGCTGCACCACATGCTGCAGAAGGTATGCACTAACATTTATACTGTTGCTATGTGCGTGTGCGTGTGCGTGTGCGTGTGCGTGTGCGCTCGACAAGTGGGCGCTCGCCGACGCGCGCGACGCCGCCGCCCAGCGCCGCCGCCGCGCGCTGCTGCCCGTAGACAAGCTGCACCACATGCTGCAGAAGGTATGCACTAACATTTATACTGTTGCTATGTGCGTGTGCGTGTGCGTGTGCGTGTGCGTGTGCGCTCGACAAGTGGGCGCTCGCCGACGCGCGCGACGCCGCCGCCCAGCGCCGCCGCCGCGCGCTGCTGCCCGTAGACAAGCTGCACCACATGCTGCAGAAGGTATGCACTAACATTTATACTGTTGCTATGTGCGTGTGCGTGTGCGTGTGCGTGTGCGTGTGCGTGTGCGCTCGACAAGTGGGCGCTCAAGTGCGCTTGACAAGTCTCACGTGATTAAAGGTTTCACTTGATGATGGACTTGACGCCTATTGAAGGTGCCGTCAAGTCCGATCAAGTGTACGATCACAGACAGTCGCCTACCGATTTGTGCGCAAGACGTCGCAAAAAAAATGGCTTTTATTATAAGTAAATCTCTAAACTCGGAACAGAGATATAAAGGCTTGAAGTTAACGTAATGAACACCAAGTGATATGTCACTTTGTGCATTTTTCCCCAGTTGGCTAGGACATTGCAGGCTGAATCACCTAATTGTCTGAAAAGAAAGATGTTTCCGTGATGGCACGTTAAGCCGTTGATCCCGGCTACTATCTCTGTTGATAGTAGTCGTTACATAAAAACCACGTCAGAGGCCGTAAGGCGGTCTGAAAAAACTCTGTAATGTAATGAATATATTTTCAACTTCAAGCCTTTATAACTCTGTTTGGACTGAGTTTAGAGATTTACTTGTTTTTTCATACTTTATTCTGACCTGAAATATTCTTGTTTAGTTGATGACCGCGCCAAAAAAATAGGCGAATAATAAAGACGCCACCTTCCACACAAAAACCCGCATTGTCTTGTGGCGAACTCCTTGGTCGACAGTGTTTAAAATATCTATGAGCGTTCCGGTGTTTCCTGGACGACGGAACCGACAGAAAAAACAACATACAAATTTTCTCTCTCGCAAGGAAAAGGCGAATTTATTCGATTGCTGTATATTTTCATGTTCATTTCTTTTACCATTATAATTTTGAGTTTTAAAACCTATCTTATTATTTATTCGAACTAACATCAGCTCCTCCGAGCTTCACCTGTACTTTTCGACTGCAAGTACCAACTCCACAGTCTTTCTCCAGACAAGCTGTGTCAATTATGCTTGAATCTTCAGCATTCACCCTACCTTGACATTGGCAGAATCATCGCTCACGCGATAGAGCCATAATACGAAATATTTAATTGAATTGATCTCTGCAAACTTTGCACAAACTGCCAGTACAATTAGTCGGGGAAATCTACGGATTTTTGTATGGAGAAGGTTGCAGTAATTGCACTTTTGGTGATAATTTGGAATATAGTAGATAAATACCTGAAAAACATAGATTCTCAATAATCCCCGATTTTTACCCGACTGCGACAGAAGGAGGGTTATGTTTTTCGAGCGTATGTATGTATGTATGTATCTATGTATGTATGTATGATTGTATGTATGTTTGTATGTCTATTTCTTTGGCACGGCCTACAGCCTAAACGGCTTGATGGATTTTAACGTATGGGGTATCATTGGATTCGTAAAAATCGTGAGAGTGACATAGGGTATATTATTTCAAGATGGCGTCTACAAATTAAAAAAGAGAGGGGGAATAAACAATTTTTTTTTTTGTTAAAAATTACAATATGGGTATCAAATGAAAGCTAGTCAAATCAGACGATTCCAAATATATAAATATTATAGTACTTTTATGTTACCGTTTCGACACAAGACTAAAAAGTATGAAATAAACTAAATTATTAAGATAAACAAAAAACCCGACTGCATAAAAAACCTATTAACTGAAAAGAGAAAAACAAGCTCTATAATCACTAATCAGCTATAACACCTGTATTTAAGCTAATATAATTTGAATGTTATTAGGTAGGTATTGCAGGCGGGGTCAAAAATAACCAACCAAAAATCTCCTTTGTCCCCGTTTGCGATACCTACCTAATAACATTCAAATTATATTAGCTTAAATAAAGCTGTTATATCTGATTAGTGATTATAGAGCTTGTTTTTCTCTTTTCAGTTAATAGGTTTTTTATGCAGTCGGTTTTTTTTTATTGTGTATTATTGAATAATTAAGACATTTACAAAACATTAAATTTAGGTATGAACAAAAAATTTAAAACTGGTGATTTTGTACAGGATGGCTTCATTCAATACGTTTTACTTATAACAATAATATCGTAAATTTGAATAGATATTTAATATTCTAACAAAAAAGTCTTCAAAAATTATAACCTCATAACTAAATTATTTACTGTTTGTTTGTACACATTAAATTTGCCTTGTGATAATTAACTGTCTTGCTGGTATGCTGGAAGAAATATCTTTCGAAATAAGCTTGCCCTTTGTACATTAATATTGATTTTAAGGTATTTCTCAGGTTCCTGAGCCTATTTAACCACGAAATCTCGACAAAAATGTTATAAACTAACAGTAATATTATTTCAAACACAATTTACTAAAGTGTCTTTAATGCAATCTCAAACCTTATTTTTCCTAGACTAAATGTGGACAACTTATTATCGAGTATGTAATTTTCATCCAACCCTGATCAATGCTAAACATAATCTTTCTCCACCAGGAGGTGTTGCTCTACAAGATCGACATGTCAGTCTCAGTGTTCATGACAGCCATCCTCGAGTACGTCAGCGCAGATATCCTCAAGCTAGCTGGCAACTTCGTCAAGAAGATATCACAGAAGTCCGGCTACGAGACCGTCACCAGCAGAGATATTAAGACCGCTATGTGTGCTGACAAGGTATTTAATTGTTATATGGCTTATACAGGGTGAAATTTATATCAATATATACCGTGGTGGTCCAGTGGCGAGTAACCTTGCCTGCCGTGCAGGAGGCGATGGTTCGATCCCCGTCCAGACCGACTCGTACCAATGAGTTTTTCAGAATTTATTTTTATTTGTAACACCACTGGCTTTTCGGTGAAGGAAAACATCGTGAGGAAACCTGCATGCTTCAATTTCGATGCATGTATTGTACCCACTGTCCATTATAAGTGGCGACGAGCTCACCCCCCGTCACACTGGACAGGGTTTCGGTGCTACTGGTGAAACGTGGATGTTCTGAGGTTTTAGAATATCTCTGACTTCCCCCTCGGGGAATATAGTCGTGAGCATATGCATGCAAATTGATATCGTTGGCATCCGTTTTTAAACTAAGAGTCTACCCATCAAACTGTACAACTTTAATATGGGAGCAAACGAATCGGAGCAAAAAAAATCTCATGCCTCGAAATTGAAGCATGCAGGTTTCCTCACGATGTTCTCCTTCACTGAATAGCCAGACAGCAACGACAAGAACAGAAACTCCAAAAAATTATCTTCTTGTACAGTTGTGAAGATAGTTTAGACTATGTATTATTATATATATACATAACTTTAGCTTAAGAATGTATATTGTAATAGTTATTAAGTCGTGTTATGTTGTAGAGTTTCTGGCCGTATCTTCTCTACAGCGACAGCACGTTCCGACGCGGTGGTAGCTTTAAAAAAGATTTGACGTTTGATAAGTGTGCTGCATGCTCCTATATTGAATAAATTATGTTGACTTTGACTTGACTTTTGACTTTGAGTTTAATCTGTTATCTCCATTGTTTCTCAGTCTTAAAATTCAAATTCCTCCACAGGTCCTTATGGACATGTTCTACCAAGACTCGGAGCTAGCCCTAGCAGACACCACAACAACAGGCACAGAACGAAGGCGACGAGGGTCCCTCACCTACGCGGAGCTGGTCCGGGATCTGCTCACCGATGAGAAGCACTTCCTGCGGGAGCTGCACCTCATCATCAGGGTGTTCAAGGACGAGCTGGACAAGATCCTGGACAGAGACCACCGGGTGAGTCTGTCATCATCAGCCTTTAAACTACACCTTGTTGAAGAACCAGTGGCGTAGCGAGGGTTTCTGCCGCCCGGGGCACAAACCGATTTTGTCAAATAACGGAGCGGGCGATGCGTGCTCGATATTTTTTTTCATATCAATTCGGGTTGTAGTCAGACATCCTTTTGTTTATCCATGCACAAATAGAAACAGAGCGAGCGAAGCGAGCTCGACTTTTCTCCTCAATGCGAATCGGCTAGAGCCAGAGCTTTTTACGTACAAAACATGTGCAAAGTAACCGAAGTAAAAGCTATGAATTGAGCGAAGCAAGATCGAAATTTTTAGCACCACGTCTTAGCTGTGATCAGAACTCTTTAGGATCATGTGTGTACCTACACATGATCCTAAAGAGTTCTGATCACAGCTAATACGTGGTACTAACAATTTCGAGCTTGCTTCGCTCAATTCATAGCTTTTACTTCGGTTACTTTAGTAGGTAATAAAAACAGAAAGTTAGAGCGAGCGAAACGAGCTCGACTTTTCTCTGCTCTACGTATTGGTTATAGACAGAGCTCAATCAATTGATATTTTCCTGAATTTGCCGCCCCTATTAAAGTGCCGCCCGGGGCATTTGCCCTAGCCCCCCTCAAATTCTGCTGTCCCATACATTTGGGTCGAGTAGAATTGTAGTTTTCTATGGAACACGTGATTTTTTTTCGCGATTTCGACCTTTACCCTGTATGTATGTAGGGTCCTTCTTAAAATTCGGACTGTATATCGAATCCCTGAATATGTTTCCTGTCGCACAGTACGACATGGCAATAGTAACTAATAACAATGTTATTTGTTGCAGGCGCTATCGTTAATATTCGGCAACATAGTGGACATATACGAGCTGACGGTGACATTACTCGGCAACCTGGAGGACGCCTGCGAAATGTCACAGGACTCCCCAACACCTTACATAGGCAGCTGTTTCGAAGGTACATATTGGGAAGGTGTTACAGACCTTTAAATTTTTTATTTCAGACGTTTTACTAGAATGTCGTTTTGCTTTTGTGTCGCCCCACAAAGTCATTTTACAAGATTGTCTTTCTGATACGGACTCAATTGACAACATTTCATTTTAGGAGAAAGGTACCAAAATAAGAAAACCATTTGGAGATTATGTGATTCAAAGCTTATATCAAAATTATCAGATTTTTCTATCCATTATATCTCGAGTTATTTAAAAATACTGTAAAATATAATAGAGGTTGAATGCGATTTTATTCCTTTGCCTGCTTGGCTTTTCTATTGTATTTGACAGTTTTTATTTTTAATGTTATTGCGGCCAAGGTATCTTAGCCATAAATCCTATGTTTTTCAGAAAATTTAAAAGTAAATTAAAAGTAGAAATATCGGTCAAAAATAAAATCGGAAAAATACGTATCTCTTATTTTTTAACCTATTTTTATATTTTTTTATTAAATCCCGCCCGAGACTTAATTTTTCAAGTTCATGATCTGAATTAAAATCTGGTATATAGGGTCCTTCTTAATATGCTGACACTTTTTTAAGGGGATGATCAGACCATCAAACTGAATAACTTTCTTCTATGGGACCAATGTCGAAATCGCGAAAAAAAAAACTGTTTCATACTAAACTGAAATCTTACTCGACTCAATTCTATGGGACAGCTGATTTTTTTTCGCGATTTCGTCATTGGTCTCATAGAGAAAGTCGTTCAGTTTGATGGTCTGACCATCCTCTTAAAAAACTGTCAGCATATTAAGTTAGACCCTGTATAATATGTGCGAACGAAGTCGCGGCTTAACTCTAGTTTAATTATAATATATTATATATTATATTATATATTATAATATATAAACTTACAGAACTGGCGGAAGTGGAAGAGTTCAGAGCTTACGTTCGGTACGCTAACATAGTAACAAGGAATGAATCTAGGAACGCGCTACAGAGCATCGTCGATGATCCCGTTGTGAGTATACTGTGATGATTCTTTACAATTCAACATTGAATTATTTAAGTGTCGTGAGATCATTTTATGTGTTGGCGTGCACTCAGGGTGTAGACACAAATACAGTTAAACCCTAATAATGTCTAAACTAAACTGTATTTAAACAAATCAAAGTCATTTAGGAAACAAAATGCTTTTAATTTTGAAATTATTAGGGTTTCTGCAAAAAGACAGTGAACCTGAATAATTTCTAAACTAAAAGCATTTTGTTTACTAAATGACTTTGATTTGTTTAAATACAGGCTAATTAAATAAAAGATTGAAAATGTTGGGTGACGAGCGGGATTCGAACCCACGACCTGCTTATCCGGGGCATGCTCCACTCCAACAGAGCTGTCGGCGCCCCGCAGGCCACGACCAAATTTTCAATCTATATCATCGTCTTTAAGGGACGTCAGCGCCATCTACCAGAGTTTATGCAAACTACTGAGAGTTTATGCAAACTACTGACTCACAAGTCTAATGTTACGATTAGAATTCATGCGATATAGATGTCACATCTTATTCCAATCAAATTTATTGATTCTACATGTATGCAATGTTAGCTTAATCAAATGAAATACGATTCACTTCGCGAACCCCCAACAATCAACTGGCAACCTACAGTTTCGCCCCAACTTTGAGAAACGATGCTCAACGTTGAATGTTTAAGGGTATATTACTGTTGGCGCGCACCATACAAACGAAGTCTGGTTATATTTTCAATACTAACCAAATAAAGTCAGTAAAATTTTACAGAAACAATCTAGAAAGTAATCTCTATGCTTGTATCATGTCAGATTTTCGTTAAAGTGTACAGTGTTAAATTAACAGCGCCTCAAAGATTTCCATACAAATCTTAAAATAATCCTAGCATTGAAACTGCATATTTTAACGAAAATCGGACAAGATACAAGCATAGAGATTTGTTTCTAGACTGTTTCTGCAAAATTTCAGTGACTTTAATTGGTTAGTATTGAAAATATCACCAGACTTCGTTCGTATGCAGCGCGCATTTACACATTCGGAATTAACTTCTCTTAACATGTTACAGTTATCGGAACGTCTCGACACAGCCGGTCACGGGTTCCGTCTAGCAGTCAAATATTACTTACCGAAGTTACTGCTAGCACCAGTTGGCCACGTGTTCCTATATCACAACTACGTGCTAGCCCTACTGCAGATAGCACCCGCCTCTGAAGATAGAGAGAGCTTCAAACAGGTACGTTCTTCTCACTCACTCTCGCCGAGTTTATTTATACTTATATCATCACAGACCCTCATAATTTGGTATGTCAAGTTTTTTTTTGGAGGGCTGAATCGAAAACCATTTCGAGATTTTCTAAGTCAGAGATATTAAAATGAAAGGATTACAGATATTTTAAATAAAATAACGTCGTTTATCGGTCCGTCCAGTGACGTCACTAGAAAACCTGTGAAATCCTCGGTAAAGTTAAAATAACTGGCCATTATGAATAAAAAGACATTCACAATGTCAGAATTTTTTCAGAAACAGGTTAGTATTGAAAATATCACCATAGTACGTTTGTATGGAGCGCGCTCCGAATTATATCCTCTTAAGGTGAACGCACACCGTACACCTATCCGCGCTGCACGTGGAATTTGTATGAAACCTTTAGCGCGGACGATGTGGCTGCGTTGTCATCTTAATTATTATAAAACTGTAACAGAAGTGGGTCTGTACATTGATGATATTTTATATGAAAAAGATTACGATATGGTCTTTAGGTATCCCGGACTCCAAATCAACCTTTTTTAGAATTATTGTCTGTCTGTTTGTTTGTTTGTTTGTAACAGCATCACGCAAAAACTACTGAACTGATTTTGATGATACTTTTTTTGTTTATGATCTGATTTAAAATCTGGTATACAACGTGTTAATGAATTAACGCAAAACTAGAAAGTAGTTTGTTTAGAATCGAGAGCAGAATCGAATTATCATGTTTTCAACATAGGTATTTTTTTTCAAAATATCAAATAATTTGTTTATCAAACTTAAAATTTTCTGAACTCGATCTCAACCCACCGCACAGGCACACTCACCCTACTTACTACCAAAACAAGATTCTTAAAATGCATCCATGAGCACGTTAGCGCTTTCATTCATTGCTGAAATGATAACAAATCATTTTTGCCTGAAAACTTAAAATGCGAATAACTTTAAATTTTAAAAAATTATGAAATTATTGTTTCAATCTAATTATTTTGTTATAAATCAGTTGGGGTGTATGAGGTTTTGCGCTTATTCATTAACACGTTGTACAATTTGTGCGTACAAAGTCGCGGGTAAACTCTAGTTTCATATAATTTTAAAACTTAACACTAAATTAATTGTTTATTTAATTTCAGGTGGAATGCAATCTACATCCAATAAAGAAATTATTAATGAAAGCCTTAGGAAATGGACCAAAGATGTGAGTACATTCGAATCTACATTGTCTACCCATCAAACTGAACAACTTTCACTATGGAAGCAAACCGATCGGAGCAAAAAAATCTGCATGTTTGAAGTTTTGTATGAAACAGCTGTTTTTTTTTACCGCGATTTCGTTATTGGTGCCGTAGAGAAAGTTGTTCAGTTTGACGGTCTGATCATCCCCTAATAAAGTGTCAGCATATTAAGAAGGACCCTAGACAGGGTGAAATTTATATCATTAGCATACATTTAAACTAACAATCTATCCATCAAACTGAACAACTTTTACTACGGGAACAAACCGAACGCAGAAAAAAAATCTGCTGTTCCATACTAAACTGCAACGCCTACTCGACTCAAATGTATGCAACAACAGATTTTTTTTTGCTCCGATCGGTTTGCTCCCATAGTAAAAGTTGTTCAGTTTGATGGGTAGACTCTTAGTTTAAAAGGATTCTAATGATATCAATTTCACCCTGTACATTGTCCAATAAATAAATAGCATAGTATATAAGCATAGCATATGCTCACGACTATATTCCCCGAGGGGGTAGTCAAAGATTTCCTGAAAAGCCTTAACTGCAACGAAGAGAACCAATGCCTCTTTTACCCCTACTTTACAACAAAACGGGTCTAAATCAAATTAAAGGTTGAAAAAATTGGTCTCGAACGGGATTTGAACCCGCAACCTGCCTAATCGGAGCTTTGCTTTCTTAAACACACGACACTATCGTCACAGAATAGGTAATAGTATATAGTTCTACATAAAGAACGGTCGTGGTGGTCCAGTGGCGAGTAACCTTGCCTGCCGTGCAGGAGGCGATGGTTCGATCCCCGTCCAGGCCGACTCGTACCAATGAGTTTTTCGCAATTTATGTACGATTTGTAACACCACTGGCTTTTCGGTGAAGGAAAACATCGCGAGGAAACCTGCATGCCTCAATTTCGAGGCATGTATTGTACCCACTGTCCATTACAAGTGGCGACGGGCTCACCCCCCGTCACACTGGAAAGAGTTTCGGTACTACTGGTGAAACGTGGATGTTTTGAAGTTTCAGAATATCTCTAACTACCCCCTCGGGGAATATAGTCGTGAGCATATGCTATAAAGAAAGGCCACTCCCCACTCCACTCTGACTCCAGATACCCCACCCCGTCTCACACTTTCTGGGGACATTTTAGGGAAGCCGAGCAAGGGAATGCAGTCAGGCGCGCACACCCGTTGGATTTGACTACATTAAATTGTCTTTTCAGTGCATAAAAACGTTTAAAAATAACGCTAAATTAACATTTTCAGTCATTCTTTAGCTCAAATACTATTTTTAATAACTGAACGAATTATAAAAAGTATCGAAATGTCGATGACGTTAAATGCAAAGCGCGGCTTTCAACCCTACACGCAATGTCATGGACGGTTTGCAGAAAGTGCGCTTGAGTAGACGCCATTTGGAAATTCAAAAACGTTCTATAGAGTGCCGGATTTGTGAGACATCTTAAAAAATTGACTAATCTTTGATTTAAAATAGCTCAACATGACTGTAACATGTTAATAATCAATAATATTTGAAAACATGTCTAATTTCCCAGGGATGCAACACTACGAATGGCAACACGAGCAAGGAGACAACTAGCCATAGAGAAATGCAACGAGCTGGCGCGTCTAGTAGACAACTGGGACAATAGAGACATCGGGCAGTGCTGCAACGAGTTCATTAGAGGTTATTATTTGTGTTTACTGTTAGTAGACAACTAGCTATAGAGAAGTGCAACGAGCTGGCGCGTCTAGTAGACAACTGGGACAATAGAGACATCGGGCAGTGCTGCAACGAGTTCATTAGAGGTTATTATTTGTGTTTACTGTTAGTAGACAACTAGCCATAGAGAAGTGCAACGAGCTGGCGCGTCTAGTAGACAACTGGGACAATAGAGACATCGGGCAGTGCTGCAACGAGTTCATTAGAGGTTATTATTTGTGTTTACTGTTAGTAGACAACTAGCCATAGAGAAGTGCAACGAGCTGGCGCGTCTAGTAGACAACTGGGACAATAGAGACATCGGGCAGTGCTGCAACGAGTTCATTAGAGGTTATTATTTGTGTTTACTGTTAGTAGACAACTAGCCATAGAGAAGTGCAACGAGCTGGCGCGTCTAGTAGACAACTGGGACAATAGAGACATCGGGCAGTGCTGCAACGAGTTCATTAGAGGTTATTATTTGTGTTTACTGTTAGTAGACAACTAGCCATAGAGAAGTGCAACGAGCTGGCGCGTCTAGTAGACAACTGGGACAATAGAGACATCGGGCAGTGCTGCAACGAGTTCATTAGAGGTTATTATTTGTGTTTACTGTTAGTAGACAACTAGCCATAGAGAAGTGCAACGAGCTGGCGCGTCTAGTAGACAACTGGGACAATAGAGACATCGGGCAGTGCTGCAACGAGTTCATTAGAGGTTATTATTTGTGTTTACTGTTAGTAGACAACTAGCCATAGAGAAGTGCAACGAGCTGGCGCGTCTAGTAGACAACTGGGACAATAGAGACATCGGGCAGTGCTGCAACGAGTTCATTAGAGGTTATTATTTGTGTTTACTGTTAGTAGACAACTAGCCATAGAGAAGTGCAACGAGCTGGCGCGTCTAGTAGACAACTGGGACAATAGAGACATCGGGCAGTGCTGCAACGAGTTCATTAGAGGTTATTATTTGTGTTTACTGTTAGTAGACAACTAGCCATAGAGAAGTGCAACGAGCTGGCGCGTCTAGTAGACAACTGGGACAATAGAGACATCGGGCAGTGCTGCAACGAGTTCATTAGAGGTTATTATTTGTGTTTACTGTTAGTAGACAACTAGCTATAGAGAAGTGCAACGAGCTGGCGCGTCTAGTAGACAACTGGGACAATAGAGACATCGGGCAGTGCTGCAACGAGTTCATTAGAGGTTATTATTTGTGTTTACTGTTAGTAGACAACTAGCTATAGAGAAGTGCAACGAGCTGGCGCGTCTAGTAGACAACTGGGACAATAGAGACATCGGGCAGTGCTGCAACGAGTTCATTAGAGGTTATTATTTGTGTTTACTGTTAGTAGACAACTAGCCATAGAGAAGTGCAACGAGCTGGCGCGTCTAGTAGACAACTGGGACAATAGAGACATCGGGCAGTGCTGCAACGAGTTCATTAGAGGTTATTATTTGTGTTTACTGTTAGTAGACAACTAGCCATAGAGAAGTGCAACGAGCTGGCGCGTCTAGTAGACAACTGGGACAATAGAGACATCGGGCAGTGCTGCAACGAGTTCATTAGAGGTTATTATTTGTGTTTACTGTTAGTAGACAACTAGCCATAGAGAAGTGCAACGAGCTGGCGCGTCTAGTAGACAACTGGGACAATAGAGACATCGGGCAGTGCTGCAACGAGTTCATTAGAGGTTATTATTTGTGTTTACTGTTAGTAGACAACTAGCCATAGAGAAGTGCAACGAGCTGGCGCGTCTAGTAGACAACTGGGACAATAGAGACATCGGGCAGTGCTGCAACGAGTTCATTAGAGGTTATTATTTGTGTTTACTGTTAGTAGACAACTAGCCATAGAGAAGTGCAACGAGCTGGCGCGTCTAGTAGACAACTGGGACAATAGAGACATCGGGCAGTGCTGCAACGAGTTCATTAGAGGTTATTATTTGTGTTTACTGTTAGTAGACAACTAGCCATAGAGAAGTGCAACGAGCTGGCGCGTCTAGTAGACAACTGGGACAATAGAGACATCGGGCAGTGCTGCAACGAGTTCATTAGAGGTTATTATTTGTGTTTACTGTTAGTAGACAACTAGCCATAGAGAAGTGCAACGAGCTGGCGCGTCTAGTAGACAACTGGGACAATAGAGACATCGGGCAGTGCTGCAACGAGTTCATTAGAGGTTATTATTTGTGTTTACTGTTAGTAGACAACTAGCCATAGAGAAGTGCAACGAGCTGGCGCGTCTAGTAGACAACTGGGACAATAGAGACATCGGGCAGTGCTGCAACGAGTTCATTAGAGGTTATTATTTGTGTTTACTGTTAGTAGACAACTAGCCATAGAGAAGTGCAACGAGCTGGCGCGTCTAGTAGACAACTGGGACAATAGAGACATCGGGCAGTGCTGCAACGAGTTCATTAGAGGTTATTATTTGTGTTTACTGTTAGTAGACAACTAGCCATAGAGAAGTGCAACGAGCTGGCGCGTCTAGTAGACAACTGGGACAATAGAGACATCGGGCAGTGCTGCAACGAGTTCATTAGAGGTTATTATTTGTGTTTACTGTTAGTAGACAACTAGCCATAGAGAAGTGCAACGAGCTGGCGCGTCTAGTAGACAACTGGGACAATAGAGACATCGGGCAGTGCTGCAACGAGTTCATTAGAGGTTATTATTTGTGTTTACTGTTAGTAGACAACTAGCCATAGAGAAGTGCAACGAGCTGGCGCGTCTAGTAGACAACTGGGACAATAGAGACATCGGGCAGTGCTGCAACGAGTTCATTAGAGGTTATTATTTGTGTTTACTGTTAGTAGACAACTAGCCATAGAGAAGTGCAACGAGCTGGCGCGTCTAGTAGACAACTGGGACAATAGAGACATCGGGCAGTGCTGCAACGAGTTCATTAGAGGTTATTATTTGTGTTTACTGTTAGTAGACAACTAGCCATAGAGAAGTGCAACGAGCTGGCGCGTCTAGTAGACAACTGGGACAATAGAGACATCGGGCAGTGCTGCAACGAGTTCATTAGAGGTTGTTATTTGTGTTTACTGTTAGTAGACAACTAGCCATAGAGAAGTGCAACGAGCTGGCGCGTCTAGTAGACAACTGGGACAATAGAGACATCGGGCAGTGCTGCAACGAGTTCATTAGAGGTTATTATTTGTGTTTATTCAAATTTAAAATTTTGAGGCATAAATGATTTGTTATCATTTCAGCAATGAATAAAAGCGCTAACGTGCTCATGGATACTTTTTATGAAACTTGTTTTGGTAGTAAATAGGGTGAGAGTTCCCGAGCGGTGGGTTGAGATTGAGTTCAGTAAATTTTAAATTATACGAACAGATTATTTTGAAAAAAATGTTACCTATGTTCAAACCAACAATAAATGATTCTTATTCTTATTCTTACCATGATAATTCGATTCTGCTCTCGATTCTAAACAAACTACTTTCTAGTTTTGCGTTAATTCATTATCACGTTGTATAATCAAAATTTTAATTTATTTAATTACAGAGGACACGTTATCTAAGATAGGTCCGGGCAAGCGGATAGCGGAGAGGAGAGCATATCTGTTCGACGGTCTACTGCTGCTGTGCAAACCTATTACTAGTTTGGTGAGTCTTTTTATTAGTTTAATGCCAGTTGCACGTACGTTCATTAAAGTTAATCCTCCATTAAATCTCTTGTTAGCTTTTACGTACGTCAACAAGACAAAAAGTGACGGCAAGAGATTTAACGGAGGATTAACTTTAATGAACGTTGGACTAGCCTTGCGGTAGCTTTTCCCCTCTGCCACGGTATAAGCACAATTGATCTTGTGCATTTACATTCAATTTTACACCTTATCACTAAACGAGACAGCCTATAATTGCGAAATAATAACTTCGAACTTACGCTGCGTCCCGAATTACGCCGACAGCGCTGTGAGCGCGATAAATGTCGTTCCGATTTGACGTGAGCGCGTCCACAATCGAAAACGTGACGTCATTCATGACGTCACTACCGACGCCATCTTGCAATAACAGTGCTCACGGTTCGTGGCGTTAGCACTGTGAGCGAGTTGTCAAAAGTGACATTTGATAGTTTTGTTCTAGTAAATTTTTGAGCGAATTTTTAAAAGTGACGATTGACAGTTTTGCTGTCGTATATTTTTGGTTTGTTTAGGTCTCGATTTAGGTTTCTTTAGTAGTACTGGGTTTGATTATGTTCTAAAAAAGACGAATAAAAGTTTAATAACGATTAGTGATGAAGAAAATAATGTGAATATTTGAATGTTGTGCTGTGAACGGTGTGAGCGCGATATCTAGCGTTCCGAATTGGTAGAACTCTATCAGCGCTGTCGGCGCGCTAACGCAAATGAAACGGGTGTTAGCGCTGTAATCGCTCACAGCACTGTTTTTATGAATCGGAACGCACCGTTAGAACGTTTGGGGTTCACGCGAGACTACTTTTCATGATTTTTAACATTCAAAATTAGAATCTAAAGTTATGGGGAATAAAATCCAAAGTTGCGGATTTCATGTTACCTCGCCCCCCGCAAAAAGTGGCAGAAATGTTAGTTTGTAGAATTACACGCGTAACCAGTCCACATATAAATAGTCAAAGTTGTATTGTTTGTTTCGCAGGTGGCGGTGAACAGCAGTAACTCTGTCGGCTCTACGGGCTCGCAGCAGTTGAAGTTGAAAGAAAAGCTACATGTCAGGAAGTTGGAGCTCGTCGACAGGGCTGACACCGACGGTATCTACACCTTAACTATTATAAAACTGTAACAAGTGTGTCTGTACATTGAAGATACTATACCATACCATATGCTCACGACTATATTCCCCGAGGGGGTAGTCAGAGATATTCTGAATCCTCAGAACATCCTCATTTCACCAGTAGTACCGAAACTCTGTCCAGTGTGATGGGGAGTGAGCAAGTCGCCACTTATTATGGACAGTGGGTACAATACATGCCTCGAAATTGAAGCATGCAGGTTTCCTCACGATGTTTTCCTTCACCGAAAAGCCAGTGGTGTTACAAATCGCACATAAATTCCGAAAAACTCATTGGTACGAGTCATTGAAGATATTTACATGAAAAAGATTATGATATGGTTTTTAGGAATCCTTGACTCCAAATTAACCTTTTTTTAGAATTTTTGTCCGTCTGTTTATTTGTAACAGCATCACGCAAAAACTACTGAACCGATTTCGAAACTTTTTTGTTTGATAGCTTATGATCTGACTTAAAATCTGGTGACATCGAAATCGCGAAAAATGTAAGCTGTTCCATACAAAACTGAAAAATGTATCGAAGAGCATTTTTTTTGGCGCACTCGAGGTTTGTCCCATAGAGAAAGTGGTTCATTTTGATGGTCTGAACATCCCCTTAAAAACCGCCAGCATATTAAGAAACACCCTGTATAACGCATTAAATATTCCACCCTGTAAAGAAACTGGCTTCCAGGGTATTTAAAAGGTTTTTATAAACTGTTCTACGTTAATCACTGATGTCTAAGGACTCTATAGAAAATGTATATTTTACGTTCCATTACATATAGTGCAAGAAAAAACAAAAACAATTATTTAAATATCCCGCGAAAACGCTTTTCCTGACAATAAACGTGGCAACAAGCAGGTGACGTCACGATGATGTAAACTTTGTACAACACTCACACTCTACACGCAACTGTTTACAAGCAGTTGACGTCATCAACCATTCGGCCAATCACAGTCGTTTACGATCACGTGACTAAAGTAGACAAAAAAAATATTTTCTTTGTCGATTTTCTGTTAAAATATCCAGTTATTTTCGTAACTGACTAAATAGTTGGTTTCCAAAATTCATATTCAATAGATCCTATACGGGGTCCTTCTTGCTTCATGCTGACACTTTTATAAGGGGATGATCAGACCGTCAAACTGAACAACTTTCTCTATGGCATCAACATCGAAATCGCGAAATAAAAATCAGCTCTTCCATACAAAACTGCAAACCTGCTTGAGCCAAATTTATGGGACATGTAACGATCACTAATTTATAGTTATTCGTTCCGGTTCACAAATATAACATCAGTTAGTTATAATCTCTAAGCACTTCATTCTAATAGTAGAAATTAACTTTAACAAACAAAATCTTTAAATAAATAAAATAAGAGGGAAAGCCGCATGGTCAAAGTTGTATGCATTCTAGTTCAAATTACTTCCAATATTTCCAATCTAGCAAGAAAAATCCGAACAACTTTAATCCTATAAACATAGAGATCATTTATCGTTGACTAAGTTTAGTACCTACGGATCTAACTTGACACAACCTTATTTCCATTTAATAAGAGTCCATTTTGAATGTCCTAAGTATTGGCGTCATTGGTGGATTATGTCAGATCGAATTTAGCACGACCTTATTTCCATTAATTAAGAGTCAATTTTGATTGTCCGAGAGTTGGCGTCAATGGTAGCATTGGTATCGTTAGAATCAATGACCTTATTAGCGTCAGCGGGGAATTTGAATAAATAGGGAGGTTTGATAGTGGACGGGGGGCATTCAACAATATTCTTTCTTTGAGCTCACACGCTGCCGGTTTGTGATTTGATATTATTTTTATTTTAAAGTTCTTTTGGGGAGTTTATTTGATTTAGAGTCATTAGTAAAGTGTTTGCATTGGAATTTAAATTTAAAATCATTTTCTTAACTTATTTTGGGGTAAATTCTGGGAATTTCATATTTTTGCTATTTAATTTTAAATGGGGGGTCATTGTTCGGTTGTGAGGTTGAAGTTGAATAATCATGTGGTACACAAACGAGGTTTTGTGGGTTATGGACTGACTGTCGATAACTTCCAACGTCTTTTCGGAGACGGGCTCGGTTTTGGGGCGTGCCAGCAATCGTTCTTTGCCAACATAACGATTTATAGCCTCCTAAGTTTCGTAATCTGGATGTAATTGTTTTCCGGTAGCTTTCCGTGAGAAGTGGAATGGCGTCCTTTAGGGGGCTGGGAACTTTGCATCTGGAGTGCGAAATTTAGTCCCTGTAATTTAACACTTGCCAATAGGGACCCGTTCATATTACAACTTATGGCTTTGCTGCCGTAATATGAACAACACACCTGGAATAGATTTAGGTACTCTAGAGGCTCCATCCTCGCTTCGCTTTCCAGTTTAGTTCGAAGATTTCCATTGCACCTCGGAAATCTTACATAACACACCTACACGTTTAAATGTAAATGTGAGGCCTACCTCTAGTCTTGCGGAATTCTCTTACACCGGAGAGTTTCAAACCTTAGGGAACATCTTTAGAATAGGAATATTTTAGACATTGGTTAGATTGTAGGAATCGCGTTTTATTGTAAAAATAGAACTAGGATAGGATAGGTAACTTACTAGATTGTAAAGGGAAAATTAGTGTAGGTTTTCATAGGAAATTCATAATTTCTTATTCTTGTTATGGATAGGAAGAAAAGATTCATATTATCTAAAGAACATCTTATTTACTGAACTAGGTTCCTAATAGAATTGTGCTTTGGTTAGATTATGTACAAAGAATTGACATCAGTCTAGGTTTCTACTGTATCACAAGTTGATAGAGAATTATAAGCATAAAGAGAGTAAATTCTAATTTGTTTGTTTTAAAATCATAATTTATTGATGTTTATCTTCTAATTTTATTTACCTTAACTGTTTAAATGACTTTGACTAACTGACTAAGACCAATAAGTTAAATATTGCCCTCTTACATAGTAATTAATACTTACTTATACTTATTGAATAAAGTTTACAAATAGTTGAATATCACTGTAGAGTTTCTGGCCACATCTTCTCTGCAGATAGGTCCTTGCGAAGTGGTGGTAGAATCATTGCTTAATATAATAAAATAATGAGCCATTCCTCATCCAAAGAAAGTATTTGAGAAGGATTTTTATTTACAAATTTCACATAAAATGTTCTAATCCATGAAGTAAAAATACTAACATAACATAATAATAATCCTCTTGTAAAGTTAACTCGAGGTTCTGATGATTTTAGTTGTCTTAAGGTGAGCAAGACGCAGCCTTGTAGCCAATTTCTGTACCAAAAAGGATCGGATACGCTACTCTACAAAAGATAATGCTGGAAATATCAGTAATCCTATCTTCATGTCTACTATATACCTAATAACATTCAAAACATAAGCGTTTAAGTAATATTCTTCTCAGATAATTTCTGTACCCGGCTTCTGGTAGAGGTTCCCCATAAAAAACAATCACATTGTTGTCTAAAACAGTTATGCTTACCATTTTCTAACATATCTACTTCATTGATTC
Source organism: Agonopterix alstromeriana (assembly GCA_963924505.1). Classification (NCBI taxonomy): domain Eukaryota; kingdom Metazoa; phylum Arthropoda; class Insecta; order Lepidoptera; family Depressariidae; genus Agonopterix; species Agonopterix alstromeriana. Next base: position 7,801,895 of record OZ004690.1, on the reverse strand, counting down.
AGTTCTATTTATCTATATTGATAGAGTTAATCTGGTTAGGTTTATTTCTGGTTCATTGCTGATAAGGTCTAGGTTACTAAGTTCTTCTAAAAGAAACTGAGTTACTACCACATAATGTAGGGTCATAGACGATCACATAGGTATTCTGGCCAATTCTTAGTTTTAAGTATGTTCTAAGTTTAGGTTTAGGTTTAAGAAATTTTAAAGTCTGATATCATGAAGTAGTATTTTAGTTAATAGTTCTAAATAGATTAGTATAAGTAGTTACAAATGGGTTCCGTAAGCCCAAGATAGGTTAGTTACAATTAGGTGCCGTGAATCCAGGATGTGTCACAGGTCTGTTCAGTGACCGGGGTTCGGTACAAACTAGTGTGATGTTTAGCTAGGGATGGTTACAATTTGGTGCCGTGACCAGGATAAGAATGCAGTACATTTTTGTACCGCATAACCAGAATTCGAATCTAGGCTACAAAGTGGTTACAATTTGGTGCCTTAGACCTAGGATATCAAATTATGTTATAATTTGATTGGCAGTAGAGTCTTGTATGTATTGTATGTATCAGTAGGTGATCAAAATCACTTGCCACTTCATTACACTTCCTACTTCATGAATAGAATAATACAATTTAGTACTAGAACATAAGATTTAGGATAGCTAGAGGAGATCTATGGTCTCTGTTAATCCCTTATTGCATAGGTCGTGAGGTTATTATGTATGTTTGTTGTTTAAAAGTGGCTCTGCCACAATTTGTTGCCTAGTGAAATGGAAAGAAGAGCTTAGAAGGGACTGTTTGCAATGACTAAAATAGGTTAAAATAAGCTGAGTTATAGGTAGATAAATAAAGGACGACAATTCGAGAATAGAAGGTTTAATTTTCACAGTAAAATAGACCGTAAATAGTTGTACCTGTTAGTTAATTAGCACTGCTTAAAAATAATTAGGCGTTCACTCATTTTTGAAGTTTCACTTTAATGCACTTTTTTGAGCTGCTTAGGCTAGGCAGGGTTTTTGATAAGACACTTGGAAAACTAATCACTTTGTCTATTATTTGAGTAGAGTTCGGCGTAATGATAAAATCTAATCATCTTCGTGTAGTTGTTTGGTTGAGGTTAGGTATAATCATTTGTAGAGAAATTCATTGTATATTCTTGAAGATGCTGGTTATTCTGGTGTACATGTAGCGTCTCCCCCGTTCCAGGTTTTCCAGGATCAATTTTTCGTTTTTCGATGTGAGAAGCCAACTGGCGAGATAGATGTAACTTCTGTATTAGCGTTTCAACTCCTGCGATTGCGCTGTCGTCCGATGTCCATTGTTTGTTCAATTGTTTTCTTAGGGACGGTTGAGATGCGAGCACTACTTTTATTATAACGAAGAAAACGGTTTCGTGCTTAGGAGCGTTTGGATCAAAGGAAAAAGTGAATGGCTGCCGTTAGCGACTTAGCGTCCGTCACTCACTCGTTTCCCAAAATAAAGTCTTATTTAGTTTAATTGTCTAATCTTATGTCGAGGTTATAAAAACATAACATTAAAAAATTTAAATGTTATTTTTACAATCATTTCCCTAGGTTACTTTTACTTGTATTCAATATTGAAAAATATTAAGTCCATGTTACGATTAATATGTAAAACAATAGTTGAGGAATTAATTGCAAAGAAACGTGAGTTTTAAGGTCTATAAATTCACAAACAAATCTAGGATGATTTGTTAATCATTTTTGAAGTTAGTTTAATAATTTAAAATTATTAGATATTAAAACAGTTATTGCTTCCGCTGATTAGTTTTAAAGCCGCATCGTCAGATGTCACCACGATACATGCAATAAATTTGACAGTGACAGTTTACCCGAGCCGCCGCTAGATGGCCCTGTAGTGCCTTTTTATGGGCGCGTTCATCTTTTGAAGTTTTGAATATAATTGCCACTGTTTTATAATAATTCTAGAATAAATAATTGGATTAGCAAAATATCAAAATTGATATGAGAAGTTGCAGATTTGCATACCTAGATTTTGGAGTTTGAAACAAACAGGTTCTAGGTAAAGCTAGGAAATAGAATACAATACTTTATCCACAAATAGCATGGAAATTTTAGGGCTGTTTTAGATTACAGAAACAGAGATTTGAAACACTTGCTCTTACTTGATCTTGGAGCAGCTTGAGGATAATGTCGGATAGTAAAACGTTTTGATAGGTAAATTTGATTTGCTTGTCGGAATTGGCCAGAAAGCTTAATATGAGTTGGAGAATCCTTTCGTTTTTGTATGGAATGAAGTATAGTTCTCAGTAGCATTATGTAGATAAGGGTATATATAAGAAGTAACATGCATAATTATTATTAGGACAAAGAAAAATTATTTGTAGTATTTATTTCATAGGTAAATCAGCTAATAGGAAAACTGAACTAACATTTTTAAAGCTTGTGTGCAGGCAGCTAGAAGTAATGGTGAATACCTATGTACCGACGATAGAGTGTTGGAAGTATAGGAAAAGGGGGGTTGTAGTTATGATGTTTAGGTCAGCTAAGATTCTATAATAGATTAGTAAAAGTTGACCACTATAATGTGACGAGGTATCTACCTAGTAAAGAGATGTAAAGATGAGGGGTTGAGAGTATTTGCTGTCAATTCAGTCTATTTAGAGCATAAACATAATATTATGTTTATGATTTAGAGTCTACATTTTTGACTAATGAAGTTGTAAACATGGGGGGTTGTTAGGAATATTGAATTGAATAAGTTTGATTGTGGTTTATCTAATAGCTTGTGTATTTTGTAACTTGAGTATTTATTTACAAAATAGGAAGTGATATTATTATAGGAAAAGTAGATAGTTAGTAGGTATCTACTTACTTAGGAAGGAAGTAGGAGAAAATTGGTCACACTGACCTAGGATAGTATAAATCAATGAAGATGAAAAATAGCTTTTAAGTAGGTAAATGAAAAATAATCTTGGTTAATTCAAAAGCGATATTAAACAAAGGGTTTTCTTAAAATTACCGAAGTACGTGGTTGATCAGTCAAATAAAATTGTAAACTTACAAAATGTCGATGAGCAACATGGAGAGGTCTAAGTCTACTCGCAAGCGTAAACTACCAACTAGATTGCAAGATATTAGATGTTGGTAGTAATGAACCAGTAACAAATGAGAATGAAAATGTCGAAAGGACACACGAGGATCAAAATCCAAAACGACCCAGGGTTACAGAGAAGAGGGCAATCCCTAAGAAGATAGACAGATGAGAGACAGGAAGTGCGTTTCGATTCCTAAGACGAACTGTAGGAAGTCTAACTATAAGGTTAAAGGAATTAAGTGAAGAGATGAAGAAAACTAAGGAAGAAATGAAAAACACGGAAAATAGTAAAGATAATAACGAGGATCAAGATACACAGAATGAACAGACTGTAGAAAATGAAACTTTAACGGAGACAGGACCAGAAAAACAGGGAAGAGATTTATCTCACGGAGAAAATCGCAGCATAATCTATAATGTAAGGAACCTGAATTTAGAAAAACCGAAATTTGGCAGTAAAAATGATAAACATCCAGTTGCTTTTCTAGAAGATCTGGAAAGTTATTTAAAGAGAGCATCGACAGAGGGAAAAGAACTTGATCTAGTACAAGAATGTCTAACAGAGGAAGCTAGAGATTGGGCTCGAATTTATAAAGAAAGATGGATAAGTGTGGAAGACTTCAAGAAGGACTTTTTAGCAACATATTGGGGACAATATGAACAAAATGAACTGCGGAGAGGTATAGTGCAGGGCTGCTGGGATCGGCAAGAAGAACCATCAATGTTAAGCTATTTTTTAAAAATAACAGGAAAAGCGCAAATGCTGACGTATAAAATACCTGAGAAACAGTTAGTTACCGATGTGATCAGACACTATCCTAAATATGTACAGCAAGTTTGGGCTACATCAAAGATAGACACTGTTATAGGAGCTGCGGAATTCCTTAGAAGTATGGATGACATAGGGAAGCAAGAGATGCACGTATATAATTCTTCAGGGCAGTCAAAATTGAATGAGAAAAGGAAGAAAGAGCTACAGGGCTACCAAAACTGGAAGAAACCTTCACCAATTATCAATCAAAAGAAGGGGGACCCGAGAGTTTATCAACTTGAAGAACCCGTAGATAACTTAGATTTTTAGAGGAAGCTGATGAATTTGTCTCCGAATCAGCTTCAACCATAGGGGACAAAATACTTCACATGATGAATACAATGGGGTGGAGTCCTGGACAGACGTTAGGAAAGAACGGTAGAGGTTTAACTAAGCCTATAGAAGGAAAGATTTTAGATAGAGGTAAAAGTGAAGGGTTAGGTTATAGACCTTTGAAGTATAGGGAAACTCAAGTCTCTAAGAAATTAGTAGAAGTTTTAAAATTAAAAATTGAGCAGGTAGAAGGAGACAACGTGTCTCATAAGGTAGATTCTGTTTTCGAAGAGGAAGAAATAGATAAGGAAACTCTAGATGGATTCAAGTCCGAAATAAAAACACAAATATTTAATTTCGAGGTCATTGGGTTAGTGGATACAGGTAGTGATATAACTTGTATTTCAGAGGAATTTTGGAATGATCTAAAGCAAAAAAATGCTCAGATACCAATGATGCCAATTAAATCTTTCCAAATAAGAACAGCGGTAGGTCATAAAAGTACCGAAATTCGTAGTTTGGTACTCTTACCAATAAAAATAGGACAATTTGAAATAGAAACAGGAGCGCTGATAGTACCGGGTTTATCTAGCCCCTTAATTTTAGGGTTTGACTGGTTAAAAATGAACGAAATAACAATTAGTTTGAACAGGAATGAGAGAGGGTTATTAATTAAAAAGAGTGAAGAAGAGAATTCTTTAATCAAGTTTTATGAGCGAAAGATTGACAGTCTAGGTTGTAACGCAGAAATAAGTAGGGATAGGGATGATGCTGGAAATTTGCAAGAGTTAAAGATAGGGACAGATTTAGATAAAGAAGAGAAAAGGAAGTTAGATAGTTTATTAGACAAATATAAATGTCTATTTTCTTCGAAGCTTGGCAGAGCCAATTGCTATGAGCATGATATTAAAATGGAACCACATGTTCCAATTATTAAAAGGACTTACCCAGTACCTTATGCTTATAGAGAAAAGGTAGAGGAAAAATTAAAGGAGATGGAAGAACAAGGAATTATTACCAGATCAGCTACACCCTACTGTAGTCCACTGACTTTTACCCTAAAATCAGATGGTTCTTTGAGAGTTCTATTGGATGCTAGAGAGATTAATAAGTTTATGATAGCTGAAACAGAAAAGCCACCTTTGCAGTTAGATGTAATGAATTCGTTTCATGGAGCTAAGTTCATAAGTGTTATTGATCTAAATAATGCTTATTTCCAAATACCTATTTCTGAGGATAGCCGAAAGTATACAGGATTTTCTTTTAATGGAAAATCATATGTTTACAATGTATTACCGCAAGGATTAAAAACATCAGTAGGAAGCTTTGGTAGAGCCATGGATGTTATTTTAGGGAATGAAGTTAGGGATTATTGTGTGAATTACTTGGATGATTTGGCAATAATCACGACAGGATCTTTAGATCAGCACTTGGAACATGTTGACACTGTATTAGGAAAACTGAAGAAGGCTGGATTGACTTGCAATTTAAAGAAATGTGAATTTCTGTGTAAGGAGGTGAATATGCTAGGCTTTATAATATCTACGGAAGGATTGAGAACGGACCCTGAAAAGGTAAAATCCATCCAGAATTTTCCAACTCCAAAGAAAATTAAACAGGTTCGAGCATTTCTGGGATTGTGCAATTTTTATAGAAGGTTTATACCTGATTATAGTCATTATGCACAACCATTATGTGACTTATTGAAGAAAGAAGTAGGTTGGAAATGGGAAGATGACGAGCAGAAGGCATTTGAGAAAATTAAATCACTGTTTGTAGATACAGTTCAACTGCAGCATCCTGATTTCAAGAAACCCTATTATTTACAGACCGATAGTTCAGGCATAGGAATGGCTGGAATATTGTATCAGGTCAATGATAAAGGAGATAAAAATATATTAGGATTTCATAGTAAAGCTTTAAAGGGGGCACAACTGAATTGGACTGTGACTGAACAAGAATTTTATTCTGTTATTTCTTGTTTAGAGAAGTTTGAAACTTATTTAAGAGGTTCTAAGGTGATAATACAAACGGATCATAAAGCTCTGATTTTTGTAAAAAATTGGAAATTGTATAATGCAAGAGTAACTCGCTGGATTAATTACTTGGAACATTTTCATTATGAAATTGAACACATCAAGGGCAAAGAAAATATAGGAGCAGATATTTTATCAAGATATCCACCGGAAGGAAAAGTTTTACAGGAAGAAAAAGAAAAATTGCCGGAAATTTTATACACAGAAATTAAAGCTAATAAAGATTTAATTGCAAAATTGAAAGATTTGTCAAATTTACAGAAAGAAGATCCAGAGATCAAAGAAATAAGAGAAAGGATAGAGAACCAAATTATTCAAACAGATAAAATAGGAAGAATAGCAGAAAAATGTACCATAGAGAATGATATTTTATATTTCACATCAAAAGATGGAAAGAGGATTATTTATTTACCAGAAACATTGAAAGAGGAAATAATCAAACAGACACACATAGAAATGGGACATCAAGGCACATATAAAGTAATAAAATATATAAAGGACAGGTTTTATTGGAGAGATATCACAGGACGAGTCAAGAAGTTAATTAAAACATGCCATGATTGTCAAATCACAAAATCCAATACAACGAAGTATTTAGGACCTTGTCGTTCAATAATTACTGAACAAATAGGAGTTATGGTAATGGTAGATTTGTATGGACCTTTACCTACGGGAATGTACGGAATGAATTATATACTAGTGATCCAAGACACATTCAGTAAGTTTGTAAAGTTTTATGCACTTCGAAAGGCTACAGCTAGATCTGTTTTGGGTCAAGTGAAGAAGTTCTTTGACATAATAAAACCTAAAACAATATTATCAGATAATGGTTCACAGTTTGCTAGTAAGTTATGGAAGGACAGTATGAAACAGGAAGGAGTGAAGGTTTATTACACCACAGTAAGAAATCCTCGTCCTAATACGACTGAAAGAGTAAACAAGGAGTTAGGACGGCTGTTTCGAACCTATTGTAGAACTAATCACAAAGGATGGGTTTCTGTGTTACCTAAGTTGGAATTATTGTATAACAACACTTATCATGAGAGTACTGGATTCACACCTTGTGAAATAATGTACGGAGAGTCGAATTGCTTATCCTTTGATGAAGCTATTAGCAAGAAAAATGACGGAATGAACGTAGAGGATATTAGAGAAAAGGCAAAAGAAAATTTACAAAGAGCAGGGGAAAAGCGCCAGAGAAAGTTTAATAGGACGTATCGACTTATACAGTATCAGATTGGAGATTTAGTTAAGATTAGGAGGCTGAATAAATCAGAAGCTAGTAAAAACATAACAAAGAAATTTGAACCACTTTACGAAGGACCATACGCCATAGCAAGAATTCCTTATGAGAACGTCTATATTCTTGTAGATCCCAATACAAATAAGATAAGAGGTAAATTTAACACTATACATCTTACAAGGTATTATTCCTCTAAAAAAATTTTAACTAAGCGCTAAAGAGCATTTAATTATTGTTGTCCATCTACCTATGGTTGGGGGATTAAACTAATTTAGTTATTAAAATTATTAAATTGAAGTGATCAGTAGTAACTACCTAGATTAATTATTAGTTGTTAGGGAAACTTACATTCTGTTTTAATGCGTGTCTACGAGAGTTATTTAGAGTGTTCTTAATTCTTCCTCGTAAATGTTTCATGGTGATGTTAATTGACGCTTCATGACAATTAATTAATAGTAAATTCCTAGATTCAGATTTTTTCTTATTCGATTTAAAGTAAAAATCATTAAGGTCCCATAAGCAGGGGTAATTTAGTAAAAGTTTTTCAAAAGTTTGCATTTTGTTTGTGGCAGTTAAAAGCAAAAGTGGAAGGAAAATTTAAAAATTCGAATAGTTTTTTTTTGTGAAGGTTCTCAGAAGGGAAAGGCTAATAGACCATTCAGCTACATTTGAGGATGGGTTGTGATAAGTTACTAATTAATGGACTTTTACATAAGAGTAGGTATGTTTTTTTCATCTTAGGGACTTCGACTTTGATTTCAGACCAAGAGATTTTTAAATAGCTGTTAAATCGATCTAGGTACAAAAAAAAAATATATTTACACTTTAGATATAAAAATGAGATGTCCCTAATTGATTCGTATTGGTTCGCGCGTAGAACTCTCATGGTATAGGGTTGTGTTAAAGAGAAAAAAAAACTAATGACAACGGCTGTAATGGCAGGTTTCCCATTGCCTTTTCGAAAGGACGATTAAAAAAAAAAAAGTTAGGGGAAAAGTTTTGAACTTTTGACGTAAAGTTTTGTTTACTTTGCAAATTGTTGGAATTCTTTTACCGAAAAAGTTGTAATTTTAGTGAAATTATATAAATTTCGTGTCTGTGAACTGTTGCATTGCTAACGTCGAATGAATCTGAGCTTGAGGAAGGATGAATAATATCTGTTTTGCACTTGTACTTTGTGGAGAAATGAAAGGAAAGAATATGTGAGTATGGAATGTCTTCAATTATATTTTTACTGGACTTTAGCAGTGTACCAGATTTAATAGTCATGGAATAAGTTTATTTACGCTTTGTCTTGAGGACTCACATACACATACACACAACGAGATTCCTTAATGAATTGGAGTTAGGTTAGAGAAAAAAAAAAGGAGAGAATTCAGTTTGAACTGGTAGTTAAGGAAATCTCATACTCTACCGGCAGCAACTATTTCTTCTGGGCGACCACTACACACTCTCCAAACAATTAATGATTGCAGTGGTTGGTGGAAAGTTTCAGATAGGGTACATGTAATTCAAACGATGTTTAATGGTCTAACTTAGATGGGGATTTGGTTGGTGGTAGGATGTATTGTGGAAATCTATAAGATTGAAAAATTGAATCCGATGGATTGACAGAGTACATAATTCTTCTAGTTGACTAGCCTCACAACCTAGTTTCTACACATGAACCAGATGATCCTAGTGAAAGCTGCTAATTGATCTTGAATTTTATGTTATGAAATTTGTGACTTTTCCCACTGATGGAATTATTTCTTCTTTGGTCTATTAAATACACACCACACACAAAAAAAAAAAAAAAAAAAAAAAAAAAAAAAACTTTGAGGCGAAGCACTGATAAACTTTTGTTTCATATTTGTGAAAGAGGTTTCAACTTTCTTTCGTCACCTGCAGAAACTTTCTGGGGTTGATCTGTAACGATCACTAATTTATAGTTATTCGTTCCGGTTCACAAATATAACATCAGTTAGTTATAATCTCTAAGCACTTCATTCTAATAGTAGAAATTAACTTTAACAAACAAAATCTTTAAATAAATAAAATAAGAGGGAAAGCCGCATGGTCAAAGTTGTATGCATTCTAGTTCAAATTACTTCCAATATTTCCAATCTAGCAAGAAAAATCCGAACAACTTTAATCCTATAAACATAGAGATCATTTATCGTTGACTAAGTTTAGTACCTACGGATCTAACTTGACACAACCTTATTTCCATTTAATAAGAGTCCATTTTGAATGTCCTAAGTATTGGCGTCATTGGTGGATTATGTCAGATCGAATTTAGCACGACCTTATTTCCATTAATTAAGAGTCAATTTTGATTGTCCGAGAGTTGGCGTCAATGGTAGCATTGGTATCGTTAGAATCAATGACCTTATTAGCGTCAGCGGGGAATTTGAATAAATAGGGAGGTTTGATAGTGGACGGGGGGCATTCAACAATATTCTTTCTTTGAGCTCACACGCTGCCGGTTTGTGATTTGATATTATTTTTATTTTAAAGTTCTTTTGGGGAGTTTATTTGATTTAGAGTCATTAGTAAAGTGTTTGCATTGGAATTTAAATTTAAAATCATTTTCTTAACTTATTTTGGGGTAAATTCTGGGAATTTCATATTTTTGCTATTTAATTTTAAATGGGGGGTCATTGTTCGGTTGTGAGGTTGAAGTTGAATAATCATGTGGTACACAAACGAGGTTTTGTGGGTTATGGACTGACTGTCGATAACTTCCAACGTCTTTTCGGAGACGGGCTCGGTTTTGGGGCGTGCCAGCAATCGTTCTTTGCCAACATAACGATTTATAGCCTCCTAAGTTTCGTAATCTGGATGTAATTGTTTTCCGGTAGCTTTCCGTGAGAAGTGGAATGGCGTCCTTTAGGGGGCTGGGAACTTTGCATCTGGAGTGCGAAATTTAGTCCCTGTAATTTAACACTTGCCAATAGGGACCCGTTCATATTACAACTTATGGCTTTGCTGCCGTAATATGAACAACACACCTGGAATAGATTTAGGTACTCTAGAGGCTCCATCCTCGCTTCGCTTTCCAGTTTAGTTCGAAGATTTCCATTGCACCTCGGAAATCTTACATAACACACCTACACGTTTAAATGTAAATGTGAGGCCTACCTCTAGTCTTGCGGAATTCTCTTACACCGGAGAGTTTCAAACCTTAGGGAACATCTTTAGAATAGGAATATTTTAGACATTGGTTAGATTGTAGGAATCGCGTTTTATTGTAAAAATAGAACTAGGATAGGATAGGTAACTTACTAGATTGTAAAGGGAAAATTAGTGTAGGTTTTCATAGGAAATTCATAATTTCTTATTCTTGTTATGGATAGGAAGAAAAGATTCATATTATCTAAAGAACATCTTATTTACTGAACTAGGTTCCTAATAGAATTGTGCTTTGGTTAGATTATGTACAAAGAATTGACATCAGTCTAGGTTTCTACTGTATCACAAGTTGATAGAGAATTATAAGCATAAAGAGAGTAAATTCTAATTTGTTTGTTTTAAAATCATAATTTATTGATGTTTATCTTCTAATTTTATTTACCTTAACTGTTTAAATGACTTTGACTAACTGACTAAGACCAATAAGTTAAATATTGCCCTCTTACATAGTAATTAATACTTACTTATACTTATTGAATAAAGTTTACAAATAGTTGAATATCACTGTAGAGTTTCTGGCCACATCTTCTCTGCAGATAGGTCCTTGCGAAGTGGTGGTAGAATCATTGCTTAATATAATAAAATAATGAGCCATTCCTCATCCAAAGAAAGTATTTGAGAAGGATTTTTATTTACAAATTTCACATAAAATGTTCTAATCCATGAAGTAAAAATACTAACATAACATAATAATAATCCTCTTGTAAAGTTAACTCGAGGTTCTGATGATTTTAGTTGTCTTAAGGTGAGCAAGACGCAGCCTTGTAGCCAATTTCTGTACCAAAAAGGATCGGATACGCTACTCTACAAAAGATAATGCTGGAAATATCAGTAATCCTATCTTCATGTCTACTATATACCTAATAACATTCAAAACATAAGCGTTTAAGTAATATTCTTCTCAGATAATTTCTGTACCCGGCTTCTGGTAGAGGTTCCCCATAAAAAACAATCACATTGTTGTCTAAAACAGTTATGCTTACCATTTTCTAACATATCTACTTCATTGATTCAGTTCTATTTATCTATATTGATAGAGTTAATCTGGTTAGGTTTATTTCTGGTTCATTGCTGATAAGGTCTAGGTTACTAAGTTCTTCTAAAAGAAACTGAGTTACTACCACATAATGTAGGGTCATAGACGATCACATAGGTATTCTGGCCAATTCTTAGTTTTAAGTATGTTCTAAGTTTAGGTTTAGGTTTAAGAAATTTTAAAGTCTGATATCATGAAGTAGTATTTTAGTTAATAGTTCTAAATAGATTAGTATAAGTAGTTACAAATGGGTTCCGTAAGCCCAAGATAGGTTAGTTACAATTAGGTGCCGTGAATCCAGGATGTGTCACAGGTCTGTTCAGTGACCGGGGTTCGGTACAAACTAGTGTGATGTTTAGCTAGGGATGGTTACAGACAGCAGATTATTTTCGCGATTTCAAATTTGGTCCCATAGAGAAAGTTGTTCAGTTTGATGGTCTGATCATCCCATTAAAAAAGTGTCAGCATATTAAGTTGGACCTTATATTTAACAAGCCGTGGTGGTGCAGTGGCGAGTAACCTTGCCTGCCGTGCAGGAGGCGATGGTTCGATCCCCGTCCAGGCCGACTCGTACCAATGAGTTTTTCGGAATTTATGTACGATTTGTAACACCACTGGCTTTTCGGTGAAGGAAAACATCGTGAGGAAACCTGCATGCTTCAATTTCGAGGCATGTATTGTACCCCCTGTCCATTATAAGTGGCGACGGGCTCACCCCCCATCACATTGGACAGAGTTTCGGTACTACTGGTGAAACGTGGATGTTCTGAGGTTTCAGAATATCTTTGACTACCCCCTTGGGGAATATAGTCGTGAGCATATGCTATGCTTATATTTAACATGGTATCAAATAGCGTATACTTAGTAATGATTGTATGGTGTGCCAACAGAGGGTCGGTACATGCTGGAGCTGTGCCCACGCGTGGGCCCCCCCGTGGTGCTGGCGTGCGCGTCCTGTGCTGAGAAGCGCAACTGGATGTGCGACCTCGTCATGCTCAACACCAAGCCCATGCTAGACCGCAGCCTCGACAGGTACCTATCACATTATCATAATTACAATACAAGAAATAAAAATAAATTAGTATTCCCACATTTTCGACTTAGTAAGGTCAACACATCTTTCATGGGGCACTGTATACGTTATTATAATAAGATACCAGAGAATATTCTTAACTTGACGGACAAAAAGTTTAAGTCCCATGTTAAACAAGTCCTCTATAAAAAAGGTTACTATAAACTCTATGATTATTTGAATGACCAAAATGTCTTGACAATGTTACACTATGTAATTTAATATTGAATTTATGTAATTGTACTTTGTATATTTTGTTATGTTTAAACGAAGTGTGTTGTAGAGTTTCTGGCCGCATCTTCTCTACAACGGAACACCTTCCGACGCGGTGGTAGATTCAAAAAAATGACGTCAAAAAGTTATCTATGTGATATTATTTTGAATAAACAATTTTGACTTTTTGACTTGACATAATAATCATTCATTCCTTGCTTGATTGTGTACAGTGAGTTATTATCATAGTTTAAGTTTCAACAATCTACCTCGTCGTGCAAGCATTCAGTATTAGTTGATTAGTCGGCAACACTAGAGACGTAGCGTGATGCGCGATAAAGCCATATCACGCCTTTTATCTCGTACATTCGCGCGCAAACAAAGAGACTAGATAGCGCTAGTCAAAAGTCAAGTCAAAATTGTTTATTCAAAATAATATCACATAGATAACTTTTTGACGTCATGTTTTTGAATCTACCACCGCGTCGGAAGGTGTTCCGTTGTAGAGAAGATGCGGCCAGAAACTCTACAACACACTTCTTTTAAACAAAACAAAATATACAAAGTACAATTACATAAATTCAATATTAAATTACATAGTGTAACATTGTCAAAACCAGATATTTTGGTCATTCAAATAATCATAGAGTTTATAGTAACCTTTTTTACAGAGGGCTTGTTTAACATGGGACTTTAACTTTTTGTCCGTCATGTTAAGAATATTCTCTGGTATCTTATTATAATAACGTATATCACGCTGCGATGCTACGGCCGGGTGTGGTATAGATTTAATATCCCTCACAATCAAATCTAAATCTTTGAACAAATATCTAATAACGTAATGTTTTTCCACAGTATACTCCTGGACCTAGAGAGGCGGCATCCCTTAAAACTACCCCCCGTGTCGCTATACCGTTTCGCGGTCCCGGACTCGCCCGACAACATCATGCTAGAGGATCGAGGGCAGGGCAATGCGCCTGCGCCTCTCATCAAGGTAATATACCTCTATTTTTTATTACTATAAAAATGTTAAGGGTGTATTTAGATAATGAAACTAAATAAATTTCCCTATACACCAAGATCCGACCGCAAAATAATAATGCTCGCAACTCTACGGTTAAAATGACTTTTTTGAACCTGACAACCCTAGAGTTGCGGCAGACTGAGAGGTGGCAACCCTAGTTTTTCCAGTTCTTTAGAGGAGTTTGCTTGGCGCCATTGCTCTTGCTGTATTTCGTGTTATTTGAAATTCGTAAAAAATTGGTTTTAGTGATATTTGTGACATAATTTCGTGCGGATTGTGTACCAAACAGTTGCGTAAAGCGACCGACGTAACAGGAATCTCAAATAAATACGATAAGAGAACATAAGTTTTGGTTCAAGTTAACTCGTACATGGTCATTTTGGCGGCAACGCGCGAGCTTACGAAATCGACCACAGATTCATCGTCATTTATCATCCCATCATCAAAATAAAGAATATAAAAGAAAAAATAACGAATGGCTCAAAAGGACTAGTATCCAGAGCCGTTAAAGAGATTATAACAACAAAACAACAGTTCTTTAGATTGGTCTCCATCAGGTGGCATCTAATTTACTTCCTAAACAGATCAGTGGAAAAATGGTACCATAAATCATCATGGTAAAGGTACTTGCGGCAAGATTTTGCGGCAACCCGGCGGCGTTGTATGAACCTCTGTATACTCTCTCATGCAGGGATCGGAAACCGGTTAATTTTGGAAACCGGTTTTGGTCATTGACCCCAAACCTGAATTGATTGCGGTTTAGTTTTCGGTTACCGGTATTTTAACCGGTTAATCTATCAAACCGGTTTTTTACAAATTTCAATTTTGTTGAGCAGAATTAACCGGTTAATTTGAGTAAAAAACAAGCGCCATCTCTTGTAGTTACTGCATAACGGAACTCTCGCTTTTTCTGCGGCTTGCCACTACAAGGTCATAGCAGTGTGGGCCCAAAGTTAATTTTGTTTTGATTAATCAAGTAATCAAAGCCTTAATCTGATTAATGATTAACGATTAAAGTCCACGCACCAGCATGGAGTCGTGATGACTGGTTGGGTCAAATCTTGACTGTGTAGTGGATGGATGGATGGATGGATGGCTGTTGGTAAGTGGTTAGTGGGTGTTTTGGTTTGGTGGTTATATGGTGAGTGTTTGGTAAGTGGCGGTGGATGGTGGTGGATGTTGGGTGGCTGGTGATGGGTGGCGGGTTTTGGTGGTGGGTTGTGGAGTGGGTGGCGGGTGCTGCTAGGTTTGTAGGTATTTGGTCGGGACCGCCATAATTAACTTTTAGTTTCCCAACCGATTGCTTCCAAAATCGATATTTGAAGGTCCACGTGAACTTTAAACAAGAAACCGATGAGGGAATTAAGAAACGTAGACGCCATCTTGCACTTGTTTGTTTTTCTACCGACTCCGTCCAAAATCGATATCTGAGGGTTTCTGCGATCTCCTACGACGAATGACAGATTCGTTCAGATTTCGGAAAAATGGCCGCCATTTTGAACTTTTTTGTTTTTCAACCGATTGCGTCCAAAATCGATATCTGGGGGTTTCTGTGATCTCCTACGACGAATCTGACGTCAGATTTTGGAAAAGTGGCCGCCATTTTGAACTTTTTTGTTTTTCACCCGATTGCGTCCAAAATCAATATCTGAGGGTCCGCGTGGATTTCAAACACGGATCCGATGTCAGATTTGAGAAAAGTGACCGCCATCTTGAACTTTTTTGTTTCTCAACCGATTGCTTCCAAATTCGATATCTGAGGATCCGTGTGGACTCCAAATACGGATCCGATGTCAGATTTGAGAAAAGTAGCCGCCATCTTGAACTTTTTTGTTTTTCAACGGATTGCTTTCAAAATCTATGTCTGAGAGTCCGCGTGGACTCCAAACACGGATCCGATGTCAGATTTGAGTAAAGTGGCCGCCATCTTGAACTTTTTTGTTTCTCAACCGATTGCTTCCAAAATCGATATCTGGGAGTTTCTGTGATTTCTTACGACGAATCTAACGTCAGATTTCGGAAAAGTGGCCGCCATCTTGAACTGTTTTGTTTTTCAACCGATTGCGTCCAAAATCGATATCTGGGCGCTTCTGCGATCTCTTACGACGAATCTGACGTCAGATTTTGGAAAAGTGGCCGCCATTTTGAACTTATTTGTTTTTCACCCGATTGCGTCCAAAATCGATATCTGAGGGTCCGCGTGGATTTCAAACACGGATCCGATGTCAGATTTGAGAAAAGTGACCGCCATCTTGAACTTTTTTGTTTCTCAACCGATTGCTTCCAAAATCGATATCTGAGGATCCGTGTGGACTCCAAATACGGATCCGATGTCAGATTTGAGAAAAGTAGCCGCCATCGTGAACTTTTTTGTTTTTCAACGGATTGCTTCCAAAATCGATATCTGAGGATCCGCGTGGACTCCAAACACGGATCCGATGTCAGATTTGAGTAAAGTGGCCGCCATCTTGAACTTTTTTGTTTCTCAACCGATTGCTTCCAAAATCGATATCTGGGAGTTTCTGTGATCTCCTACGACGAATCTGACGTCAGATTTTGGAAAAGTGGCCGCCATTTTGAACTTTTTTGTTTTTCACCCGATTGCGTCCAAAATCAATATCTGAGGGTCCGCGTGGATTTCAAACACGGATCCGATGTCAGATTTGAGAAAAGTGACCGCCATCTTGAACTTTTTTGTTTCTCAACCGATTGCTTCCAAATTCGATATCTGAGGATCCGTGTGGACTCCAAATACGGATCCGATGTCAGATTTGAGAAAAGTAGCCGCCATCTTGAACTTTTTTGTTTTTCAACGGATTGCTTTCAAAATCTATGTCTGAGAGTCCGCGTGGACTCCAAACACGGATCCGATGTCAGATTTGAGTAAAGTGGCCGCCATCTTGAACTTTTTTGTTTCTCAACCGATTGCTTCCAAAATCGATATCTGGGAGTTTCTGTGATTTCTTACGACGAATCTAACGTCAGATTTCGGAAAAGTGGCCGCCATCTTGAACTGTTTTGTTTTTCAACCGATTGCGTCCAAAATCGATATCTGGGCGCTTCTGCGATCTCTTACGACGAATCTGACGTCAGATTTTGGAAAAGTGGCCGCCATTTTGAACTTATTTGTTTTTCACCCGATTGCGTCCAAAATCGATATCTGAGGGTCCGCGTGGATTTCAAACACGGATCCGATGTCAGATTTGAGAAAAGTGACCGCCATCTTGAACTTTTTTGTTTCTCAACCGATTGCTTCCAAAATCGATATCTGAGGATCCGTGTGGACTCCAAATACGGATCCGATGTCAGATTTGAGAAAAGTAGCCGCCATCGTGAACTTTTTTGTTTTTCAACGGATTGCTTCCAAAATCGATATCTGAGGATCCGCGTGGACTCCAAACACGGATCCGATGTCAGATTTGAGTAAAGTGGCCGCCATCTTGAACTTTTTTGTTTCTCAACCGATTGCTTCCAAAATCGATATCTGGGAGTTTCTGTGATCTCTTACGACGAATCTGACGTCAGATTTTGGAAAAGTGGCCGCCATCTTGAACTGTTTTGTTTTTCAACCGATTGCGTCCAAAATCGATATCTGGGCGCTTCTGCGATCTCTTACGACGAATATGACGTCAGATTTTGGAAAAGTGGCTGCCATCTTGATTTTTTTTGTTTTCCACCCGATTGCATCCAAAATCGATATCTGGGCGCTTCTGCGATCTCTTACGACGAATCTAACGTAAGATTTCCGAAAAGTGGCTGCCATCTTGAACTTTTTTTTTTCTCAACCGATTGCTTCCAAAATCGATATCTGAAGATCCGCGTGGACTCCAAACACGGATCCGATGTCAGATTTGAGAAAAGTGGCCGCCATCTTGAACTTTTTTGTTTCTCAACCGATTGCTTCCAAAATCGATATCTGAGGATCCGCGTGGACTCCAAACACGGATCCGATATCAGATTTGAGAAAAGTGGTCGCCATCTTGAACTTCTATGTTTCTCAACCAATTGCTTCCAAAATCTATAATGTTAAATTTGAATCTAAAAAAAGTTGGCTAAATGTTGTACTAAAGTGTCAGCGGTAACAGCTTGTAGTATAGAAGCGTCTTGACGGTACATCTTCGCCTTATACAGCAAAACTGTCCTATTAACAGTATTGATGTAAATGTTTAATTCGCCATTTTATACAACTGTTATAGCCCAGTACATAACCTAACCTAAACCTAGCCTAATCGGTTGACAATTAAATAACTCTCCTTCTGTCGCAGTTGGGTAAGAAGTTCAAGATGTCCGCCACTTATCTCTAATCTTACATCGGATTCGTGTTTGAAGATCACGTGGACCCTCAGATCATCAGATTTTCGAAGCAATCGCTTCAAAAACAAAAAAGTTCGATATAGCGGCCACTCTTAAATCGAATATTGGATCCGTGTTTAAAATCCACGCGGACCCTCAGATAATGATTTATTGAAGCAATCGATTTGAGAAACAAAAAAGTTCAAGATATCCGCCACTTTTCTCAAATCTGACATCAGATCCGTGCTTGGAGTCCACGCGGACCCTCAGATATAGATTTTGAAAGCAATCGGTTGAAAGACAAAAAGTTCAAGATGGCAGCCACTTTTCTCAAATCTGACATCGGATCCGTGTTTGGAGTCCACGCGGACCCTCAGATATTGATTTTGGAAGCAATCGATTTAAAAAACAAATAAGTTCAAGATGGCGGCCACTTTTCTCATATCTGACATCAGATCCGTGTTTGGAGTCCACGCGGACCCTCAGATATAGATTTTGAAAGCAATCGGTTGAAAAACAAAAAAGTTCAAGATGGCGGCTACTTTTCTCAAATCTGACATCGGATCCGTGTTTGGAGTCCACGCGGATCCTCAGATATCGATTTTGGAACCAATCGGTTGAGAAACAAAAAAGTTCAAGATGGCGGCGACTTTTCTCAAATCTGACATCGGATCCGTGTTTGGAGTCCACGCGGACTCTCAGATGTCGATTTTGGAAGCAATCGGTTGAGAAACAAAAAAGTTCAAGATGGCGGCCACTTTTCTCAAATCTGACATCGGATCCGTGTTTGAAATCCACGAGGACCCTCAGATATCGATTTTGGAAGCAATCGGTTGAGAAACAAAAATGTTCAAGATGGCGGTCACTTTTCTCAAATCTGACATCGGATCCGTGTTTGGAGTCCACGCGGATCCTCAGATATCGATTTTGGAAGCAATCGGTTGAGAAACAAAAAAGTTCAAGATGGCGGCCACTTTTCTCAAATCTGACATCGGATCCGTGTTTGGAGTCCACGCGGATCCTCAGATATCGATTTTGGAAGCAATCGGTTGAGAAACAAAAAAGTTCAAGATGGCGGCCACTTTTCTCAAATCTGACATCGGATCCATGTTAGGAGTCCACGCGGACCCTCATATATCAATTTTCGAAGCAATCAATTCAAAAACAAAAAAGTACAAGATGGCAGCCACTTTTCGGAAATCTGACGTTAGATTCGTCGTAAGAGATCGCAGAAACCCCCAGATATCGATTTTGGACGCAATCGGGTGGAAAACAAAAAAAATCAAGATGGCAGCCACTTTTCCGAAATCTGACGTCAGATTCGTCGTAAGAGATCGCAGAAACTCCCAGATATCGATTTTGGAAGCAATCGGTTGAGAAACAAAAAAGTTGAATATGGCGGCCACTTTTCTTAAATCTGACATCGGATCCGTGTTTAGAGTCCACGCGGATCCTCAGATATCGATTTTGGAAGCAATCGGTTGAGAAACAAAAAAGTTCAAGATGGCGGCCACTTTTCTCAAATCTGACTTCGGATCCGTGGTTGGAGCCCACGCGGACCCTCAGAAATCGATTTTGAAAGCAATCGGTTGAGAAACAAAAAGTTCAAGATGGCGGCCACTTTTCTCAAATCTGACATCGGATTCGTCGCAAGAGATCGCAGAAACCCCCAGATGTAGATTTTGGATGCATTCGGTTAAAAAAACAAAAAAGTTTAAAATTAAATTAATTTTAAATGAGTTATTCATTAAAAAATAAAAATGTATTTTTTAAAGGTTTCTAAGTAGACAATAAAATTTACTCCGTGTTTGAAGGCTGTAAAGGTAAAGGATTAAAAAAGTGAAATAAAAAAATTTTACCGTAAGATATTTTTTGAAGAGATAAATGCATAATTTTATATTTGGGGTGGGGTGGGCTGACGTGAGTGTTTTAAAATTTTGATATATTTCTAGGCCCAATTTGGTTCTCAAATGATACACCCAAAAAAAAACAATTCTTAATTCATCCCGACTCAAACTGTAATTAATGACTGGGCTACATATCACCGAAACGAGTGCACAGCGCGCGCAGCGTTGCCAGATTGGCGGCAATCTGGCAACAGCGCAGCGACCGGCGCACGGGTGGCGTGAGTTTAACCGGTTAATTCTGATCATAATATCGGTTAGCACGAGTTCAATAATTTCGTTCTCTGAATTAACCGGTAACCAAAATTATTTCGTTTTTTTAAAAACCGGTTACTGGATTAACCGGTTAATGAATGAACACAATTATAACGGTTTTATGAACTATATTAACCGGTATTTCAAAACCGGTTAAGATCCCTGCTCTCATGTTCATCACATTTCTTTCACCAAACAAATAGGTGTATAAATGTACAGTCGGATCTTGGGCTACTAAGGAACATGGGTCAAAAAACGATATTTTTTTGTGGACATTCCATAGAAAATTGATCGGCTGGTCCGCACTTTTGTATGTAAGGTACAAAAACTATCTTAGGAAGATTGGGATGTCGTTCGAAAATGCTAGGTTAAAATAGCCGAAATCGGCGAAATGAGATGTATGGATCTAGAGGAAGCAAAAGAGGTCTGTCTGGACCGCACAGTTTCTGCCTACCCT
Organism: Agonopterix alstromeriana; assembly: GCA_963924505.1. Taxonomy (NCBI): domain Eukaryota; kingdom Metazoa; phylum Arthropoda; class Insecta; order Lepidoptera; family Depressariidae; genus Agonopterix; species Agonopterix alstromeriana. The sequence continues at coordinate 7,781,033 of OZ004690.1, read as the reverse complement.
TACGGGAGAAAGGCGTGTGTTTATACAAGGTGTCCCAACTCAAAGTTAAGGCGAAAACAGGAGATCGGAAAGTTTATAACTGTTCATGGAAAATTAAATTCTTCGATCTTTTTCGAGATTTTGAAATTCGCCTCCCTTAAATTCTAAGTATGATCCATTTCAAGATCTTGAAATTCGCCACCCTGCGCCGAACTTATCGATGTAGTAACTACAAATTTGACACCCTGTATACGTATCGAAAATGTATAATAATTTACCTATCCAATTCCCCCCAGGGCGCTACCCTCCTCAAACTAGTGGAGAGACTAACCTACCACATCTACGCGGACCTCAACCTAGTGCGGACCTTCCTCACCACCTACCGGTCGTTCTGCTCCCCCTCAGAACTCCTCTCACTCCTCATAGAGAGGTTCCGGATACCGGAGCCCAGCGACGTCTACGATAAACCCACACAAGGTAGGTCCTGACACTATCATCCTCAAGCTAGTGGCCCTAGATTTCGTGCTTCGGATGGCACGTTAAGCCGTTGGTCCCGGCTTCTATCTCTGGTGGTAATAGTCGATACATAAAAACCACGTCAGAGGCCGTAAGGCGGTCTGAAAAAACTCTGACACCAGGGCTTGCCCACACGATAAGAAGACTCCTGCTTATGGCAGGAGCTAATCAATCGGCTACGTCCAAAAACTGACCTTCGATCGGAAACTAGCTGCAACTGCATGCAAGCTGTAGCAATGTTCCTGACCACCCACAGAGGCATTATGGCCGTGAGTTTATGTGTGTAATTACCACGTTGTATCAATATGTGATCGTTTGCGCACGCTACCTAGTCACACGGATCAAGACGCCGAAGAAGGACGCCAGTCCAAACTCGTCCTTGCTTGATGTTGATATCGGTAATGTATTGAGTTCTTAAATATTATTGGTTGTTATCATGTTAAAGCTTTGACTAATTATTATAAAGACTAGTCTTGCGGTAGCATTTCCCCTCTGCCACGGTATAAGCACAATTGATCTTGTGCATTTACATTCAATTTTACACCTTATCACTAAACGAGACAGCCTGTAATTGCGAAATAATAACTTAGAACTTAGAACGTTTGGGGTTCACACGAGACTACGTTTCATGATTTTTAACATTCAAAATTAGAATCTAAAGTTATGGGGAATAAAATCCAAAGTTGTGGATTTCATGTTACCTCGCCCCCCGCAAAAAGTGGCAGAAATGTTTGTTAGTAGAATTACACGCGTAACCAGTCCACATATAAATAGTCAAAGTGTTAAAACCATTTTATTCTGCTTAATCATTGACGTAGAATACTATGGACGCCGGGTCTAGTACAAAAGTCTCGAAAAAGTGTCCGAGACTAAACTACACAAACCTAAGTACGTGTAGTAATATAAACCAACTAAAAACTTTGAAGACGCTGAAATTCTTTTCCATTACATTCCCCCACGCGGCACGGTGCGCGCGTGCGCGTAGTCTCCCGATCGAACGAAGACTGTCGCGTTATTGGTTCTCTTTTTACGTTTTAGTGCTCTTTTGGTTCGGACTTTTGAGCGCGGACCCTATGTCCAGTTGTTGGTGCTTAAATTAATGATTTAGAAATATTATATCGAACGGGATTTGAACCCCCAACCTGCCAATCCGGGGATTTGATATCGTCCAATTAAACTACCTCTTTCGTCTTTAAGAGACGTGAGCGCCATCTACTGGCATTTTTACAAACTTCTCGACTTCCTGTTACTCCTGAAATATCGATCTCACTTTAAGTTTATATAAGAACTTTACCAAATAAAATTTCACAAAAACTGGAATATAAAAATAAATGTTCCATTTTATAAATCTGTGGAGGAACTACTGTGGAAGGTTCCTCCGGTGGAAAGGGAAGATCTTCCGCCAGGCTAGGTGTGAAGCCTGGGGACCGGCCGTGCTCCAACAGATCTTAGTTGAACCTTGTATATATATCGAATCTCTGTGATTATTTCTCTTGCGCGATTCATGTCTTGTATACGATTGTGAACCTTATGTGTAGCGGCTAACGGGTTACTAATGTGACGTCGCGAGTTGTCTTACTTACACATTTGCGAGTGCGACCGTAGCGCCATCTGTTAGCTTCGTTGCTATAACTTGTGGGTGTTGCGCACAGTCGTAACGTTGAAACGATCAAAATGACTCACCTTTTATGTCATACGCATACGCATAGCACGCACAAGCACAGGCGAAATGCAATTGAACCCGACACGTTACGTGGGTTCTTCAGCACTTCGGCCTACCTACTTGTCGCCGACCTACGACGTAGGTCGTCAGTAGCGAAAGTGTTAAACTGAATATGTCTTGCATGAATTTTGAATCTACTTTCTGTGAGATTTATTATACTTTCTGTCATATTATTGTTCTCATTTTTCGTTTACTCCAGCACATAACCTGATTCTTGTCTGCCAAATAAAAATGTACCGTATTGTCAACAGCGGAGAGTATAGAAAGCGTCGCGAGCAGTGACGCAGAAAAACTTAGTAAGAACACGGCGAGAGAAGACTGGAAGAGGTACCGGAAAGAGTTCCAGCAGCCCGTCAAGTTCCGGTGAGTATACAAGTATACAAGGTCCTTCTTAATATGCTGATACTTTTTTAAGGATGTGATCAAACCATCAAATTGAACAACTTTCTCTATGGCACCAACATAGAAACAGCGAAAAAAAAAATCTGCTGTTCCATACATTTGAGTCGAGTTTGAGTTGCAGTTTTGTATGACACAGCAAATTTTTTTTTCACGATTTCGATGTTGGTCCCATAGTGAAAGTTGTTCAGTTTGATAGTCTGCTCATCCCTTTAAAAAACTGTCAGCATGTTAAGAAGGATCCTGTATAATTATCTCGATACGATGACGGAGACTGGTGCGGACGATGTCGCGGACAAACTAGTGTGTTTATGAATGTGATTTTAACCCGTTGTCTCCCACTTGCAGAGTAATAAACGTGCTCCGCCACTGGGTGGACCAGCACTTCTACGACTTCGAACGTGATCCTGTACTGCTGGAGAGACTGCGCGAGTTTTTGGAGTCCGTCGACGGCAAGCCCATGAGGAAATGGGTCCAGAGCGTGCTCAAGACCTTGCAGAGGAAGGTGCGTTGTAGATAAGACACCTGTAGGGCTATTGTGCGAGTCTATGTTGTAGTTTGTGGACTAGCCCGTGAGAAAGTGGGCCCAGAGTCTGCTCAAGATCTTGCAGAGGAAGGTGCGTTGTAGATAGGACATCTGAAGGGCTATTGTGCGAGGCTATGTTGTAGTGTGAGGACTAGCCCGTGAGAAAGTGGGCCCAGAGTCTGCTCAAGATCTTGCAGAGGAAGGTGCGTTGTAGATAGGACATCTGAAGGGCTATTGTGCGAGGCTATGTTGTAGTGTGAGGACTAGCCCGTGAGAAAGTGGGCCCAGAGTCTGCTCAAGATCTTGCAGAGGAAGGTGCGTTGTAGATAAGACACCTGTTGGGCTATTGTGTGAGTCTATGTTGTAGTGTGTGGACTAGCCCGTGAGAAAGTGGGCCCAGTGTTTGCTCAAGACATTGCAAAGCTGCGTTGTAGATAGGACACTTGTAGGGCTATTGTGCGAGTCTATGTTGTAGTGTGTGGGCTAGCCCGTGAGAAAGTGGGGCCAGAGTGTGCTCAAGACATTGCAGAGGAAGGTGCGTCGTAGATAGGACACCTGTAGGGCTATTGTGTGAGTCTATGTTGTAGTGTGTGGGCTAGCCCGTGAGAAAGTGGGGCCAGAGTGTGCTCAAGACATTGCAAAGGTGCGTTGTAGATAGGACACCTGTAGGGCTATTATGTGAGTCTATGTTGTAGTGTGTGGAATAGCCCGTGAGAAAGTGGGGCCAGAGCGTGCTCAAGGCATTGCAGAGGAAGGTGCGTCGTAGATAGGACAGATTGCAGAGCAAGGTAGTTGGACAAAGAGCGGCTTGATCAAATCGAATTAATAAAAATACCTGCAGCGTCTTTCTTAACCATTTCGTAGACAGTAACTGGGTATAGCAGTGATAACAATATAAGTTATGTTCCAGCCATTTTGTGCCATTTCAAATCTACTATTTATGCTATCAGACCTGAATTTGACTTCGGCGCATTCAAGACAGGCGCTCATAAACCGTTGAGGGACCTGTATAATATACAACGTGTTTATGAATTAACGCAAAACTAGAAAGTAGTTTGTTTAGAATCGAGAGCAGAATCGAATTATCATGGTTTCAACATTTGCTTGTAAAATTTAAAATTTACTGATCTCGATATCAACTCACCGCTCGGACACTCTCACCCTACTTACTACCAAGACAAGATTCTTAAAATATATCCATGAGCACGTTATTGCTTTCATTCATTGCTGAAATGATAACAAATCATATTTGCCTCAAAACTTAAAATGCGAATAACTTTAAATTTTAACTATCAAAATAATGAAATTATTGTTTCAATCGAATTATTTTGTTGTAAATCCGTTGGGGTGTATGAGGTTTTGCGCTTATTCATTAACACGTTATATAGAATAAAGATTTTTTTGTAAAGAGCTGCAATATTCGTTTGAGTTTTATATGTTCCATCTTTCTATTTAAATACCTTAGTTAACAATGATATTTCTCCTCCACAGAGCGGCCAAAGCATAGAGCTAGAATGTAACTCTGGCGTCTCGCACGTCTTCGACAAGCTACCCCCTTCTGTGCTGCGTCACGTGGCGGACCCCGACAAGTATGGGTGGCATCCCCTCGCCCTGCATCCCCTCGAGCTGGCGAGGCAACTCACCCTCCTCGAGTTCCAGCTCTACAGACAGGTGAGATGATATACATGAACAGGGTATTAGGGGAAATTATATCTGATATTTTTGTAGAATATCTCTGACTACCCCCTCGGGTAATATCAGAGACCTTCTTAATATGCTGACACTTTTTTAAGTGGATGATTAGACCACCAAACTGAACAACTTTCTCTATGGAGCCAATATCGAAATCGCGAAAAATAAACTGCTGATCGATACATTTTGGCTCGAGTAGGTTTGCAGTTTTGTAAGGAACAGCAGATTTTTTTTCGTGATTATGATGTTGCTCCCACAGAGAAAGTTGTTCAGTTTGACGGTTTGATCATCACCTTATAGCCTACATAACACATGTTATTAATTGAAAAATAATGTGATTTTCTTACAAAACGTTGAATTAAAATCGTAAATAATAGTTCATCGCAAAAATAAATACCTAGGTAAATGTTATGATCACTACAAATTAATAAAATATTAAACGATTAGACTTATATTATATTTATCTCATACCCCTTAAACATGATTGTAAAAACCCTTAGCATGGCCGCCATCTTGTCGCATCGCCGTCGCATCGCGCGATTTCTTAGAAGCGCGCCTACTATATCTTATATGTACTTTGCCAGAAGTCCTTGGCATCGACCCCCCAAGGGCCTCCAGTTTCAAAAGCGGCTGGCACGAAATCATACCCTTGCTCCAAGTTGGCATATGTCGTCCGCTTTAGCCTCGCAGCCCGTTCTGTTAATCAAACACATTATTTAACGAGTGCATTCCTCATCCAACAGGTGAAACCGTCGGAGCTGGTGGGAGCGGTGTGGACGAAGAAAGACAAGGACAAATCTAGTCCCAACCTGCTTAGGATAATTAAACATACCACCAATGTGAGTTATCAATGTGGTTTGACTTTGAATGATAGAATAAGAAACAGTGTAATTAGAGAAAAGTGTGGACTGAAAGAGGATATAGTGACAAGGATTGAAAAGGGAATATTGAGATGGTTTGGTCATGTGGAAAGGATTAGTGATAGTAGACTGACGTATGAAATATATAAAGCGAGAGTGAATGGAACAGTCGAAAGGGGTCGCCCTAGACGTAAGTATGCAGACCAAATTGACAGCCTACTTAAGAAGGGTCAGATCAAATGTACCCGAAACCGAAGAGCGTGTATGAAACGACTTATGACTGTGGAAGAGGCAAAAGAGGTATGTCAGGATCGTAGCCGATGGTGATCAGTTGTCTCTGCCTACCCCAATGGGACACTGGCCTGAGTATATGTATGTATGTATGTATGTATGTACCAATGTGAGTTTATACTATAGAACAGAATAAAAATCTAGAATCATTTTAAGAGGATATAATTCGGAGCGCGCTCCATACAAACGTACTATGGTGATATTTTCAATACTAACCAATTAAACTCAATGACATTTTTCAGAATCAATCTTAAAACCAATTTCTATGCTTGTATAGAGTCAGATTTTCGTTAAAATGTATAGTTTTAAAGTTACAGTGCATCAGAGATTTCCATACAAATCGTAAATTAATCTTAGCATTGAAACTGTATGTTTTTAACGAAAATCTGACTCCATACAAGCATATATGTTTGTTTCAAGATTGTTTCAGCAAAATTTCATTGACTTTGATTGGTTCGTATTGAAAATATGACCATAGTACGTTTGTATGGAGCGCGCTCCGAATTATATCCCCTTAACTGGTTCTTACCGCGTTTTGGTATATTTAAGTTCCCGATATTTCGGCAGTGTTACAACTGCCATGATCACGGGATGACTGAGGAACTGCAGGTAGATTTTTATGAGCAGACAAATCTGGCTTCCCTCACTCTTCGTCGTTTGCTCCGACCACTTCCGTTAACCCAAAACCCTCAATATCGGGAACTCAAATATACCTAAACGCGGTAAGATTTAATTCTAGATTAAATAATAACCGCGTAACCCTCAAAAACTGTAGAATAGAAATCAACTACAATGTAGTTCTTTATATCATCATCAGCCGTCTTTGACTATTTATATGTGGACTGGTTACGCGTTTGATTCTACTAACAAACATTTCTGCCACTTTTTGCGGGGGGCGAGGTAACATGAAATCCGCAACTTTGGATTTTATTCCCCATAACTTTAGATTCTAATTTTGAATGTTAAAAATCATGAAAAGTAGTCTCGTGTGAACCCCAAACGTTCTAAGTTCGAAGTTATTATTTCGCAATTATAGGCTGTCTCGTTTAGTGATAAGGTGTAAAATTGAATGTAAATGCACAAGATCAATTGTGCTTATACCGTGGCAGAGGGGAAATGCTACCGCAAGGCTAGTCCTTATAATAATTAGTCAAAGCCGTCTCTTAACTAAATGTCAAACTCTATAGTTCACTCGATGGATGGAGAAGTGGATTGTGGAGAGCGAAAACTTGGAGGAGCGCGCCGGCGTCCTCTGCAGGTTGCTGGAGGTCGCCGTGGCGCTGCGCGACCTCAACAACTTCAACGGAGTCCTCGCCGTGGTCGCCGCCTGCGGCAGCGCCAGCGTGCACCGGCTACGGGCTACCTTTCAGGTACTACTATACTTCATTCCTAATATGGACGACGAGATTTTCCGATCCCTATTTAGCTTTCTGGCCAATTCTGATTACCAAATGTAATTAATTTATTGGATACATATACTATCCGACATATCTTGGACGTTACTAAAGCTGTTCTAAGAATAAGTGAGAGGAAGTGTTTCAAATCTCTGTTTCTGTAATGCAAAATAGCCTTAAAATTTCGTTGCTATTTTGAATGGATGAATGCTCCATTTCAAATAGCAACGTAGTTTTAAGGCTATTTTGAATTACAGAAACAGATTTGAAACACTTCCTCTCACTTATTCTTAGAACAGCTTTAGTAACATCCAAGATATGGTGGATAGTACATCTTTCTGATAAATTAATTATATTTGCAAATCAGAATTGGCCAAAAAGTTATATAGGGTGTTAGTGACAGCCTAGCAAATACTGAAACGGTGAACTCATACCATCAAACTGAACAACTTTCTCTACGGGACAAATGACGAAATCGCGAAAAAAAAATCAGTTGTTCCATACTAAACTGAAATCTTACTCGATCCAATTCTATGGGACAGCTGATATTTTTTTTCGCGATTTCGACATTGGTCCCATAGAGAAAATTGTTCAGTTTGATGGTCTGATCATCCTCTTAAAAAACTATCAGCATATTAAGTTGGACCCTGTATTTTTCACGCTTGTTCCGCAGATGGTCCGTCTCCCTCTAATCCGTGCGTTGGAAGAGTTCAGAGAGCTCAACTCTGATCACTTCCGGCGCTACCAGGAGAGACTCCGAAGCATCAACCCTCCCTGCGTGCCTTTCTTCGGCATGTACCTTACCAACATACTTCATATTGAAGAGGGGAACCTTGGTGAGTTTGCATTTTTATCATTTACTTACCAACAAATGGACCACAGAATAGGTAACAGGTATATAGTTCTACATACAGAACGGCCACTCCCCACCTCACCTCACATTTTCTGGGAAACTTGAGGGAAGCCGAGCAAGGGAATGCAGTCAGCCGCGCGCACACGTTGCATTTGACAACATTAAATTGTGTCTTTTCTGTGCATAAAAAACGTTGAAAAATAACGCTAAATTCACAGTTTCAATAATTCTTTAGCTCAAATACTATTTTTAATAATAGAACGAACAATTAAAAGTATACCAGCGCTCTTGTGGGGAGCCAAAATGTATCTACCAAAGCTCGTTTGGCTATTCACAATAGCGTGTTGGTTCCGACTTTGATGTATGGGAGTGAAAGTTGGGTGTGGCAGCAGAAGAATGAAAGCAGAATAAATGCAGTGGAAATGAGGGCTTTACGCAAGATGTGTGGTGTGACTATAAGGGATAGAATAAGAAATACTGTAATTAGGGAACGTTGTGGTTTGAATGAAGATGTAGTGGTTAAAGTAGAGAAGGGAATGCTTCGATGGTTTGGACATATTGAAAGGATGAATGAAAGTCGACTTACGAAACAGATATATATGGCGTGTGTGGAAGGAAACATTGGTAGAGGCAGACCTAGGAGAGGATACCTAGACCAGATCAGGGACGTCATCAAAAAATGCCAGGTTAAAAGTAGCCGAAATCGAAGGGAATGTATGAAAAGATGTATGGACTTAGAGGAAGCAAGAGAGGTGTGTCAGAACCGCCCAAAGTGGAGATCTATAGTTTCTGCCTACCCCTCTGGGAAAAAGGCGTGAGTTTATGTATGTATGTATGTAATTAAAAGTATTGAAATGTAGATGACGTTAAATGCAAAGCGAGGCTTTCAACCCTACACGCAATGTCATGGACGGTTTGCACAAAGTGCGCATGTGCAGACGCCATTTCGAAATTCAAAAACGTTCTTTAGAGTGCCGGACCTGTGACTGGACGTAGGGTCCGCGCTCAAAATTGCCCGAACCAAAAGAGCATCAAAACGTAAAAAGAGAACCAATTACGCGACAATCTTTCGTTCGTCTTCGAATGGGATGCCATATTTATCGTGAGGAAACCTGCATTCTTCAATTTCGAGGCATGTATTGTACCCACTGTCCATTACAAGTGGCGATGGGCTCACCCCCCGTCACACTGGACAGAGTTTCGGTACTAGTGAATCATGGAAGTTCAGAGGTTTCAGAATATCTCTGACTACCCCCTCGGGGAATATAGCATAGCATATGCTCACGACTTTATTCCCCGAGGAGGTAGTCAGAGATATTCTGAAAACTTAGAACATCCACGGTTCACCGTAGTACCGAATCTCTGTCCAGTGTGACGGGGAGTGAGCCCGTCGCCACTTATAATGGACAGTGGGTACAATACATGCATCGAAATTGAAGCATGCAGGTTTCCTCACGATGTTTTCCTTCACCGAAAAGCCACTGGTGGTAATATAGTCGTGAGCATATGCTAAGCTATATGCATATTCTGTTCAAAAGTACCTGTTGGCGAGACAACTACACACCTGTATACCTATACATACGCATCTATTCGACCGGATTACCCTACCACTCGAGCCGATGTCCTTCGCATCACGTCACGTAACGCAGACCCAATGGCGACGGTTTATCACGTGATCATCGGCCAATGAGCGACGGTTTAGGGAGCTGGATGAGGCACCCAACGCGTCCTTCACTTGCCCTTCAATCTCATACGCGCGCACCATGTTTTTTAGCGATAGAAAGCTTTCTAAGACTTTTTGTACTAAGTATACAACGTGTTAATGAATAAGCGCAAAACCTCACACACCCCAACTGATTTATAACAAAATAATTAGATTGATACAATAATTTAATTATTTTGATAGTTAAAATTTAAAGTTATTCGCATTTTAAGTTTTGAGGCAAAAATGATTTGTTATCATTTCAGCAATGAATGAAAGAGCTAGCGTGCTCGTGGATACATTTTAAGAATCTTGTTTTAGTAGTAAGTAGGGTGAGTGTGCCCGTGCGTTGGATTGAGATCGAGTTCAGTAAATTTTAAATTTTACAAACAAATTATTAATTATTTTCAAAACAATTATTTATAAAGAAAACATGATAATTCGATTCTGCTCACGGTTCTGAACAAACTACTTTCTAGTTTTGCGTTAATTCATTAACACGTTGTATAATTATACGCTATTATCAGTCAAAAGCAGCTACTTCATTTCTCTGCCTCATCCAGTCACCTTCAGAGCTGTGTCTACGCATAGACAGTACCTGCTGATGAATTTTTCTATCGTTCGTTAAATCGATATGAAACATTCATTTTGAATATTATTTCCTAATGATTATAATATTTTTAACAGATTTCCTACCGAACACCGAGCTAATAAACTTCTCGAAGCGACGGAAAGTGGCCGAGATAACCGGAGAGATACAACAGTATCAAAACCAGCCATATTGCCTTACCGTCGAGCCCAAGACCAGGGTAAGTCCAGTTCATTAATTATATCTATTTTATCTATAACGTCACGCCTCTTTCCCAGTGGGGTAGGCAGAGACCAGAGCGCGCCATATACTACGATCCTTACATACCTCTTTTGCCTATCTATTTTATTTTATTTGGATGTCCAACAGCTGTTGACACGATACAAATACGGATGGCTAACAGAAAGCCAATTATAGGTCTCCGCTGATAGAAACAGAATTTATAAAAAAACAAAACAGATCTTAGACTAAAAATACAAAGTGGGTTACAAAAAGATAACTCAAACTCAAAATGTTTTATTCTAAATAATACCACATGGATAGCTTTCTGACGTCATTTTTGAATCTACCACCGCGTCGGAAGGTGTTCCGTTGTAGAGAAGATGCGGCCAGAAACTCTACAACACACTTCTTTTAAACAAAACAAAATATACAAAGTACAAAATACAATATTAAATTACATAGTGTAACATTGTCAAGACCAGACATTTTGGTCATTCAAATAATCATCGAGTTTAACATGGGACTAAAACTTTTTGTCTGAAAAGTTTAGTATATTCGATTATAGATAACGAACGTAATCGAGTTACAACAATCGACCGAATGATAAATCGTCTTCCTCGCAATAATATAGATTAACAAAGCAATGCCATTAATTAAACTAACATGACCACCAATCTGCACATACTTACTTATGGTTCAGCATGGACGCTGACTAGGCAAAACATGCACCAAATAAAAGTCGCACAAAGAGCCATGATTAGATTAGATTCATTTATTTCAAATTATAACATGTCACATTCTTACATAAATATTTTACATAAAATGTCCATTCATAACATGATCGTCAAATTGTATAATAAAATAAAATTAGCAATGTCAAATAAGAATAATTATAAAATAATAAAACGTTAAAGTTAAAAATAGTCTAATGACTACTTCTAGAATAATAAATAGAATGTCAACAACAATAAACAAATGAAAAACGAAATATAAAATAATTAAGTAGGTACTTCAAAACTTTTTGTCAAGAATTCGTCAACAGAATAGAATTCATTATCCAATCAAAAGTTTTTCAATCGGCGATCAAATGTTTCGTCGAGCGCACCATGCTGGGCATCGCTTTTGGACCGCGTACCCAAAGTAGAAATCCGTCGAAGAACTAAGGTCGACGACGTTGGAGACCGGATTACAAAGTTGAAGTGGAGATGGGCGGGACATTTGGCTAGAAGGGAAGACGGCCGGTGGACCAAGGCAATATCGGAATGGTGGCCAAGAGAATGAAGGAGGTCCGTGGGTAGACCACCGATGCGATGGTCAGAGGACATTGTAAGGGGTCGTACATGGATCAGATTGGCACAGGACCGTGAGGAGTGGCGCAATAAAAAGGAGGCCTATGCCCAGCAGTGGGTTGATGTGGGCTGAGTTGATTGATTGATTGACCACCAATAAAACCACATTACTCGCTAAAAATCTACGATTTAGCGCATTCCTCGCTGACGCCGCGCTGGTACAGAAGATATCAAAGTCATAATCTTTAGATAGAATATTAAAGTTGTTGCCCGCTCGTGGTACAAACGCGGTGGCGCGTTGTGAAGAGGTATGGACTCTCAATCATTAGGTCCGGGTTCGAATCCGCACGGACAACATGCCACGTACTAATGAGTTTTTCTAACTCAGTGTTGCAAAAGTAAAAATAAACTTTTAAGGTTGTTGTTTAGACCATCAAACTGAACAACTTTCTCTATGGGACCAACTTCGAAATCGCGAAAAAAAATCAGCTGTCCCATACATTTAGCTCGACAGCTCGAGTAGATTTGTAGTTTAGTATGGAACATCAATTTTTTTTTCGAGATTTCGATATTGGTCCCATAGTGAAAGTTGTTCAGTTTGATGGTCTAAACCACCCTCTTAAATGTTTAGTTGTATTTTTGTAACACCTTGTATAATACCCAATAATATACCATAATTCACTATCACGGACTTGTCATTCAGTCAGCTTTAGGCGCGGTTTATACAGAAGAGACGTGTGGCGGTGGCGGATAGTCAAAGTAACACAATTAGAAACCTTATAGTACGTAGCATAGCGTCGTTTGGAGAATTCTCCTTTACAACAAAAACGACACTATAAGGTTTATATTGTGTTACTTAGATTATCCGCCACCGCCACACGTCTCTTCTGTATAAACCATGGCTTACGGTAAGATTCCCCAAATGCATAAATAACATATTATACTTTATTTTACAGGCATTCCTGGAGTCTTTGGAGCCATTCCCCGGCATGGACGACAACGAGATCACCAACTACCTCTACGCGAAGAGTCTGGAGATAGAGCCGCGGCCGCCTGTCAAACAGATGCCCAAGTTTGTAAGTTACCTTTATATTAAGAGGATATAATTCGGAGCGCGCTCCATACAAACGTACTACGGTGATATTTTCTATACTAACCAATTAAACTCAATGTAAATTTCTATGCTTGTATAGAGTCCGATTTTCGTTAAAATGTATAGTTTTAAAGTTACAGTGCCTCAAAGATTTCCATACAAATCTTAAATTAATCCTAGCATTGAAACTGTATATTTTAAGGAAAATCTGACTCCACAAGCATAAATATTTGTTTCAAGATTGTTTCAGCAAAATTTCATTGACTTTAATTGGTTAGTATTGAAAATATCACCATAGTACGTTTGTATGGAGCGCGCTCCGAATTATATCCCCTTAAGAGAAGTTTATTCCGAATGTGTAAATGCGCGGTGCATACAAACGAAGTCTGGTGATATTTTCAATACTAACCAATTAAAGTCAATGAAATTTTAGCAGAAACAATCTAGAAACTAATCTCTATGCTTGTGTTGTCCGATTTTCGTTAAAATATACAGTTTCAATGCTAGGATTAATTTAAGATTTGTATGGAAATCTTTGAGGCACTGTAACTTTAAAACTATACATTTTAACGAAAATCGGACTCTATACAAGCATAGAGATTGCTTTCTAGATTCCTCTTAGTTAAAGGTAAGTTTAAGGACCTACCGAAAAGAAAAGGATATGTTAAGAGATTTTTAAGGGACTTAAGAGCGTATTTATTTTACTACAAACTTCATAAATAAGGTCGTATTCTATGTAAAGAGAATGTTAATGAAACTTGTTCTTTCTCCACAGCCCCGAAAATACCCCGACCTATCGTTGAAACAAGTGAAAGTGTCGAGAAGAACGCACCAAGATGCGCAAGCGCACCATTCTACCTCAAACAACGACGACAATCTCAGTTAGTACTATACTTTACTAGCATATGCTCACGACTATATTCCCCGAGGGGGTACTCAGAGATGTTATGAAACCTCAGAACATCCACGTTTCACTACTAACGAAACTCTGTCCAGTGTGATGGGGGGTGAGACCGTCGCCACTTATAATGGACAGTGGGTACAATACATGCCTCGAAATTGAAGCATGCAGGTTTCCTCACGATGTTTTCCTTCACCGCAAAGCCAGTGGTGTTACAAATCGTACAGAAATTCCGAAAAAGTCATTGGTACGAGTCGGCCTGGACGGGGATCGAACCATCGCCTCCTGCACGGCAGGCAAGGTTACTCGCCACTGGACCACCACGACTTACTACTATATAGGGTCCTTGTTAATATGCTGACACTTTTTTAATGGGATGATCAGACCATCAAACTGAACAACTTTCTCTATGGAACTAATGTCGTTGGTTGGTCAATGAACGTTGGTGCCATAGAGAAAGTTGTTCAGTTTGATGGTCTGATCATCCACTTCAAAAACTGTCAGCATATTAAGTTGGACCCTGTATTGTGTCTTTTATTGTAGATGTCTCTTGTCTTTGGTAAGAGATTCCATTTGGAGAGAGAAGTCCATTTCATTATGACGAGTATTAGGATTGGTTCAAAGTCAAAGTCAATATAATTTATTCAACATAGGAGCTTGCAGCACACTTATCAAACGTCAAATCTTTTTTAAAGCTACCACCGCGTCGGAACGTGTCGTCGCTGTAGAAAAGATGCGGCCAGAAACTCTACAACATAACACGACTTAATGACTATTACAATATAAATTCTTAAGCTAGGGTTATGTATACAATAATACATAGTCTATTTAATTAAATAAATGATACTATACAGTAAACTATAAGCTAGTGACACTCAGACCCAAGCATTTTGATCATTTTAATAATCATCCAGTTTATAATATGCTTTTTTAAAGAGTACTTTTGTCAAATACCGTATTGTGTATGTATGTGCAGGCGTGTCGCAGTTATCTCCCACGGCGGGCAGCACGTGGGACGGACAGTCAGTCGCCTCGCTCGCACTACACGACGAACACCGAGGTGAGTTACACGAAATAACCGGACAAGTGCGAGTCGCATTTGACCACCGAGCGCCGAGGCTTCCGTACCACACAAATGTATTTACAAAAAAAGATTATTTTTTTTCATTTTGTTCGTGCTCCTTGAGCCCGACTCGCACTTGGCCGATATTTGCTGTTTTACTTTAGGTTAATATCCTATAATCACACCTCAACTTTGACGCTTTGAAAAAAAACTATTTTTTTTGGAAATGGGACCCTCTTTACTTCTTGTAGTCCCCTTAAGGGGATATAATTCGGAGCGCGCTCCATACAAACATACTATCGTGATATTTTCAATACTAACCAATTAAAGTCAATGAAATTTTGCTGAAACAATCTTGAAACAAATATCTATGCTTTTATGGAGTCAGATTTTTGTTAAAATATACAGTTTCAATGTTAGGATTAATTTAAGATTTGTATCGAAATCTTAGAGGCACTGTAACTTAAACTATACATTTTAAAGATAATCTGACTCTATACAAGCATAGAAATTTGTTTTTAGATTGATTCTGAAAAGTATCATTGAGTTTAATTGGTTAGTATTGAAAATATCACCATAGTACGTTTGTATGGAGCGCGCTCCGAATTATATCCTCTTAATAGTTAACTTCTTGTGGCCCTATTGATTTGTTCCTTATTCCTTATTTATATAGTGACCTCCTTAATTTGTTTACTTCTCGTGGCCTTTTTAATATTTTACTTCCTGTGACCTAAATTTTTTACTTCGTATTTCCAGGATCGAAATCAGAGGAGAAGAGCGTCCTAGTGAGCCCAAGACTAGATCGTTGCAGTGGCACCTTCACCCAGTTCAGTCTACTAGACAAGGGGCTATCGTTGTTCGACAAGAACAAGCCCAGTGCCCAGGGCACCAGGTCAGTGTCATCATCATCTATCTTTGACTATTTATATGTGGACTTTTTACGCGTGTAATTCTACTAACAAACATTTCTGACACTTTTTGCGGGGGGCGAGGTAACATGAAATCCGCAACTTTGGATTCTAATTTTGAATGTTAAAAATCATGAAAAGTAGTCTCGTGTGAACCCCAAACGTTCTAAGTTCGAAGTTATTATTTCGCAATTATAGGCTGTCTCGTTTAGTGATAAGGTGTAAAATTGAATGTAAATGCACAAGATCAATTGTGCTTATACCGTGGCAGAGGGGAAATGCTACCGCAATGCTAGTCCTTATAATAATTAGTCAAAGAGCCGAAAACTTCTCGAGTGCCCCCCTTAGCTACGCTACTGTACAGGGTCCTTCTTAATATGCAGAAATTTTTTTAAGGGGTTGATCAAACTGATCAACTTTCCGCAGACCGCAGATTTTTTTTTCGCGATTTCGATATTGGTCCCATTGAGAAAGTTGTTCAGTTCGATGGTCTGATCACCCCCTTAAAATAGTTTCACCTAATTTTGTTAGACCTTATATAACTAGAGACTGGTAGATTCAGAATCGATTATAATCGATCGATTATATGAATGATGATCGATTGCAACCGATTATCTTAATAATCGATTTATCGATTACGCACATCACTAGTCCTGACTACCTTCTCATGGAATATAGTCGTGATGATTCTGTTTATTTGCAGGAATAATATACGGGACGAACCTCCTTCGCCGCGCGACCGACATTCCCCCAGACATGAAAGGTAAGTTGTAACAATTATACATGGTGTTACAAAAGTAAAAATAAACATTTAAAACTTTTAAGGGCGTCGCTTAGGCCATCAAACTGAACAACTTTCTCCAGCTTTTTGTTTTTGTCTCCCTCTTTCATTCTTTGACATCGCTAGGTTTTGCAAGTCTCGCATTGACTACTCACAAAATGGCGTCAAGTCTAATGAGATTTGACCAAGAAGTTAACCCGGTATACCTAACCTATTGCCATTCACCACTCGGTGGGGATCGCTGTCATGCGTACCTGAGCTGTGGAGTGAGACAGGCCTGCTTTCACTGCGTATTTTTAACACCGTGTATACAGAGTGTAAGGAAAAGTGTATCATTAACCTTTAAACCACATACTCTACCCATCAAACTGAACAACTTTTACAATGGGAGCAAACCTGTCAGAACAAAAAAAATATCAGCTGTTCCATACGTTTGAATAGAGTAGGTATTGCAGTTTAGTATGGGGGACAGCTGATATTTTTTTTGTTCTGTTTTGCTTACACCCTGTATACACGGTGTTAAAGTTACGCAGCAGGCCTGTCTTACTCTACAGCTCATTAACGCTTGACGGCCGATCCCCACCGAGAGGTGAACCTCATCATACAGCACCGCATCGCATTTTTCCATCGCTCTATCCTTTACTGTCATTCAGGAACGTCATTTGCGAGGGCGAGAAAGATAGCGGGAATGCGATCGCACGCGGCAGCACCGGCAGTGCTGCGACCTTTCTCGCTCTAGCCAATGACGTTCCTGAGCGCCAGAAAAGGATAGAGCGTGAAAAAATGAACTTGTTTGACAGCAGACAACCTGTGAACAGCGTGGGGACCGCACCGAGTGAGAGGAAGGCTCTCTCCCCGCGGGGAGCCATCGTGGACGCGGAGCTGTTCTACTCGAGGAGTGCCGACCACTGCCGCAAGCACGAGCTGGTAAGTACCACACACTGGACACTCCATACAAAATGGCGTGCTTTAACCTCTCGCTGCCCTGCCCAAAGAGTAATATACAGGATCCTTCTTAATATGCTCACACTTTTTTAAGGAGATGATCAGACCATCAATCTGAACAACTTTCTCTATCTGCTGAAAAATCTGCTGTCCCATACATTTGGCTCAAGTATGTTTGCAGTTTTGTATGGAAGAGCAGATTTTTTTTGCGAATTCGATGTTGGTGCCATAGAGAAAGTTGTTCAGTTTGATGGTCTGATCATCCCCTTAAAAAAGTGTCAGCATATTAAGAAGGATCCTGTATGTATATTAGAAAAGAGAACCTACTTGTGGCAGCATTACACATCCACTATCCACATATTTAAGAGCGATGATAGTCCATACGGAAGACAGCTAGCGACTCAATCACGAGACGGCGGTTCGATTCCTGGCCTGTACCACTAAGTTCTACGGAATTTATGTACAGTTGTATTTATCATTATCACTAGCTTTCGGTGAAGGAAAACATCGTGAGGAAACCTGCATGCTTCAGTTTCGAGGCATGTATTGTATCCACTGTCCATTATAAGTGGCGACGGGTACACTCCCCGTTACACTGAACAAAGTTTCGGTACTAGTGAAACGTGAATGTTCTGTGGTTTCAGAATATCTCTGACTACCTCCTCGGGGAATATAGTCGTGAGCATATGTATGATTGATTTAAATCGATGTAATTGTGTGCAGGAGAGAGTGCCGCCGCTACTGCCTCGTAACAGCACTATATCAACAACGAGCTCCGTCTCCACGACGACCCTCAACGCTGATAGTATTGACAAGCCGCCCGCGCTGCCAAGGAGGGACACCCTCACACACAACTGTAAGTTATTACACACTCACCACAGAATAGGTAGAACTATACAGGGTGTAAGTGACAGCCTAGCAAATACTGAAACGGTGAACTCAGACCATCAAACTGAACAACTTTCACTATGGAGCCTACCTCAGGAAAAGCGAAAAAAAATCTGCTGTCCCATACATTTGAGTCTGGTAGGTACAGCAGTTTTGTATAGGACAGCAGATTTTTTTCGCTTTTCCTGAGATACGTTCCATAGTGAAAGTTGCTCAGTTTGATGGTCTGAGTTCACCGTTTCAGTTTGCTGAGGGCTGTCCATTACACCCTGTAGAGTACAGAACGGCCACTCCCCCGCCCCTCTCTGACTCCAGATACCCCACCTCACCTCACAATTTCTGTGGACACTTGGGGAGCCGAGTAAGGGAATGCAGTCAGACGCGCACCCGTTGGGTTTAACTACATAATAGTTATTTGTTATACAAGAGTGCAAAGTTGCTTTTTAACCGCGTGCTCAATTTTGATGACCTAGCAAGTGAAGGATTCTAAAATTAGAATCCTGAGCGTTAGCGAGGGAATCAAAAGAGCACGAGGCGAAAAATCTTTGCACTCGAGTGCAACACGTAACTTTTCATCCCACCTCAGCGAGGAAAAGATTAAATACAAAAAAAATAAAAAAAGGTTGTATGATAAATTCGATACCAAGGAGGGAGAAGTAAATAGATTTAATGATGTTTTGAATTCACAAACTTATTGCACACGATGTTCTAAATTCAATTTGCTTTTTCCTCTAGTGGATAAAAACGGCTTTGGCACTCAGATATCGAAGAGCAAAAATACTCTTTCCGAGATGGGATGATGAAAAATATATTTTATTAGTATCCTCTCAGTAAAAATAACGCTAAATTCACATTTAGCAGTCATTACATAAAAACCACGTCAGAGGCCGTAAGGCGGTCTGAAAAAACTCTTGACACCAGGGCTTGCCCACACGATAAGAACGATGCCATAGTCTGAGAATGTGTTGATAATGATAGTGTTTTGTTGCAGCGATAGGTCACAGTGAACCCCCCGAGCCTCCCGACCGACCTCTACCAAGCCCCAAGCACCACGAACTGTTCAGGTACCTATCTACTAAAAAAACACACTAGTAATAGTTAAGGTGGTTGCAGAGCTAAGAGGAAGGATCTCTCTTTAAGACTAGAGTGAGCCATACCAATTGTAAAGTGTCCACTTTTTTTGACGTTTAGGTTTGAGTGTGTGGTGTCAAGTAGTATGGACAAAAGGCACCAAGTGACATATGGCCTGATGTTTACGGTCACTTTTCACACACACTAGCTCAAAAAAAAGTGAACAGCCGCATAAACCCTTTAAACTAATGCACGCATATGCTCACGATTATATTTCTCGAGGCGGTAGTCAGAGATATTCTGAAACCAAAGAACATCCACGTTTCAATAGTAGTACCGAAACTCTGTCCGTGTGATGGACATTGGGTACAAATACATGCCTCGAAATTGAAGCATGTAGGTTTCCTCACGATGTTTTCCTTCACCGAAAAGCCAGTGGTGATACAAATCGTACATAAATTCCGAAAAACTCATTGGTACGAGTCGGCCTGGAAGGGGATCGAACCATCGCCTCCTGCACGGCAGGCAAGGTTACTCGCCACTGGACAACCATGGCTTATAGTATTGTATCTGTTTAAATTTAAAAATATCTTCAATTACGAAATAAAATTAAATTACAAATTTAAAAAACCCCCACCGCTAAAAAAAGAAATTTAAAAATTGAAAAATAATTCGATCACATTTTTGATGTAAAAAATTTTTGTTTTACTTTTTAACTCTCTTTAAGATATTTAAGGCCAGTAAATGCGTAGAGGACCGTTATGAAACGGTCATTGATTCTTATTCGACAATCACTTGCGGTCCCCGACACATTAATTGACCTTAAATATCTTAAAGAGAGTTAAAAATTAAAACATACATTTATTTACATCAAAAATAATAGGTGATTGAATTATTTTTCACTTTTTAAATGTCTGTTTTTAGCGTTTGGGGTTTTTTAAATTAGAAATTTAATGTTATTTTGATGTTACTTGGAAACTGCTGAATTGAAACAAAGCTAAGAACACTCTCGCCAAAATTAGCTGTCTAAAAAAAACACATCGAAATCGGTCCACTCGTTTGGGAGCTATGATGCCACAGACAGACAGACCGACATAGGCGTCAAACTAATAACACCCCTCTTTTTGCGTCGGGTGTTAAAAAACAAACAATTATCGAGTGACATTGAACAAATTGGCTCGTAAATTGTTATCTATATGTAATTAATTTCAATTTGTAATTCAATACGTTCTGCGATAGTTTTATCATTAAAAATACATAATTTGAAGTCTGTTTCTGCCTTTTGCGCGTTGGCTTTTAGAGAGTGCGGTGGGTAATAAATAATTACCGATAGTTATATATCAAATAATTCAAGTAAGTTAATAGTTGAGATGAAGCTAATAATCATCATTATCAGCCTATACAATGTGTTAATGAATAAGCGCAAAACCTCATACACCCCAACTGATTTATAACTAAATAATTAGATTGAGACAATAATTTCATTATTTTGATAGTAAAAATTTTAAGTTATTAGCATTTTAAGTTTTGAGGCAAAAATGATTTGTTATCATTTCAGCAATGAAAGAAAGCGCTAATGTGGTCATGGATACATTTTAAGAACCTTGTTTTGGTAGTTAGTAGGGTGAGAGTGCCCGAGCGGCGGGATGAGATCAGGTTCAGTAAATTTTACTATCAAATTATTTAATATTCTGAAAAAAAATTACCTATGTTGAAAACATGATAATTAGATTCAGCTCTCGATTCCAAACAAACTACTTTCTAGTTTTGCGTTAATTCATTAACACGTTGTATAAGTCCCACTGCAGGGCACAGGCCTACCCTCAAGGAGAATGGGAGTTTTAGTCCACCACGCGTGCACAATGCGGATTGGTAGACTTCACATATGCATCAGAATTTCTTCTTCAGCGTATGCAGGCTTTGACTAATTATTATAAGGACTAGCCTTGCGGTAGCATTTCCCCTCTGCCACGGTATAAGCACAATTGATCTTGTGTATTTACATTCAATTTTACACCTTATCACTAAACGAGGCAGCCTATAATTGCGAAATAATAACTTCGAACTTTGAACGTTTGGGGTTCACACGAGACTACTTTTCATAATTTTTAACATCCAAAATTAGAATCTAAAGTTTTGGGGAATAAAATCCAAAGTTGAGGATTTCATGTTACCTCGCCCCCCGCAAAAAGTGGCAGATATGTTTGTTAGTAGAATTACACGCGTAACCAGTCCACATATAAATAGTCAAAGTATGCAGGTTTCGTCACGATGTTTTCCTTCACCGTTTGAGAGCAGTCCGTATTACGTACATAAGATAGAAAAACTCATTGGTACATGGCATGTCGTCCGTGCGGATTCAAACCCGGACACTCACGATTGAGTGTCCAATACCTCTCCACAACGTGCCACCGAAGCTCTAATCAATAATGAATAGTTTATTATTCGATAACGGGGAATGTGTGATCCTATGTTCGAACATTCTACAATATCTTTACTTTTTTCATGCATAGGTCCACGTCACATTCCCATCTGGTCAATTCGTGTAAACTATACTTCATTTCAAATAAGGATGAAAAGATTTACCGATTCCTATACAGGGTGTTACAAAAGTAAAAATAAACATTTAAAACTTTTAAGGTGTTTGTGGATGTTCTGAGGTTTCAGAATATCTCTGACTACCCCCTCGGGGAACATAGTCGTGAGCATATGCTATGCTATGCTATGCCTATACAAGGTGTTACAAAAATACAAATAAACATTTAAGGGGGTGGTTTAGACCATCAAACTGAACAACTTTCACTAAGGGACCAGAATCGAAATCGCGAAAAAAAAATCTGATGTCCCATACTAAACTACAAATCTAGTCGAGCTAAATGGATGGGACAGTTGATTTTATTTTTCGCGATTTCGATGTTGGTCCCATAGAGAAAGTTGTTCAGTTTGATGGTCTAATCATCTACTTAAAAGAGTGTCAGCATATTAAGAAGGACCCTGTATAGCTTTCTGGCCAGTTCTGATTTGCAAATATAATTTATTTATCAGAAACATAAACTATCCGACATATCTTGGACGTTACTAAAGCTGTTCTAAGAATAAGTGAGAGGAAGTGTTTCAAATCTCTGTTTCTGTGATTCAAAATAGCTTTAAAATTTCGTTGCTATTTGATATTGAGTATAGGATTTGACAGATATCTGCTGGGTATGGCAGAAAAAGCATGAAAGTAAAATTAATGCTGTTGAAATGCGTTCCTTGAGAAATATGTGTGGTGTTACGCTGAGAGATAGAGTGAGAAATTGTGTGATTAGAGATCGATGTCAATTGAAAGAAGATGTTGTGACAAGAATAGAGAAGGGTATGCTTCGTTGGTTTGGGCATGTGGAGAGGATGAGTGATAGCAGATGTACGAAAGAGATATATGGAGCTAAACTGAATGGAAGTGTCGGCAGAGGGCGCCCTCGTAGGACGTATTCTGATCAAATCGGTTGCGTCCTGAAAAAAGGAGAGGTGCGGAGTACTCGAAACCGACGGGCATGTATGAAGAGATGTATGGATATGAATGAGGCAAAAGAGGTATGTAAGGATCGTAGTATATGTCGCGCTCTGGTCTCTGCCTACCCCACTGGGAAAGAGGCGTGACGTTATAGATAGATAGATAGATAGATCAACGAAGAAAGTAAATGTTTAATTATTAAATGTAATCTGTTGTGTTTGTATGGACAGATCTGCGCCGGCGGGTATGTCTCCAAAACGTTCCCCCGCGCCTCAGCCGCCCGCCGCAAGCCCGCTGCTACATACCGACAGGTTTGTTTAATTTATAGTTAAAATATACAGGGTCCTTCTTCTAATCAAACTGAACAACTTTCTCTATGGGACCAACATCGAAATCGCGAAAAAAAAATCTGCTGTCCCATATATTTGGCTCGAGTAGGTTTTTGCGCGATTTCGATGTTGATGCCATAGAGAGAGTTGTTCAGTTTGACGGCCTGATCATCCCCTTAAAAAAGTGTCAGCATATTAAGAAGGACCTTATACAACGTGTTAATGAATTAACGCAAAACTAGAAAGTAGTTTGTTTAGAATCGAATTATCAAGATTTCAACATAGGTTACATTTTTCAAAATATTAAATAATTTGTTCGTACAATTTAAAATTTACTGAACTTGGTGCCAACCCACTGCACAGGCACACTCACCCTACTTACTTCCAAAACAAGATTCTTAAAATGTATCCATGAGCACGCTAGCGCTTTCATTCACTGCTGATAAAATAACAAATCATTTTTACATGAAAATTTAAAATGCGAATAACTTTCAATTTTAATTAATAAAATAATGAAATTATTGTTTCAATGTAATTATTTCGTTTTTAATCATTTGGGGTGTATGAGGTTTTGCGCTTATTTATTAACACGTTGTATAATAATGTTTTCTCCCCCTCAGAGCGTGCGCGTTCAGTTTCCCCGCGAGAGGGGCGCCCTCCCCGCCCGCCCCGCACACCCCGCACCCGCGTGAGTATAAACTCTAATTCTGTATGTCAAGTTTTTGGAGGAATCTTTGAAAAATCTTGGATAATGGACAGTTTTTGAAAAATCATTTCGAGGTAATTGTTTCAATAATAATATTTTCTATGTCAGAGATTTTAAAATAAAAGGATTACATATATTTTTATAAAATAACGTCGTTTTTCGGTCCGTCGAGTGACGTCACTCGTCGGACATTAAGAAAAAAAATATATTTACAGTAACAGAATTTGAAATTTGATGTTGTCGTTTACTGTTTTCAGCCTTTGATCAAAGTAATATTAATGGATGGTCCTCAAAAATAGTGCAATTGGCTATTTGACAATTGTCACGGTAAAATATTAAATATATTACATTTAGTAGCTTATGGGTTCACAATAGTAATATAATATGTTTTTTGCATTAAAGTAACTTGTAAATAGATTTTCAAAAATAAATTAGAGTTTTTTTATCTGTGGATTTCAAAAACTGAAACGCGGGCGGTCATGATTGAGCATCGTGTGACGTCACATTTCAAACAATAAAACGTCATGTGAGTTGAAGCGTCGTGGTTACTTTGTTTATTGAAATATGACGTCACACTGACAATCTCAAATAACTGAATGAAATTATATTTTTTCGAATAAAGCTTTTTTAAGAAAAAGATAATTGAAGGAGGTATAAAATAAACCTAAGTATAATTTAAAATATCTTTACGAAAACTGGCAAATAGTCGATTGCTCCATACAAACTAGCACAATTGGGTATTTGCCTACATACAATTTATCTTATTTTTATGTTCTCAATAAAAAAAGGTTACAAAATAACGCTTAACTCGCATTTTCATTGAGTTTTTAGCTTGAATACTATTTTTAATAACAAGATAAACTTTAAAAAGTAATGAAATGTTGATGACGTCACAACTCAGAATACAAATTTCATGCAAAGCGCACGTTTTGACGTCCAATAAAGAGTAGCTGATTTGATTAGTTGTCAAGTACCCTATTGTCTGTCATCTCGGTACAAATTATTTGTTTTGGCTCATGTTTCTGGTTTAAAATGTTCGCGTAAGGCCTATCCAGAAATTTTACTTTCATCCAAGTTTCCAGCATAGAGTTTGAAAGCAGTTGATTTTAATTTGATTAAATTAAGCAAAGGATTTTCTCCATTCAGTTCGTTAGATTTTCTCGCGACCACTTTTACCATTTAGAGATAACAATTAAAAAGCTTATTGATAAACTCGATGAATCGCAAAAAAAATGAAATTAGTTGTAAAATTATGTCTTCTATCCGTAAAAAATATAAAATAAAGACCAAAAAAAAACTTGACATACCGAATTGAAAACATTACATTTTTTTAACCACCTGTTTTGAATAAAAAATTAAAATAGGTTAAAAAATAAGAGATACGTATTTTTCAGATTTTATTTTTGACCGATATTTCAATTTTTAATTTTCTTAAAAACGTAGGATTTATGGCTAAGATACCTTGGCCGCAATAACATTAAAAATAAAAACTGTCAAATGCAATAGAAAAGCCAAGCAGGCAAAGGAATAAAATCGCATTCAACCTGTATTATATTTCTCAAATAACTCGAGAAATAATGGATAGAAAAATCTGATAATTTTGATATAAGCTTTGAATCACATAATCTCCAAATGGTTTTCTTATTTTGGTACCTTTCTTAAAATGAAATGTTGTCAATTGGGACCTCCATGTCTGGTTTCTGTATACTAGTTTTAGATATCTTGTTTTTATTGAGACTACTTGTATACACATCATGAAAAAAAAAGATTTTGATGTTTTCTATGGAACAAAAATGTTCACCTTTTCATTATTGGTTCCATAGTAAAAGTTCAGTTTGATTATCCGAAGCACCTCTTTTAGTATTTGTATGTCACGAGGAACTACTGTGGAAGGTTCCTCCGGTGAAAAGGGAAGATCTTCCGCCAGGCTAGGTGTGAAGCCTGGGGACCGGCCGTGCTCCAACAGATCTTAGTTGGACCTTGTATATATATCGAATCTCTGTGATTATTTCTCTTGCGCGATTCATGTCTTGTATACGATTGTGAACCTTATGTGTAGCGGCTAACGGGTTACCAATGTGACGTCGCAAGTTGTCTTACGTACACATTTGCGAGTGCGACCGTAGCGCCATCTGTTAGCTTCGTTGATATAACTTGTGGGTGTTGACATCTGTGGCAAGTCCCCACACATTCAAGTTGACACCGTGTATATTGACCCTCCCACAGCGTCGTGCGGGTCGTCGTGCGGCACGCCTCCCCCCCTGCCGCCGCGACGACGGAAAGACTCCGCCGTACCCTCCACACCTGTACATCTGGTATGTCATACACTATTCTGTTACTATACAACGTGTTAATGAATAAACGCACAACTATACTTCATTCCAAATAAGGACGACGAGATTTTCCGATTCCTATTTAGCTTTCTGGCCAATTCTGATTACCAAATGTAATTAATTTATTGGATACATATACTATCCGACATATCTTGGACGTTACTAAAGCTGTTCTAAGAATAAGTGAGAGGAAGTGTTTCAAATCTCTGTTTCTGTAATGCAAAATAGCCTTAAAATTTCGTTGCTATTTTGAATGGAGTATAAATGCTAACGTAAATTTCATCGTCTGCAATCTTTGACTAATTATTATAAGGACTATAGCCTTGTGATAGCATTTCCCCTCTGCCACGGTATAAGCACAATTGATCTTGTGCATTTACATTCAATTTTACACCTTATCACTAAACGAGACAGCCTATAATTGCGAAATAATAACTTCGAACTTAGAACGTTTGGGGTTCACACGAGACTACTTTTCATGATTTTTGACATTCAAAATTAGAATCTAAAGTTATGGGGAATAAAATCCAAAGTTGCGGATTTCATGTTACCTCGCCCCCCGCAAAAAGTGTCAGAAATGTTTGTTAGCAGAATTACACGCGTAACCAGTCCACATATAAATAGTCAAATTCTGCAATATAAATTTTTAACTTTTTTTTTAAGTCGGTTTGAATTTTATTTAATAGAATCAAAGGTAATGTCTTAGGCCTCTGCCTCGAATTTTGCGGGGAGCGGGGCGGCGGCGGGATCTTATGCGTAAAAACGCCTGCCACGCCGCTGTTTTCGAGAACTGAGTGTAATGCGGAGAAATGAGTGTCACATTACTAGACAGTGCTGAGTAAGACTGTCCCATACAATTTTTTTTCTTTGATATCATACAAGTAGTTCCAAACGTAAATATACACATTTAAAACATTTAAGCATTCTATTTTCCCCCTCGGGGAATATAGTCGTGAGCATATACATACATACATACAAAACATTTAAGAGAAGTTTATTCCAAATGCGTAAATGCGCGCTGCATACAAACGTAGTCTGGGCTGCAAACGCGGTAAATGTTGGGTGTTTGAACCGTGATTGGACTACGTACGAACCATAACTTTTGACACTTTTGGTATTGCGCTAATTGCGGTACTGCTTTTGACAACCGTTAGAGCCGTTTTGACAGATCGCTCAGACGTTAAGAGGATATAATTCGTAGCGCGCTCCAAACAAACGTACTATGGTGATATTTTCAATACTAACCAATTAAACTCAATGAAATTTTGCAGAAACAATCTAGGAACAAATCTCTATGCTTGTATCGTGTCCGGTCCATTTGATTTTACGCATAAGATCCCGCCGCCGCCGCCGTCGCCCCGCTGCCCGCAAAATTCGAGACAGAGGCCTAACGAACATCGCCCCCTCTCCCACAGACAGCGCCGCCCCCCGGCGGCAGCGGCAGCGGCAGCAGCAACCCGCAGACGCCGCCCCCCCTCCCGCCGCGCCCCGCCCCCGCCCCCGAGCTGCTGCGCCCCGCACACTCCACCATCCTGCAGCGCAGGAGCAACTCGTGAGTATATATATATATATCTGCTGGTAGACCTCCACTGCTGAACGTAGGACACCGGTCTTGCGCTGCCCTGAACCAACGGCTTGTGGAGGAACTACTGTGGAAGGTTCCTCCGGTGTGAAGCTGAAATATTGTGGGTGCAGGGGTGGAATTCAAGCACACTTAGGCTGGACATTCTTTACTCCATCTTTGATCGACCTTTATGTATATTTAACCTAAGCTTATACACTATCTCGTACGTTTTAGGGGAGCTGAGCTGCTAGCAAGAGATAACATTAGATTATAATCACGTTTTAACTATCTTCCGCTATCTCAGCACCTTACGTGAGGATATGTGATTATTACCTCGAGAAGAACAATCACTAACAGGACCCCCCCCCCCCCCCTCAGGTCGACAGCGCCGCGGCTGCCCCCCAAGCCGTGGCAGACGCTGCGGCCGTAGCGCAGCGCGCGCGCAGCCTGCAGCCTGCGCGCCACACGCATCGACGACACCACCGTCGAACTGCACTACACCGTCGACCTGTAGTGCTACACTTACTGCAGTGTAGTCACCATCGGTCCACCATAGTCCACACCTGAATATAGAAATGGTCATCAGGCCGGTGACAGAGATACAGTAACGGACACCGTCGACCTA
This sequence comes from Agonopterix alstromeriana, assembly GCA_963924505.1. Classification (NCBI taxonomy): domain Eukaryota; kingdom Metazoa; phylum Arthropoda; class Insecta; order Lepidoptera; family Depressariidae; genus Agonopterix; species Agonopterix alstromeriana. Next base: position 7,752,298 of record OZ004690.1, on the reverse strand, counting down.
TCGCCGATAGGTCCGTCATAATCCACTGTTGAACACGCTCCCAAGGCCACAACTATATCCTCATCCTTCCTAACCCAGCGCCACACTCATAGACGATACCACTTTAGAACTACACTACACCGTCGACCTGTCGTGCCGCTAACTATACAGGGTCCTTTTTAATATGCTGACACTTTTTTAAGGGGATGATTAGACCGTCAAAATGAACAACTTTCTCTATGGGACCAACATCAAAATTGCGATAAAAAAATCTGCTGTCCCATTACATTTTTCTAGAGTATGGTTGCAGTTTTGTATGGATGAGCAGATTTTTTTTTCGCGATTTCGATGTTGGTGCGATAGAGAAAGTTGTTCAGTTCGACGGTCCAATCATCTCCTTAATAAAGTGTCAGCATATTAAAAAGGACCCTAAATACTGTGTAGTTACCATCGGCATCGGTCCTACATAGTCCACACCTGAATATAGAAATGGTCGTCAGGCCGGTGACAGAGATACAGTAACAGACATCGTCGACCTGTAATGCTGCTGACTTTATACTGCGTAGTCATCATAAGCCCGTCATATATTCACTGTTGAACGCACTCCCAAGGCCACAACTATATCCTCATCCTTCCTAACCCAGCGCCACACTCATAGACGACACCACTTTAGAACTACACTACACCGTCGACCTGTCGTGCCGCTAACTATACAGGGTCCTTTTTAATATGCTGACACTTTTTTAAGGGGATGATTAGACCGTCAAAATGAACAACTTTCTCTATGGGACCAACATCAAAATTGCGAAAAAAAAATCTGCTGTCCCATTAAATTTTTCTAGAGTATGGTTGCAGTTTTGTATGGATGAGCAGATTTTTTTTTCGCGATTTCGATGTTGGTGCGATAGAGAAAGTTGTTCAGTTCGACGGTCCAATCTTTCCCGTAATAAAGTGTCAGCATATTAAAAAGGACCCTATATACTGTGTAGTTACCATCGGCATCGGCCCCACATAATCCACACCTGAACATAAAAATGGTCGTCAGGCCGGTGACAGAGATACAGTAACAGACATCGTCGACCTGTAATGCTGCTAACTTTATACTGCGTAGTCATCATAAGCCCGTCATATATTCACTGTTGAACGCACTCCCAAGGCCACAACTATATCCTCATCCTTCCTAACTTAGCGCCACACGCATAGACGACACCACCGTCGAACTTCACTACACAGTCGACCTGTAGTGGTACACTTACTATATTGTAGTCACCATTGGCCCAGCATAGTCCACACCTAAACAAAGTAATGTTCGTCAGGCCGGTAACAGCTCCAGTAATATAGTCCTTTCCCAAGGCCACACAACTATATCCTAATCCTTCCTAACCCAGCGCCACAGTCATAGACGACACCACCTTAGAACTGCACTACACCGTCGACCTGTACTGCTGCTAACTATACAACGTGTTAATGAATAAGCGCAAAACCTCATACACCCCAACTGATTTACAATAAAATAATTAGATTGAAACATTAATTTCATTATTTTGATAGTTAAAATTTAAAGTTATTCGCATTTTAATTTTTGAGGCAACAATGATTTCTTCTTATTTCAGCAATGAATGAAAGCGCTAGCGTGCTCATGGATACATTTTTAGAATCTTATTTTGATAGTAAGTAGGGTGAGTGTGCCTGTGCGGTGGGTTCACATCGAGATTAGAAAATTTTAAATTTTACAAACAAAGTATTTAATATTTTGAAAAAAATTACCTATGTTGAAAGGTTGAAACCATGATAATTCGACTCTGCTCTCGATTCTAAACAAACTACTTTCTAGTTTTGCGTTAATTCATTAACACGTTGTATACTGCGTAGTCACCATCGGCATCGGTCCTACATAATCCACACCTGAATATAGAAATGGTCGTCAGGCCGGTGACAGAGATCTAGTAACAGACTCCTTCGACATGTAATGCTGTTAACTTATACTGTGTAGTAATCATAGATAGACCCGTCATAATCCACTGTTGAACACGCTCCCAAGGCCACAACTTTATCCTCATCCTTTCTAACCCAGCGCCACAAGCATAGACGACACCACCTTAGAACTGCACTACACCGTCGACCTGTATTGCTGCTAACTATACAGGGTCCTTCTTAAAATGCTGACACTTTTTTAGGGGATGATCAGACCGTCAAACTGAACAACGATTTCGGTTTTGGTGCCATAATTGTTCAGTTTTAAGTTCTGATCATCATCTTGAAATATTATACACTAATTTTGAAAAACACTGTTCAGGGTGTGCCGGACAGGTTTCATACAAAACTGCTATACCTACCCGACTCTAAAGGGACAGCAGATTTTTTTTCGCGTTTCCTAAGGCTCCATAGTGAAAGTTGTTCAGTTTGATGGCCTGAGTTCACCGTTTCCGTTTGCGGAGGGCTGTCCCTTACACCCTGTATAGTCTACACTGGGACACATCATCATCAGCCTGTCATGTCCGCTGCTGAACATAGATCTCTGTCAAGTCGCGTCACACAACTCTATCCTCGGCCTTCCTCATCCAGTCGCTCCCCGCTACCTGTCTAACAGTTCGTGGTCTACATTATAAAACGCCTGAGTGACAGGTATTCCTTTCACATACAATAATACTAAAAAAAAAACGTATTCCTTGAATGAATTATACAGGGTGTAACAAAGCACCCTGGTAATACTTAAGGGGAGCTTCAGACCATCAAACTGAACAAATCCGCCGTTTGATACAAAACTGCAATACCGTCTTGACTCAAATGTATGAGACAGGAGTTTTTTATTTTTCTTGATTTTGGCTCCATAGTAAAAGTTGTTCAGTTTAATGGTCTGAAGCGCCCTCAAATATTACTAGAGTGTTTTGATACATCCTGTATATTTGCATCCTTAGAGAATAATCACACTAACGACTTTAGAGCATAGACGACGTCGCTACTGAATCGTCGCGATTTCTGAGACATTGATTGATCTCAGAAATATCGCGGCGATATCGTTCCGTCAACGCCTACGCTCAAAAATCGCTTATGTGATATGACCCTAAGTCATCTTGTAAGACAACTACTGGAAGAAATAAAAAAAAATCCAGTGGATGTTTTATTCTAAACTAAAAACCGCATATAAACAAACAATGTTCATGACATTTTATTTGAAAAGAATTGTCATAAAATTTGTCACCATGTCTTGCATCTCACTACGTGTGACGCTTCTATGTATTTGTGAGTACTGGACCTTCCATACAAAAATGCGGATCGGCTGATCGATTTTCTGTGGGAGGTCCAAAAAAAATCTCATTTTTCGACCGATGTTCCTTAGAGAAAGTTATTCAGTTTCATTGTCAGATACACCCTAGATATTTTTCTAGTTTTAATAAGGGGTGTTTTTTAAAATTACATACAGGGTCCAATTTAATATGCTGACACTTTTTTAAGGGGATGATCAGACCATCAAACTGACCAACTTTCTCTATGGCACCAACATCGAAATAACGAAAAAATAATCTGCTGTCCCATACATTTGGCTCAAGTGTGTTTGCACTTTTGAATGGGATATGTGATCTTTTTTCGCGATTTCGATGTTGGTGCCATAGAGAAAGTTGTTCAGTTTGATGGTCTGATCATCCCCTTAAAAAACTGTCAGTATATTAAGTTGGACCCTTTATAAAGATAAAAGACAGAAGAATCACACGCAGTCGACATGCCACTGTATAGAAACTGAATGTTTTGTAAAAAAGTTGTAAAAATATAGTTGTAAGAAAGTATAGTTCCCTTAAGAGTGCTAGGTATGAATCTCAACAACTTTTCTTGTAAAATTAAATTTAGGAAAACACAACTAAAGTCTGATATTAACGCGTTCGTACGTTCAAAAGTTGTTGCAACTAAAGTTGTTGATTTTCGAATAATGGTGTAGTTGTTAGCTCTGTATAGCAGACATTCCATAAATTGTTATTGTAAATTTTTGTATAAATGTCAAAATGGAGAATTTGTAAAATGTATATTAACTAATACGCGTTTATAAAAAGAATAGGACCCATTGATCTCCTAAAGGTCAATAATATGGACCCCTCTCCCCCTTCTATTTTTAGAAAACTTCACTCACTACCTGCCATTTTGAAACCTTATTTAGAATAAAGTTTTTGAAAGTTACGAATTAGGCTCAAATTAAGCTGTGACTCAAAATTCAAAATGGTATCACTTATACAACGTGTTAATAAATAAGCGCAAAACCTCATACACCCCAACTGATTTATAACAAAATAATTAGATTGTATCAATTTTTTAATTATTTTTATAGTTAAAATTTAAAGTTATTCGCATTTTAAGTTTTGAGGCAAAAATGATTTGTTATCATTTCAGCAATGAATGAAAGCGCTAACATGCTCATGGATACATTTTAAGAATCTTGTTTTGATAGTAAGTAGGATGAGTGTGCCCGTGCGGTGAGTTGAGATCGAGTTCAGTAAATTTTAAATTTTACAAACAAATTATTTATTATATTGAAAAAAATTACCTATGTTAAAAACATGAAAATTCGATTCTGCTCTCGATTCTAAACAAACTACTTTCTAGTTTTGCGTTAATTCATTAACACGGTGTATAGTTTTTTGATGATATTTTTTTGACTCTACCACCGCTTCGGAAGGTGTTCCGTTGTAGAGAAGAAACAGCCAGAAACTCTACAACACGCATAATTTAAAGAAACAATTTTTACAAAGAACCTACAACTATAAAAATAAATACACCATTGAAATACGTGTTAAAGAAGAGTGCCCCAAAGTGCCCAAAATCTGTCCAATATGGCAGGTAGTTGGTCCGTTGACATTTTTAGGGCCTGTTTTAACACTTCTGGACAAGTCGTTGTTAGCTTATATCTACACTAATATTATAAAGAGGAAAGATTTGTACCTATTTTTGTATGTTTGAATGTTTGTAATGAATAGGCTCAAAAAGTACTGGGCCGATTAAAAAAATTCTTTCACCAATAGAATGCTACATTCTTCCAATTTGACATAGGCTACATTTCATTTTGAAAAAAATTAGGGATCCTTGGTAAAATTTGAACAATGTAACCGAAGGTGTAGAAAAATGAGCCTTTGTCTACCCCGTGCGAAGCCGGGACGGGCTGCTAGTGACAGATAATTTGACTTATTTCGTATGAAAGATATGTCAATTTATCTGTCATATAAGCTAACAAGAGCTTATCCAGAAGTGGTGAAACAGGCCCTTAGCCTTTTTATTTTACCACCAGCTCATAAAAAACTTTTTTTTTTTTTGATACAGGTGGAGGTAAAAAAAAGAGTAAAGTACATTTTTATATTGATTAAGAAAGTTATACAGGTTCCTTAAGGTTAATCAGACCATCAAACTGAATAACTTTCTTTATGGCACCACCATAGAAATCGCGAAAAAAAAATTGTTTCATACAAAACTACAAACCTATTCGAACCAAATGTATGTATGGGACAGATGATATTTTTTCGCGAGATCCCATAGAGACAGTTATTCAGTTTGATGGTCTGATCATCCTCATAAAAAGTAATCCAATCAGCATATTAAGTTGGACCCTGTATAGAAAAAAACAAATTACAAAAGAATTTTATCTATATAGGGTCCAACTTAATATGCTGACAGTTTTTTAAGAGGATTATCAGACCATCAAACTGAACAACTTTATCAATGGGACCAACATCAAAATCTCGAAAAAACAGCTGTCCCATACATATGGCTCGAGTAGGTTTGCAGTTTTGTATGCAACAGCAGATTTTTTTTCGCGATTTCGATGTTGTTGCCGTAGAGAAAGTTGTTCAGTTTGACGGTCTGACCATCCCCTAGAAGTACCCTATAGATACAAGCCCAAATACAAACCCCTACTTCAAACCGTGATGATATTTACCCTAAAACATACCAAAACAAATTGTATAGATATTAGTGAAAACCACATCGCAATCGGCTCAGTCGTTTTCAAACAAATCACAAATGTACAAATATATTTTCATTAGGATTTGAACTTAAAAATATTTGGTTATTTTAGGGTAAAATCTCACGAGAAATCCAATATGGCCGACAAGTTTGTATTAATTAAATAATTATCCATTTAGACTATAATAAACACCTGTGCAGTGCCAATAAATAAATAAGATAGATTATAATAAAATAAATAAATAAATATACATATAATTTTATTAGAGAAATTGTAATTAATGCCCAATAGTTTTAAAAAGACTTCCGCCATTTTGTGATAAGCGTTTTGCTTGTGTCTTGCACTGCATTTCTGTCAATATCAAGTTGTATGGATCAGATGGGATCTATCCCAATCTCAAGGATTGCTTTTTGGACAAAAACAAAGAGATGGCGGTACTTCGTGGCAAGCTAAACGTGAACCGCGCGAACACACGACACGACCGCTCGCGGCCAAACTTACGCGATGTGACTCCATTGATATACAGTTATAATAAGGTCTAAAAATATTAGCTGAAACTATTTTAAGGGGATGATCAGACCATCAAACTGAACAACTTTCAACGAAAAAAAAATCAGCTGCTCCATACAAACCTACTCGACCTATATGTATGGGACAGCAGATTTTTTTTTTCGCGATTTCTATATTGGTCCCATAGAGAAAGTTGTTCAGTTTGATGGCCGATCATCCCCTTAAAATAGTTTTACCTAATTTTGTTAGACCTTATACAACGTGTTAATGAATAAGCGCAACCCTCATACATCCCAACTGATTTATAACAAAATAATTAGATTGAAACAATAACATCATTATTTTGATAGTTAAAATTTAAAGTTATTCGCATTTTAAGTTTTCAGGCAAAAATGATTTGTTATCATTTCAGAAATGAATGAAAGCGCAAACGTACTCATGGATACATTTTAAGAATCTTGTTTTTCTAGTAAGTAGGGCGTGAGTGCCCTAGCCGTGGGTTGAGATCGAGTTCAGTAAATTTCAAATTTTTCAAAAAAATTATTTAATATTTTGTAAAAATTTACCTATGTTGAAACCATGATAATTCGATTCTGCTCTCGATTCTAAACAAACTACTTTCTAGTTTTGCGTTAATTCATTAACACGTTGTATACATACCGTTTACATTTCAAAATATCGTTCCAATTTTTAAAAGAAACGTAAAATATTGTATCTAAAAACAAACTGAAGAATTTAATTTTAAACTATAAATAGTTGTTAGATACCATAAAGTTTTCTCACCCGCAGTGGTTTATAAGACGTCAATGTTAGCCACGGTCTATACAGAAGAGACGTGTGGCGGTGGCGGATAATCTAAGTAACACAATATAAACCTTATATTACGTAGCATAGTGTCGATTTTGTCGTAAAGGAGAATCGCGGCCGCGCCTCCAGGTGACGTCGCCTGGAGGCGCGGCCGTAATTCTCCAAACGACGCTATGCTACGTACTATAAGGTTTATAATTATGTTACTTTGACTATCCGCCACCGCCACACGTGTCTTCTGTATAAACCGCGCCTTAGATACAACAATTTTTATAATGATATGACACAAAATGGTGGAGGTTTTTTAAACTCTGTAAGGGCCTCAATAAATGACAAAATATTAGGGTTACAATGAAAGTTGAACAAGATATAGACTTTGTTAAAAATTACTGGAAATATAACTTTAAAATAGTCTAAAACTTGTCCAACTTTACGGTACAGCCGTTGAGCTGAAAAAATATTGCATTTATGTAAATAGTTATGTTACTGAGTGTATAAAGAATAAAATATATTATAAATAAACAAATGCTTGTTTTTACTTAATTGACTGTGCGAATTGGTGATGGGAGCCGACAAATCGATCGCAGCGCCCGGGGTGGCAGAAATGTGTACTTTTGTGGGACAAGCTGTGTAAAGTACGCTTGAATCTATGCAAATCCACACACAAACTCAACACGAAATCTCCAAGTCTAGAAGTCTGGAAGTTTCTATTGGCATCTATACTTCATTCCAAATAAGGACGACAAGATTTTCCGATTCCTATTCAGCTTTCTGGCCAATTCTGATTACCAATTAATTTATTGGATACATATACTATCCGACATATCTTGGACGTTACTAAAGCTGTTCTAAGAATAAGTGAGAGGAAATGTTTCAAATCTCTGTTTCTTTAATGCAAAATAGCCTTACAATTTCGTTGCTATTTGTAATGGAGTACAGGTACTCACTAAAAAGGGTTTTTTGAAATTTTATGTCCTAATGTGTGAAAACCGGGATAAAAGTTTGTACGGAAATTGGCTCTGCAAATATCGTGGATTCTAGCAAATAGGTATTTTAAAATGTTTAATATCGATAATATTGCTAATTTCTTTAGTTTTTACATTATTTTATTATAAAAATGACAAACTTAACTAATATATTACTTGAAATAATTCATTGCGGTCCGACACCGCTATGAGCGCTAGTGTCGAGCACATGTCCAATACAGCACGCTTGCATGATTTCTCTACACGCACGCGGTGCGCCTTTGCTCCATAGATAATATCCTGTTCCCGCGATTTTCGGAGAGCGAAAGCTTGCCGCGACAAGTAGTATGGAATAAAGCCGAGTCGCGCGCAAGAAGAGAAATCATGCTAAACGTGCAGGTGTAAGAAAAGAGACAGTGGGGAAATACGGGTGAGAGAGAGGGCTTACCCAGTAGGGCTAGCATGCCACCCTCGAGAAAACGATAAAAATCGAGACGTGCCTCCATCTTTATTATTTTACGTATGCGAGAAAGAGCGCGCATGACAGTTTTCTCGTTTAAACGCTTTGTCGTGGGTGGCATGCTAGCCGTGCAGGAAGCTGGAAATATAATTGTCTATACCTTGGAGTACAGAATGCAAGCAGTGAAACATGAAACTACTCCAAGGCCGTCCGTAATGTTTAACTTTCTTCTTACGTTTATTCGTCATCTTGGGTTGGTCCCTTTCTAATCCAACGACGAAAATAAAAAAAGTTTTTATAAAATTTTTGTTCTGATAGAAAGGGACAAACCTAAAGTTTTAAACAACTATGTACGATGAAGATTGAACACATGAATCTAGATAGAAAATACCTATTTCCTGCTTCTTGGTTTATACTCTATACCTGGAGAGCAGACTCTCTTATACCTAGTTTGATGCCATGAACATAGAACGATAAAGGATACCAATCCTCATTTTGTTCGTTAATTTTTTAAGCCGAATTTCATGTTTTCATGCTCATAAGGAGGATTGGTATCCTTTATCATTCTAAATCCATGGTATATGTAGACAATACCTATTCAAACTTCCTGGTTTAAATCCATGGGTAATTTTAGTGTAGGTACGGATCATTGACGTAGCATACTATGGAAGCCGGGTCTAGTACAAAATACACGATTAAAGTGTCCGAGACTAAAATACACAAACCTAAGTACGTATAGTAATATAAACCAACTAAAAGCATTGAAAATGCTGAAATTCTTTTCCGTCCCACTCCCCCATCCGGGCACGGCTCGCGCCGCGCGCCCACGCGTGCGCGTAGTCGGCCGATGAAACCAAGACTGTTGCGTAATTCGTTCTCTTTTTTACGTTTTCGTTTTCTTTTTACTCGGACACTTTTGAGCGCGGACCCTCCGTCTAGTAGTAGTAAGTCAATGGCACGGAGAGAGAAACCATACTAGTATAGAGGGCTATATCAGGATTTTAAAAAGTTACTGAAGAAAACGGCTGCAAGGTTTAGATCTTATTGCTTTTCCTAAGACAAAAAAAAATGATTTGACACATGTCATTGTCAGTGTCACTGGAGGATCTGAAAAATGGCTTCGCTGCTAAATGTTTTGTTGCGAAAATCTTCAAATTTAAGCCCAAGCAAGGCTCTGTTAAAGAATTTACCAGCTGTACACAATGTGAAGTAAGTGTTTGTTCCAACATAATTATAATTATACGCTTCAGAAATAGTGTTTTGACAATAAACAATTATGTAACTTTTGAGGTTAGATTTGCGTATTTAACGTATTATTAATAAATTCATTTCATATTTTCCTTGTTTAATAAACAATTAAAGTCACAATTAACGTACTAACATGCAAAATTTCAAATAAAACCTGCGGGAATGGAAGACATGAAACAATTGGAAAAGTCAATATTTTTCTGAAATTTGCACTGTTTTTCAGTTCGCAACGTAACGCGAACCGATGGATGGCGGACGCGGAGTACGTTAAACAGTTCAGCGGGGCTGTCATGTACCCCGACGAGATTACCAGCCTCATCAAACACCCACCCTACTCTGGTAATGAAAGTTTTATTTAGAAAAATATAATTAAGAGGATATGTGAAAAAAATAGGATTCTTCAAAGCATCATATATCATGAAGTACTAACAGTTGGAGTATGATTTGCGGATATGTGTAAATTAAACATATAATTGAAGTTTTGATTAGACCCAAAACACGATTAAGAGACATTTTCTCGATAGAAAAATAAGCCAAAGTAGCCTCCGTCTTTATCGAGAAACGCTTATAACTGCTAAACGGTGAATAATCGAAACACGAGACTTTATTTTAAAAAAGAGATTGAAATTTTATAAAGTTTGATAAGAGCAGAATTGAACTTACATAAATAGTACAATCACAATTAAATAAAGTTTGTTTTACGCTTGCGTCGTTTCAGTCGCGCCGCCCCATCCCTTTCTCTCGCGTCAGGCAGTAATATAAGCTATCACACGCCCATTTCGCTTCAATTATTTTTCGACATAGGCCCTTAAAAACATTTTTTGCAGGGTTTCGCAGGTGTAGACTTTAATAAAAAGCTAGGTACCTATCACAACTTGACTCAGGCATGGGAGTAGCTAAGGAGGGAAAAAAGTTGGCACTACTAGAAAACTCTTAGAAAAATTTATTAAATTATAAATAACAGCAAAAACTGTTTGTTTGATATTTTGGTTGTTCTGCTGGCCGGTTGCCCCTTTTAAAAAAAACCTTATGTATGCCACTGGGTTACCCAGGAGTGCCCAGGACCTTTGGCTTGACAGTACTGTGTGATATCTTATCTTTACTAAAACATAAAACTGTAACAGAAGTGTGTCTGTACATTGAAGATATTTACAAAAAAAAAAAGATTACGATATAGTTTTAAGGTGTCCGTGACTCAAAATCAATTTGAATTTTTGTCCGTCTGTTTGTTTGTGCGAGCATCACATGGAAACTACTGAACCGATTTTGATGAAATTTTTTTTGTTTGATAGCTTATAAACTGACTTAAAATATGTTATACTAGCAGCCCGTCCCGGCTTCGCACGGGGTAGACAAATAAATTTTAAGACTCATTTTTCTACACCTTCGGTTACATTGTTTAAATTTTACCAAGGATCCCTAATTTTTTTCAAAATGAAATGTAGCCTATGTCAAATTGGAAGAATGTAGCATTCTATTGGTGAAAGAATTTTTTAAATCGGCCCAGTACTTTTTGAGCCTATTCATTACAAACATACAAACATACAAAAATAGGTACAAATCTTTCCTCTTTATAATATTAGTGTAGATAATTCGAATAAATATAAATAGCCTGTATTCACTGACTTCAGTACATGCAGTTACTTAACTCATTCGCTGCTAAGCTCAAAACCATAAAACTCACGAAGTGCTAAAATTGATGCCCCTCATAGGTCGTGCGCACAGTTGTAACGTAAAACGAAGAATGTGGCTCACCTCGTGAGTCACCTGCACAGGCATAAGACTTTCGGTGACTGACGCGGTAGGTCATGAGCACAGGTGAAATACAATAGAACTTGATCTCCCTCGTAGGTCATGTGCACAGTCGTAACGTAACAATAAAAGTGACTCGTTACTTGGGTCACCTGCGCGCAGGTATAAGGTTCTCGGTGACTTGTGCCGTAAGTCATAAGCACATGCAAAATGCAATAGAACTAACTCGTTACGTGGGTTCTTTAGCACTGCGGCCCATTTGTCGCCGACCTACGATGTAGGTCGAGAGGTAGATCATGAGGTAGGATGGACTACCTCATATCTGCAATATGGTCTGTATGCTCAAGAACCCAATTATCAGGATAGTTTATATCGCATAGATGTTAGCACATTGTGGAGTTTCATATTTTGAGAATAACAGTAAATGTGTAGTTACTAGCTAACTGACAGCAGAATTCATATTGCTATTGGTTCTCTGGACATCCAACGTTTTAATGAATAATCGCAAAACCTCATACACCCCAACACAACTGATTTATAACAAAATAATTAGATTATAACAAAAATTATTCACATTTTTAAGTTTACAGGCCAAAATTAATTTTAAGTAGGGTGAGTCATGCTTGGTGGGTTGAGGTCGAGTTCAGTAAATTTTTAATTTTACAAACAATTATTAATAATTTAATATTTTGAAAAAAAAAATCCTTCGTTGAAACCATGATAATCCGATTCTGCTCTTGATTCTAAACAAACTACTTTCTAGTTTTGCGTTAATTCATTAACGCGTTGTATAACTCCTCCAGAATACATGAGAGACAAGGGATATGCCACAGTCAGGTTTATAATATATCCATTTTTACAGGTATGATCGCACCGGCGGAGAAGCATGTCAAGAACATGATCCTCAACTTCGGGCCGCAGCACCCGGCCGCTCACGGAGTGCTCCGACTGGTTCTTGAATTAGATGGAGAGGTAAATGCTAACACCAGTAGTTTACAACATATGCGACCCTCTGTAGATTGAAATGCTGTCCAAGAGTGGTTCTATGTACTTGTCATCATCAGCCTATACAACGTGTTAATGAATAAGCGCAAAACCTAATACACCCCAAATGATTTATAACAAAATAATTAGATTGAAACAATAATTTCATTATTTTGATAGTAAACATTTAAAGTTATTCACATTTTAAGTTTTGAGGCTAAAATAATTTGTTATCATTTCAGCAATGAATGAAAGCGGTAGCGTGCTCGTGGATACATTTTAAGAATCTTGTTTTGATAGTAAATAGGGTGTGAGTGCCCGTGCGGTGGGATGAGATCGAGTTCAGTACATTTAAAATTTTCCAAACAACTTATTTAATATTTTGTAAAAAAAATCCTATGTGAAAACATTATAATTCGATTCTGCTTTCGATTCTAAACAAACTACTTTCTAGTTTTGCGTTAATTCATTAACACGTTGTATAAGTCCCACTGCAGGGCACAGGCCTACCCTCAAGAAGGGTGTATGGCATGAGTCCACCACAAGGTATTGCAAAAATACAAATTAAAATTTAATTGGGTGGTAGACCATCCAACTGAAAAAATTTCACTGCGGGACCAATGTCAAAATCGCGAAAAATGAATCAGCTGTCCCATCAACATGATGGGTTGAGGAAGGATTTTTTTCGCGATTTCGATGTCTGTTCGATAGTGAATGTTGTTCAGTTGTCTAAAATACCCCGTTAATTATTTATTTATAACACCACTGGCTTTTCGGTGAAGGAAAACATCGTGAGGAAACCTGCATGCTTCAATTTCGAGGCATGTATTGTACCCACTGTACATTACAAGTGGCGACGGGCTCTCCCCGTCACACTGGACAGAGTTTCGATACTAGTGAAACGTGGATGTTCTGAGGTTTCAGAATATCTCTGAGTACCCCCTCGGGGAATATAGTCGTGAGTATATGCTTATGCTTATGCTAGTAACACCTTGTAGATACCATCCATTTTAAAGAAACACCACATTCTCTGAACTCAGTTTCTTTTAAACGATGTTCTGGACTTAAACATCTATCCAACGTTGTTGCAGACAGTCCGCGCAGCTGACCCGCACATCGGCCTCCTGCACCGCGGCACGGAGAAGCTCATAGAGTACAAGACATACACGCAGGCGCTGCCATACTTCGACCGACTCGACTACGTCTCTATGATGTGCAACGAGCAATGCTACAGTCTCGCTGTCGAGAAACTACTTAATATTGACATACCGATGAGGGCCAAGTATATTAGAAGTTAGTATTATATCATTTTCATTCCTTATTAGATTAGATGGCCAAAGTTTTCAAGTAGGCTCTACATTCGGTGCGTTCCGAATCACAACAGCGCTGTGAGCGCGATATATGTCGTTCCGGTTTGACGTGAGCGCGACTACCATCTGAAACGTGATGACGTCACTACTGACGCCATCTTGCAAAAAACAGTGCTCACAGCTCGGAGCGTTGTGAGCGAATTGTCAATAGTGACGTTTTACTGTTTTGTTGTGGTAATTTTTTGGTTTGTTTAGGTCTGGATTAAGGTTTCTTTAGTGGTATTGGGTTTGATTATGTTTTAAAAATGACGAATAAAAGCTCGCTAACGATTAGTGATAAAGAAATTTATAGGAATATTTGAATGTTGTGATGTGAACAGTGTGAACACGATATCTAGCGTCCCGAATTGGTAGGACGCTAAGCTCTGTAAGCGCGATAACGCAAATGGTACCGGTGGTAGCGCTGTTGTCGTGTCTCGGAACGTACCGATTTTAATAAGTTTTTATAGCGGCATAAAGTCACAGTTTGTAAAGGGCCTACGTTGACTAGACTGATGACAGTTTGACACTAACGTGTGAAAATATATATTTATATATGTCATAAGATTCTGGTAGACCTATATTCACTTAATAGGGGAGTTGACTACATAAAATATATTTTAGTTTTAACTGCTCAGCCCCCCTAGACAAAGTGACAATCTATTGGCGTTGACGCTAGTAGAAAATGACAGAATGTATGGATTTGACATTAGCGATCGAAACATTTTGACGTTTCGATCGCTAATGTCATGCTAATGTTTCGATTTTCTACTAGCGTCAACGCTAATAGAATGTCACTTTGTCTAGGGGGGGCAGTAAATAAACCGTTTGAAAATAACGCAAAACGCACATTTTCAGTAATGCTGTTGCTTGAATACTATTTTTAATAACTGAATAAACTATAAAAAGTATCAAAACGACGAGGAAAAACAATGACGTCACTATTATATCTTTAGTACAATATTTAATACAAAGCACTCGTTTTGACGTTTGATAAAGAGTTGTTAATTTGACTAGTTTCAAACTCGCGGATTTCTGAACCCTGTCTTCGCTTGCAGCCCTCTTCGCTGAAATAACTCGCATCTTGAACCACATAATGGCGGTTGGCACGCACGCGCTGGACGTCGGAGCTCTCACTCCTTTCTTCTGGCTCTTCGAGGAGAGAGAGAAGATGATGGAGTTTTACGAGAGAGTGAGCGGTGCTAGGATGCACGCCGCTTACATCAGGCCCGGTGGAGTTGCGCTTGTGAGTATCTGTTCTCCTACAAATTTGCTACGCGATTGCCCAGTCCTCCGAAAAGTGCGTGCGTGTGCCATATTTTCGATTAAGAGGATATAATTCGGAGCGCGCTCCATACAAACGTACTATGGTGATATTTTCAATACTAACCAATTAAACTCAATGAAATTTTTCAGAATCAATCTGGAAAGAAATTTCTATGCTTGTATAGAGTCAGATTTTCGTTAAAATGTATAGTTTTGAAGTTACAGTGCCTCAAAGATTTCCATACAAATCTTAAGTTAATCCTAGCATTGAAACTGTATATTTTAACGAAAATCGGACTCTATACAAGCATAGATATTCGTTACAAGATTGTTTTAGGAAAAATTCATTGACTTTCATTGGTTAGTATTGAAAATATCCCCATAGTACGTTTGTATGGAGCGTGCTCCGAATTATATCCCCTTGAAAAGAATTAACAAAATTACTTTTTATCTATTTTTTTATGATTTCACTAGATAAACGAATGGTGAATATGTGAGTATAAATACCAAAAATCGGAAACTATTTTAAGTTCTTCTAAAACTAGAAATAAGTTTAAAAATACATGAAAATACGTCATCTTTGTGACGATTTTCTATTGAGTGAAGGAGTTACAATCGTGTATTTATTTTATGATTTCACTAGATAAACTATCCAAGAATACTGAGGTATGACTTTGGTTTCGGTAAATTGTATAAATCTAGTCGAAAAATTAATAATTAAAGATGCCTCCAAGGTATTTCGTCCTACTATTGCGCCAATAACCATGAGCGTTGGGCACGCCCATTATATGGTTCCGTTAGGGGTGGACTTTATTTCTAGGGTTCCGAGCCTCAAAAATTAAAAATGAATCCCTTATAAGATCAAGCAGCGTAAATGCAGTGAGTGAGAGGCCCCTGGCAACATCTCATAGTACCTGGGCCAGCCTCCCTAAATTACGACGGCCCGATTGCACAGTCGGTAGTGAACCTGCCTGCTGTGCCGAGGGAAGCGGGTTCGAATCCCGTAAGGGTAAAATATTTGTTGAATATGAATATTTGAATTTTTTTTTAATGCTCCGATCGGTTTGTATTTCGTAGTAAAAGTTGTTCGGTTTGCTTAGTTTAAAAGGATGCTAATTATATCAATTTCACTCTATATAATAATTATTAATACAATGTCATTATCATACAGGACATGCCCCTGGGTCTAATGGACGATATATACGAGTTCTCTATGAAGTTCGCGGAGCGGCTCGACGAGGTCGAAGACGTGCTGACCACCAACAGGATCTGGGTGCAGCGGACCAAGGATATCGGCATCGTCACCGCACAGGACGCACTGAACTATGGCTTCAGGTATAGTTAAAACAAAACCCGTCAAGTGCGAGTCGGGCTACTCGCGCACCGAGGGTTCTATATAAAAACTTAAAAAAAAATATTTTTTTTGTCCTGGTCCTTTAACAGGAGACCGACTCACACTTGGCCGGTTTTTATTATTTTTTGTTATACTGTAGAGTTTGCTCTATAATCACACCAAGTTTCACGCTTGTATGTTTTACCGTTTTTGCGATAGAGCGAGAAGAAAAAACGTTGATAAATACTAGTTTCTTGTTGAGAACCCCCCCTTAATTTTTAACTTTTTGCCATTTTCATTATTTGTTAACAAATCCGCCGTAATAACGCATATTTTTTGAACATTTCAACTGTCTAGCTATTACGGTTCAAAAGTTACAGCCCCAAATAGGTAGGACGGACGGACAACGTAGGCCTAGTAATAGGGTCCCGTTTTCATCCTTTGGGTACGGAACCTTAAAAAATTGCCTGTAGAACCCCACTGCAAGCCAAAGACGTAGCCAGGTATACTGGTGTACCAGAATCTGATGGCATATAAGGTAATGAAGTTTTAAAGTAAGCAACACTGGGGTAATTGGATCAGGGCCACAGAATAGATAATAGTATATAGTTCTACATACAGAACGGCCACTCCCCGCCCCCCCCTCTGACTTCAGATACCCCACCTCACTTGAGGGGAGCCGAGCAAGGGAATGCAGTCAGGCGCGCGCACCCGTTGGATTTAACTACATAAAACATATTTTATTTTTATCCTATCAGTAAAAATCAACGTTGGAAAATAACGCTTGATTCACATTTTCAGTGATTCTTTACTTTTAATACTATTTTTTATAACAGAATGAACTATTAAAAGTAACGAAATGTATAATGATGTTCATACGATGCGTGGTAAGTCAACCCTACACATATGTCATGCACAATTTGCGTAAAGTGCGCATGTGCGAACGCCATCATGTCAAATCTCTTAACTCAAGCCCTTAACTCACTGCAACTTTTTGCAGCGTTTCTGCATCGATGATTAAATTTATTTTAGGTCAATTAATCGGTCGGGGACCGCAAGTGATTGTCGAATAAAAAAATCTGTGGTCATTTCATAGCGGTCCCCTACGCATTAATTGACCTAAAATATCTTAAATAGAGTTAAAAACTTAAAAAGTAAAACAAAAATTTGATTACATCAAAAATGTGACCGAATTATTTTTTACTTTTTAATTGTTTGTTTTTGCCGTTGGGGGTTTTTTAAATTTGTGATTTAATGATAGTCTCATCCTCTTAAGAAAATGTCAGCATATTAAGAAGGACCCTATATTATAATTAATCGAAGACTTAGGCACTGACAACTATTAAGTATCGCTTGTATTTTTTTAATGTCTTTAACGGCTCTGGATACTAGTCCTTTTAAGCCTTTCGTTATTTTTTTTCTTTATATTCTTTATTTTGATGATAGGATGATAGATGACGATGAATCTGTGGTCGATTTCGTAAGCTCGCGCGTTGCCGCCAAAATGACCATGTACGAGTTAACTTGAACCAAAACGTATGTTCTGTTATCGTATTTATTTAAGATTCGTTACGTCGGTCGCTTTGCGCAACTGTTTGGCACACAATCCGCACGAAATTATGTCACAAATATCACTAAAACCAATTTTTTACGAATTTCAAATACGACGAAGCACAGCAACAGCAATGGCGCCAAGCAAACCGTATCGCTTGTAAATGATAATATAATGTTATCCACAGCGGAGTGATGCTGCGAGGGTCTGGTATAAAGTGGGACCTGCGCAAGACGCAGCCCTACGACGCTTATGAGCATCTAGAGTTCGACGTGCCCATCGGGACTAACGGAGACTGCTATGACAGGTGAGCCAAGCGTTTTGTTGCAACTAGCATCGTCGCCTTTGACTAATTATTATAAGCACTAACCTTGCGATAGTATTTCCCCTCTGCCTCGGTATAAGCACAATTGATCTTGTGCATTTACATTCAATTTTACACCTTATCACTAAACGAGACAGCCTATAATTGCGAAATAATAACTTCGAACTTAGAACGTTTGGGGTTCACACGAGACTACTTTTCATGATTTTTAACATTCAAAATTAGAATCTAAAGTTATAGGGAATAAAATCCAAAGTTGCGTATTTCATGTTACCTCGCCCCCCGCAAAAAGTGGAAGAAATGTTTGTTAGTAGCATTACACGCGTAACCAGTCCACATATAAATAGTCAAAGATCGTCGCATACTTGGACAATACGAGACAGTTGTGGACAATTCGTGAAATGAACGGGCCTGTCCAAGGAAGGGAATGACAAACATAGAAAAAGAATATGATTTACATACATACATAAGCTCACGCCATTGTCCCATGGGGGTAGGCAGAGACCACGGACCGCCACACGCTACGACTCTGACACACCTCTTTAGCCTCATTCACATTCATACATCTTTTCATGCACTTCCGTCGATTGAGGGTGCTACGCACTTGTCCTTTTCGGAAAAGATCATTGATTTGATCATGGTATGTTTTCCTCGGACGGCCTCTCCCAACACTTCCGCTCCTTTGCTTGGTATATTTCATTCGTAAGTCTTCTTTCATTCATTCTCTCTACGTGACCGAACCATCTAAGCATACCCCTCTCAATCCTCCAGAATATGATTTAATCTTAACTATTATAAAACTGTAACAGAAGTGTGTCTGTACATTGAAGATATTTACATACATGAAAAAGATTACTATATGGTTTTTATATCGGACTCCAAATCAACCTTTTTTAGAATTTTCGTCTGTTTGTTTGTTTGTAACAGCATCACGCAAAAACTAGTGAACCGATTTTGATGAAACTTTTTTGTTTGATAGCTTATAATCTGACTTAAAATCTTATTACTTATTTGTGCCGACGAAATCGCAGGTTAACTCTAGTTAAATCTGCTTTCGAAGTGATTCTTCTATACGGGTAGTACTCATATTTATTCTGTGACGTAGGTACCTGATCCGAATTGAGGAGATGCGACAGTCGCTGCGCCTCATAGACCAGTGCCTCAACCAGATGCCGCCCGGCGAGGTGAAGACTGACGACGCGAAGCTCACACCACCCAACAGAGAGGAGATGAAGGTACGTGCCCAAACATGCTGTTGTATACTAACGGTCTTAAACCCTTGCGGGGTGGTCAGGACCTTAAGGGAATATAATTCGCTCCATACAAACGAATTCTGGTGATATTTTCAATAACCTAACCAATTAAAGTCAATGACATTTTTCAGATACAATCTTGAAAGTAATCTCTATACAAGATGTTACAAAAGTAAAAATAAACATTTAAAACTTTGAAGGGGTTTGTTTAGACCAAACTGAACAACTTTCACCATGGGACCAACATCAAAATCGCGAAAAAAATAATCAGTTATCCCATACATTTAGCTCGAGTAGATTTGTAGTTTAGTATGGAACATCAGATTTATTTTTCGCGATTTCGATGTTGGTCACATAGTGAAAGTTGTTCAGTTTCATGGTCTAAACGACCCCATTAAATGTTTATTTATATTTTTGTAACACCTTGTATAGGGTCCTTCTTAATATGCTGACACTTTTTAAGGGGATGATCAGAAAAAAAAATCTGCTGTCCCATACATTTGGCTCAAGTAGGTTTGCAGTTTTGTATGGAAGAGCTGAATTTTCTGATGATTTCGATGTTGGTGCCATAGAGAAAGTTGTTCAGTTTGACGGTCTGATCATCCCCTTAAAAAAGTGTCAGCATATTAAGCAGGACCCTATATTAGTATGAAGTCAGATTTTCGTTACATTCCGTTCGAAGACGTCGTGAGGAAACCTGCATACGCTGAAGAAATTCTGATGCGTATGTGAAGTCTACCAATCCGCATTGTGCACGCGTGGTGGACTAACGTACATACTAAATTAAAGATTGAAAAAGTCGGGCGGCGAGCGGGATTCGAACCCACGACCTGCCTATCCGGGGCATGCTCTACTCCAACAGAGCTGCCGGCGCCCCGCAGGCCACGACGAAATTTTCAATCTATATCATCGTCTTTAAGGGACGTCAGCGCCATCTACCAGAGTTATGTAAACTACTGAGAGTTTATACAAACTTGACGTACATACACCCTCCTTGAGAGTACCCAGCAGTGGGACGTATAGGCTGATGATGAGGACTGTAATCTGTACGTGTACCTTCTTATCGTGTGCGCAAGCCCTGGTGTCAGAGTTTTTTCAGACCGCCTTACGGCCTCTGACGTGGTTTTTATGTAACGACTACTACCACCAGATATAGCAGCCGGGACCAACGGAATAACGTGCCATCCGAAGCACGGAATCATTACAATACAAAAATTCGGATCCGGGTACAATGTATAAATATGATATTGAATTTAATATCAATGAAATAAGTTGTTTAAATAAAAAAGTTACGTATAGATGACCTGTAAGCTCCCACTGCAGGACTCTTAGGAATAATGGTGATTCCTCTCACCATATTTTTTTTTTATAACATTAGTCGTCGTTTTTAATTTAAACACCTTATTTCATTGATATTCAATTCAATATCATATTTTTACATTGTTTACATACGTGCTATCCGAAGCACGGAATAATCACTCTGGAAATCGAACCCACGACCTCCGTGTCAAGAGTCCAATGCTCTTAACCATTCGACCACGGAGGCAGTAAGAGAGGATGTAATAAGTCGTCTATCTTCTCCCCGCAGACGTCGATGGAGGCGCTTATCCATCACTTCAAGCTGTTCACGCAGGGGTACCAGGTCCCTCCAGGCTCCACCTACACCGCGGTGGAGGCTCCCAAAGGAGAGTTCGGCATCTACCTCGTCTCCGACGGGGAGTCCAAGCCTTACAGGTAACAGAGACTAGGGCAGAAAAAAAACTACCAACGCCAAAAACACACATTTAAAAAGTAAAAAATAATTCGATCACCGTAATAGCTAGACAGGTGAAATTTTCACAGAATATGCGTTATTACGGCGGATTTGTTAAGAAATAATAAAAATGACAAAAAGTTAAAAATTAAGGGGGGTCTTCATACAAGAAACTAGTTTTTAACAACCTTTTTTTCTTCTCGCCCTATCGTAAAAACGGTAATACATACAAGCTTCAAACTTGGTGTGATTATAGAGCAAACTCTACAGTATAAGAACAAATAATAAAAACTGGCCAAGTATGAGTTGGTCTCGCGCTAAAGGTTCCGGAGAAAACAAAACTATTTCTAAGTTAATATGTTGTGTGGTACGGAGCCCTCGGAGCGCGAGTAGCCCGACTCGCACTTGACCGGTTTTATTTCAAATGTTTCAAGTACTAACCTCTGTCCACAGATGCAAAATAAAGGCGCCCGGTTTCGCGCATCTCGCGGCTTTAGAGAAGATTGGCAAGAACTCCATGCTAGCCGACATCGTCGCTATCATCGGCACCCTCGACGTCGTGTTCGGCGAGATCGACCGATAGATCGACATCGGCCATTTTGTTATTAGTTACCGGTGTTAGGGTACCGTACTTCTGGAAGTCCTCCGTCACTTGGCCGTGGGAACCGAAGCCGTAAGAATGAGGGTATTTGACAGGTTTTTAAAAACTGTTCTACGTTAATCACTGATGTCTAAGGACTCTATAGAAAATGTATATTTTACGTTCCATTACACATAGTGCAAGGAAACACGAAAACAAAAAATATTATTTAAATATCCCGCGAAAACGCTTTTCCTGACAATATACGTGGCAACAAGCAGTTGACGTCACGATGACGTAAACTTTGTACAACACTCACACTCTACACGCAATTGTTTACATGCAGTTGACGTCATCAACCATTCGGCCAATCACAGTCGTTTACGATCACGTGACTAAAGTAGACAGAAAAATTATTTTCTTTGTCGATTTTCTCTTAAAATATCCAGTATTTTTCTTGACTAAATAGTTGGTTGCGAATTTGCTATGTGCATCTCTTATCGAGTAATAGGACAAAGCGCGTTCCAACCTCTATTTTTATCTACGCAATAGCCCTACAGCACGTCTAGTATGATATCTCACGCGCGCGAAGAAAATAACCCGCGTTTTTCAGAGAGCAAAAGCCGCACTTGCCGCGAAAAGTAGTATAGAATAAAGCCGAGTCGTGCGGAAAAAGAGAAATCATGCTAGACGTGCTGGATAGTTATTTGAGTGACATGATGAAAATCCATGATGCGGCCAAATGAAATTTATAACATATGCTCACGACTATATTCCCCGAGGGGGTAGTCAAAGATATTCTGAAACCTCAGAACATCCACGTTTCACCAGTAGTACCGAAACTCTGTCCATTGTGACGGGGCGTGAGCCCGTCGCCACTTATAATGGACAGTGGGTACAATACATGCCTAGACATTGAAGCAGGTTTCCTCACGATGTTTTCCTTCATCTAAAAGCCAGTGGTGTTACAAATCGTACATAAATTCCGAAAAACTCATTGGTACGAGTCGGTCTGGACGGGGATCGAACCATCGCCTCCTGCACGGCAGGCAAGGTTACTCGCCACTGGACCACCACGGAATTTATATGTAGTGGTTTTTGAACCTGATTATAATTATTATGACATAACGTTAACTATTACTACAAATTTTAGGTCCCAGCCGCGTTTTTCTGTCATTCTGTTAGTCTATGCCCATCTGGGAAACGACTGTAGGGATTTTGATGCGGTTTTCACCAATAGATATGACTGCACGAAACTGGTAATGGTACATAGATACATTTTGAAGAGAAAACCGGAAGTACGGAACCCTAAATGAGTAAAATCGACCGGATATTAGTGTATAAGAATAAAAAAATATTCAACTTAGATCCTGTACATTTTTATTTTGTAAGTAATCGCATTAAATAAATTATTGCTGCAATCAGTAACTGTTGGTTTTCTTTGCACCTATTCGCCATTCCCACTGGAGGGAGTATCTAAGGAATGCGGTTCCCTATTGTATCTATCTGTCCGGCTCGATTTAAGCCATTAAGGTCCTAATTGGTTTGTAGGAACTGTATAAATTTAACGTCCTCTCTCTTTGATTCTTTAATAACGAGTGGTGGTCCATAGGAATTGAACATAACTACAATATTACTTATGGATGTAGGTATGCATCAAGGAATATACTACTCTCTACCGAGAGAAGAAAGTCAACCGCCGTCCAATCAAAGGCGACATACATATATACTACTGAGACACCGCGGATCCGCAGTGAACTAATCTCAAATTTAAAAAAAAAGCGGGAAATTTAAAAAGGGAAGTTTTTTTTTGTGTTGCTGAAAAATTTGACAGCTAAGACTAGGCGCGCACGAGCAACTTTTGTCTTCGCAACTACATACTTAATTTGTCTCTCATAGGGTTTGTATGGAAAGTCTCGTCGTTACATGCGCACACTTTCATACAAGCCTATAGACTTGATGTGAGAGACAAATTAGTTACGGAGACAAAAGTTGCTCGTGCGCGCCTAGTCTAGAGGGAAACGAGCACTTCTAAATTGTGCGTTAGTTTGTTAAAAGAAATAAAACTGTTCTCTTAGGTGCAAAAACATCTTATTTATTTTATATAATAGCACTGTCTGTGAAACAAGAGTCCTCGAAGTGCCTTTTACATAAAACTTTGGTGCTAGTAAATAGCTTGTTAAGCGACTCTAAAGACCATGATTCCTGTTCTGGCCAACAATATTTAGCCCATGCTTTAGCTCTGAAACAAAAATTCTGTAAAGCTATTTTGTTAACACAAATTCGCAATCCGGTAAAAATGTGTTTATTAAATAAGAACGTAGGTAATACGCTTTGTTCCCTTTGTATTAGATTCACAAAATACCAGATGACCACTTGCTGTATGATGAGGAAGAATCCGTAGATTAATGAAGAATCTGCATTTGATATAAGCTTCAGTATTTCTATCATGGTGTAAAAATAGCTAGGTAAACTCACCGCAATATGTTTGTTTTTCCAGGCTTTGGAAACCGATGAAATGGTAACAAATTATCCTGTTGCGGTGTAATTCCGCATTTTGAGCACTGACGGTATAAATCTATGGACATGTTTGTCCAATAACTACAGAAAATTAATTAAACAAAGTCTCACAAAATTTTAAATTACACGCCATAAGTGAAAACCCCGAAAGTGAAGTTTGTGATGGTGTTGCTCGAGTAAAGCTTTTAACTTATACTTTTACTTTACATTTACAAATAAATTGTACATATAGTACCAAAATAATCAAAGAATTGACAAATAGAAATTCAATTTCAATAAATTCATGTATTTATTTAATTATACAGCTAATTTAAACTTGTTGTTGTTTCTACTCTTTTTCTACTATTTTAATTTGAATTACGTACAAGACAACACTATTTGTTCCGCAAACGCACACTAACAAATAGCCATGAGAAAAAGCATTAGTACCACACATGAAACCCCATGGTATGCATGCATAATCTGTATCGGACAACGATTTAGCTTTGACTAATTATTATAAGGACTAGCCTTGCAGTAGCATTTCCCCTCTGCCACGGTATAAGCACAATTGATCTTGTGCATTTACATTAAATTTTACACCTTATCACTAAACGAGACAGCCTATAATTGCGAAATAATAACTTCGAACTTAGAACGTTTGGGGTTCACACGAGACCACTTTTCATGATTTTTAACATTCAAAATTAGAATCTAAAGTTATGGGGAATATAATCCAAAGTTGCGGATTTCATGTTACCTCGCCCCCCGCAAAAAGTGGCAGAAATGTTTGTTAGTAGAATCACACGCGTAACCAGCCCATATAATAATTAGTCAAAGGTTTTTACGTACAGACCAAATCAAAGTTCCATCTCCTTCTACTATTAAAGGTTTTAGTCTTTTTAATTAGCCTTTAATTACTCTTATAATTAGTCTTGCAAAACGCCTCATTAATACGCACAAACCCTATTCGCACTTTACTACTACACTTTTGTTAATTTCAGTCACGGATCTTTTTTCGGCATGAGCTCCACAATCGAGATAGTATTATGTAGTAAAATAACGAGCTCGCTTCGCTCACTCCAGATTTTATTTCAAACTTAAATCTATTTCGGCATGAGCTTGGAGATTGGTTAAAATTTCAAGGTCGCTCCTTGTTATAAAAACAGGTAAGTGAATAAAATGTTATTATTATTTTTATGTTTTAATTTAAATTAATTCTTACATGGACAACTTGTCATATAATAAATACAACAGATAATATTTACATACCCCCGATAGGTCTTCCCACGCACAATTCAACAAGTGTCTTCTTGTAAAGCAAATTTCGTTAAAAAAAACAAAATGTGCTGTAATCTACAGATTTTATCGTGAAATTTTGACTTAATTAAAAATTATTCGTCTTCCATGATCTCGGGTAAATCCCTATCGGTTTCCTGATCAAAATAACTCTCTGGTATCACGTAATTGTCTGGAGGCCTCATTGGTCCGAAAACTCGTTTCGTCTCACTCTTATCTTCTATGTCACTTTTATCTTTAAGCTTTTCTTTACTTGTCCCTTCTTCTGCGTTACTTTTAGGTGTTTCTGTGTTACTTTTAGGTACTTCTGTGTTACTTCTTGGACCTTCTGTGATTGTGTTCGTATTTTTATCGTCGGTATCTTCGTCGGAGTCCATTTCTTCTACGAATTCTTCTTCGTTCTGTTGTATTTCTTTTTTCACTCTCTGTTTTCTTTCTGCGTCTTCTTTTAATCTTATTCTGTAAAAATATTGAAGTAATGTTAAAATTGGTTGTTTATTACATGTAATTGGATTATATATCTCATTATTCAACTGCCGGAGCGTAGATATAGGCACGAAACAATTGATTTTCTAGAGTGTAGCGAGTGGGGCAATTGCCCCGGGCGGCACTTTACTGGGGGCGGTAAATTCGGGAAAAATATAGATTGATTGAATACTGTCTATAACCAATTCGTAGAGCAGATTCTTCTGTTTTTATTACTGTACCAAAGTCAAAGTCAATATAATTTATTCAATATAGGAGCTTGCAGCACACTTATCAAACGTCAAATCTTTTTTAAAGCTACCACCGCGTCGGAACGTGTTGTCGCTGTAGAGAAGATGCGGCCAGAAACTCTACAACATAACACGACTTAATAACTATTACAATATAAATTCTTTAGCTAAAGTTATGTATACAATAATACATAGTCTATTTAATAAAATAATTGATACTATACAGTAAAGTAAATAAACTATAAGCTAGTGACTTTAGACCCAAGCATTTTGATCATTTAAATGATCATCCAGTTTATAATATGCTTTTTTACAGAGGACTTTTTTGATTTGAGTTTTAAACATGTTTTCAGAAAGATTCAAAATGGTCTCGGGGATTTTATTATAACAACGTATACAGTGACCCATGAAAGACGTGTTGACCCTACTAAGCCGAAAGTGGAGATATCAGTTTATTTTTGTTTCGAGTGTTGTAATTATGGACATCACAATTTTTTGGAAATAAAGACAAATTTTTTCTTACATATAAAATGTTTTCATTACCTATACATAATCTTAAAGCGTTCTGACCACAGCTCACGCGGTGGTAACTTCGCTCGATCCATAGCTTTTACTTAGGTTACTTTGCACACGTTTTGTACGTAACAAGCTCTGGCCCCAACCGATTCGTATTTAGGGAGAAAGTCGAGCTCGCTTCGATCGCTCTGGGTTTCTATCTTTGCTTGAATAAAATGAAAACGTGTATGACCATAACCCGAATAGATGTGCTGAAAAATGTCGAGCTCGCTCCGCTTCTTCCGTTGTTTTTTGGATCGGCCTCTTATAAAGATTCGGGGGCGACAAAATCGGTATGTGCCCCGGGCGGCAGAAACTCACGCTACGCCACTGGCAAGACCGGTCGTTGTGGCGATCCTTGGGGGAGGCCTATGTCCAGCAGTGGACGTCCATCGGCTGAGATGATGTTAAGGGCCTATGTCGAAAAATAATTGAAGCGAAATGGGCGTGTGATAGCTTATATTACTGCCTGACGCGAGAGAAAGAGATGGGGCGGCGCGCGCGCGCACGACGCAGGCGTAAAACAAACTTTATTTAATTGTGATTGTACTATTTATGCAAGTTCATTTCTGCTCTAATCAAATTTTATAAAACATCAATCTCTTTTTTTAAATCAAGTCTCGTGTTTCTATTATTCACCGTTTAGCAGTTCCAAGCGTTTCTCGATAAAGACGGAGGCTACTTTGGCTTATTTTTCTATCGAGAAAATGTCTCGTAATCGTGTTTTGGCTCTAATCAAAACTTCAATTATATGTTCAATTTACACATATCCACTCCTTCATAATCATACTCCTACTGTTAGTACTTCATGATAAATTATGCTTTGAAGAATCCTATTTTTCTCACATATCGTTGTAGCGATCCCTGGGGGTTGCCTATGTCCAGCAGTGGACGACCATCGACTGATGATATAAATACGGCTCACCTCTTCCCATAGACGACAGAGTTGTTAATTTTAACAGTGGCCGTGTCGTTCTTCTTCAGTAGCGGAGGCTGGTGAGCGGGCCGTGCTATGTCTGCAAGCCGCTGCGCCTTAGTCAGCTCACTGTTCAGCTTCTGTATCGACATCTGTTCAAACGACATTTTATGAGGTCACAATATACACAAGCATAGCATAGCATCCCGTCACCGTAACGAGATAAAATTTACAGGCTCCTTGATATGGTGACACTTTTTTAAGGGGATGATCAGACCATATACGATTTTGTCTAATAAAACAATAAGTTTCATTAAAATCGGACCAGTAGTTTTTGCGTGATGCTCGAAAAAACAAACAGACGAAAAATGCTAAAACCGGTGATTCGTAGTCAGGGACACCTAACCTAACCTAACCTAACCGCGAACTTAAATAGAATATACACAAAAACCACACTAAGTTAGACGCTTTTATGTATTACCGTTGGGGCCCCCTTAATTTTTTATGTATTGTTAACAAATCCAAAATAATAATATACATTCTGTGAAAATCTCAACTCGCTACCTATTACAGTTCAAAAGATACAGCTCTTGATATTTAGGACGGACGGACGGTCAGCGTATAGGCTTCGGAATGGGGAACTTGTACCAAAATTATGATGAGAAATTATCTTAATAATTCAATAAAGGTGCACTTCCGATGCCAGCGGCCGATGCGACTGACGCGCGCGTCTGACGCGTGGTTCTGTCATATGCCATATGTCTATCGCATCGGCCGCACGCGTCAGTCGGAAGTCCAGCTTAATAATAGTTTTGAAACTGAAATTTATTTTCTACGAAATATTTCAATTATAAGTTACGTGGTTTGGAACGTAATTTCAAACACCAATCAGCGCAAAGTGATTAGCGATTAGCAACTTGCGTGCGTTAGAAGAGTATGACAACATATTATAGCCGATGTTTGTGATGAGCTTCACGCGTCATGAAAAGGAGTGACGTCACGT
This sequence comes from Agonopterix alstromeriana, assembly GCA_963924505.1. Taxonomy (NCBI): domain Eukaryota; kingdom Metazoa; phylum Arthropoda; class Insecta; order Lepidoptera; family Depressariidae; genus Agonopterix; species Agonopterix alstromeriana. The sequence continues at coordinate 7,723,250 of OZ004690.1, read as the reverse complement.
CATGGCAGTGAGCGTTTCGGCGCGGAATTTGAAAAGTCAACTTTTGATTTGCAATAAATAAATGATTTGTGCACATTTTACCATTTTTGTTTTTGGTATTTTTATGTAAGCCTTAAATCTTTATGATACATGAAAAATTCCCCATTGGGACCAAATAGGGAACTTGCACAGTATTTTTTGTTTACGCCCTATGGGTTCGGAACCCTAAAAAAGAAACAAACCTTGGTCTTAGATATCTCCGCTCTCTGCGCCATGCTCTGTCCCTGTCTCCCCAGCGAGGACATGTACTCGTCGAGCGCATCTACCTCGCTCGCTTCCTCCTTCACAGGCTTGTTCGAGGAACGCAGTCGCTCCAACGCTCTCTCTTCTGATTTTATTTTTGTCTCGATTTCCGAAATTTTTATAAGCTGTAGAAAAAAAGTATGAATTGGTTTTCTTAGAAATGTTTAAAAAATGTTTAGTCAGAGATATTCTGAAACCTGTTGAGGGTGTAGTCAGAGATATTCTGAAACCACAAAACATCCACGTTTCACTACTACCGAAACTCTGGCCAGTGTGACAGCGGGTGAGCCCGTCGCCACTTATAATGGACAGTGGGTACAATACATGCCTCGAAATTGAAGCATGCAGTTCCTCACGATGTATTCCTTCACCGAAAAGCCAATGGTGTTACAAATCGCACATAAATTCCGAAAAACTCATTGGTACGAGTCTGCTTGGACGGGGATCGAACCATCGCCTCCTGCATGGCAGGCAAGATTACTCGCCACTGGACCACCACGGCTACGGGACCAACAACAAAATCGCTGTATCCTCAGCTTCCGTTTCCGCTCGACGATTCCGCTCGAGGAACGTGTCGCACTCACCAAGTCATCGTAAGTAAGAGGTTTGTCTTCCTCCCTCTCGCCGCCATGTCGCTGCATCCTCAGTTTCCGTTTCCGCTCGACGCTGCCGGTCCGGTCGAGGAACGTGTCGTCGTCTGAGTCATAGTAGTCGTCCGCGCTCCAGTCGCGCTGCTTTCTACGGCGAGATTCTGTAGAGAATATACAAATTTGATAATGTTGTAATAATGGACCTAATTTATCATGGTTCTGTACCCATAAGGTGCCAACAAGAGTCTATCACTAAGCCTACGTAGTCCGTTTGTCTACACTATACAGGGTCCTTCTTAATATGCTGACACTTTTTTAAGCCGATGATCAGACCATCAAGCTGAACAACTTTCTTTATGGGACCAACATCGAAATCACGAAAAAATATAAGCTGTCCCACATGTGGCTCGAGTAAGTTTGCAGTTTCAGTTTGAGAATGGTGTTCAGTTTGACGGTCTGATCATCCCCTTAAAAAAGTGTTAGAATATATATTAAGAAGGGCCTTATATTTAAAGAGCTGTATGTTTTAAATCGTCATAGATCGAAATTTTCACAAAATGTGTTTATTATGGCGGATTTCCTAAAGAATCATTTAAAAAATCGAATGCACACGACACACAACCTAACCCAACACTCGTCATATTAAAGGTTGCTATGAAGTTTCTTGCCGTTTCTTCTCCGTGGTGTCTTTACTTGCGAAACAGTTATAAATGTAGAATCAGCGAAAGTAATAAAACATAATAATCATGAGGAAAATAAAAGATAATACACGATTTATTTAATAATATACGAAATATTGTTCCACACCACAACGTACCTATCGCTCGCCTAGCGTCTACAAGGTGATACAAATAAACATTTACGGGGGTGGTTTAGACCATTACAATGAACAACTTTTACTATGGGACCAATATCGAAATCGCAAAAAAAAATCTAATGTTCCATAAGTTCCATACAAATCTACTCGAGCTAAATGTACGGGACAGCAGATTTTGTTATTCGCGATTTCGATGTTTGTCCCATAGTGAAAGTTGCTCAGTTAGATCGTCTAAACTGGGTGGTTTAGACGATCCTTTAAAGTTTTAAATGTTTATTTTTACATTTGTAACGCCTTGTATAGTAAAATTTTAAAAAGTCGAAAACAACATATTTCACTGCGTTTGTCATACTTTAGTTCTACATCAGTAGTTGTCTACACAACTCACCATGCCTCGCCTGCCGCAGTAGCCCGCCCCTGTCGAGCACCCTGCATGCCTCGAGCGCGCACGCTATCACGGCCTCTTTCTTCTTGCCTCGATGCATCACCTCGGCGACCACGGGTCTACCTCGAGCGTCGTCCATCGGCAGCTCTACCCTGTTGACAATCATCAATCATTCTCTGTACGTTCCGCTGGGCCCTGATTTACTCCCAAGAACCGTGGCCACAGTTCCGTCACTTCAAACAACGTTTTAGATTTGACATGATGACGTTCGCACATGCGCACTTTGCGCAAATTGTGCATAACATAAGTAATAATAATAATAAATATCTTGGACATTGTTACACACATTATCTAGTCATATTTAGCATAAGCATATGCTCACGACTATATTCCCCGAGGGGGTAGTCAGAGATATTCTGAAACCTCAAAACATCCACGATTCACCAATAGTACCGAAACTCTATCCAGTGTGACGGGGGATGAGCCCGTCGCCACATAATGGACAGTGGGTACGATATCTTCTTAAGAGGATATAATGCGGAGCGCGCTCCATACAATCGTACTATGGTGATATTTTCAATACTAACCAATTAAACTCAATGAAATTTTTCAGAATCATTCTAAAAAGAAATTTCTATGCTTGTATAGAATCAGATTTTCGTTAAAATGTATAGTTTTAAAGTAACAGTGCCTCAAAGATTTCCATACAAATCTTAAATTAATCTAGCATCGAAACTGTATATTTTAACGAAAATCTGACTCCATACAAGCATAGATATTTGTTTCAACATTATTACAGCAGAATTGCATTGACTTTAATTGGTAAGTATTGAAAATATCACCATAGTACGTTTGTATGGAGCGCGCTCCGAATTATATCCCCTTAAACGTCAATTCTTTTTTTAAGCTACCACCGCGTCGGAACGTGTTGTCGCTGTAGAGAAGATGCGGCCAGAAACTCTACAACATAACACGACTATGACTATTACAATATAAACTCTTAAGCTAAGGTTATGTATACAATAATACAAATAAATGATACTATACAGTACTATAAGTTAATGACACTCAGACCCTAGCATTTTGATCATTTAAATAATCATCCAGTTTATAACATGCTTTTTTACAAAGGACTTTTTTGATCTGAGTTTTAAACATGTTTTCGGAGAAATATAAAATGGTGTCAGAGCACACAAAGTTCAGAGCAGTCAGTATTACGTACATAAGCTAGAAAAACTCACTGGTTCATGGCATGTCGTTCGTGTGGAATCGAACCCGGACCTCAAGATTCTCTCTCCGAAACGCGCCACCGACGCTCTTGACTTACAATAGATGAAATCAAACCTGCATATGAACTGTCCGGGCGCCCTCTCCTCGCAATCATACGTCAGCTCGTGGCCCTCCCTCTCGAAGTACCCCCTGAGGGTCTTCTTAGGGTCCTCCAGGTACAGCTCCTCGTTGGCTGTGCTCGCGTACGGGTTCTCTGATATATCTGCTTCTTCTTCGGCGTCTTCACCTACAAGTTTAAGTTAAAATAAGTTATTACTATTTCTTTCATCTCTACAAGGTGTTAAGGTGGACTTCCGATGCCAGCGGCCGATGCGTCTGACGCGCGCGGCTCGCGGCCGTTGCGACAATACTAGTTATTATGAAAACGTATGGCGCCGCTTCCGATGCCAGCGACTGACGCGTGCGTCAGACGCGCGCGGCCGATGCGATAGACATATGGCATATGACAGAACCACGCGTCTGACGCGCGCGTCCGTCACATCGGCCGCTTACATCGGAAGTCCCCCTTTACAAAAGTAAAAATAAACATTTTAATCTTTTAATGGGGTTGTTTAGACCATCAAACTAAACAATTTTCACTATGAGACCAAAATCGCAACAGCGAAAAAAAAAATTGTTGTCCCATACATTTAGCTCGAGTAGATTTGTAGTTTAGTACAGAACATTTAATTATTTTTTTCGCGATTTTATTATTGGTCCCATAGTGAAAGTTGTTCAGTTTGATGGTCTAACCCACCCCCTTAAATGTTTATTTGTATTTTTGTAACACCTTGTACATTTTATGTAATTAAATCCAACGGATGTGCGACTGCATTGTTTCCCCAGAAAGTGTAGGTGGGGTATCTGAAGTCAGAGGGGGGCGGGGAGCGGCCGTTCTGTATGTAGAACTATATACTAATACCTATTCTGTGCCCATAGTGCGTCTTTCTTTAGTGCACGACACTCATAAAACAGTCCTCGATCGAATGCTTACCCATCCCCCAATCAATACCCTGCTCTTCCCTCTTCCTCTCCTCCTCCAATCTATCTCTCTCCCTCTGCTCCACGGCCTCCTTTATCATCCTGTCTCGCTCTATCTTCATATGCTCTGCTCTCTTCTTTATTTCTGTCACTGATAGCTCTGTTTCACCTTCTGTGTCGAAATCTGGACCCTGGAAAAAATGTTTTTTTCAGTTTAAATACAGTCCGTTAGCACTTAGAATAGGATTCGGCTTTTGCGTAAAATCGGTTATGTTCGTATAATATACAAGGTGTTACAAAAATACAGATAAACATTTAAGGGGGTGGTTTAGACCATCAAACTAATTTCACTATGGGACCAACATAGACGAAAAAAAAATCTTATGTTCATACTAAACTACAAATCTACTCGAGCTAAATGTATGGGACAGCAGATTTTTTTTGGCGATTTCAATGATAGTGTATTATATACCTACTATAGTGAAAGTTGTTCACTTTGATGGTCTATACAACCCCCTGAAAAGTTTTAAATGTTTATTTTTACTTTTTTAACACCCAGTATAGGGTCCAACTTAATATGCTGACACTAGACCGTCAAACTGAACAACTGTCTCTATGGCACCAACATCGAAATCGCGAAAAAAAAATCAGCTGTCCCATACATCTGGCTCAAGTAGGTTTGCAGTTTTGTATGGAAGAGCAGATTTTTTTTCGCGATTTTGATGTTGGTGCCATAGAGAAAGTTGTTCAGTTTGACGGTCTGATCATCTCCTTAAAAAAGTGTCAGCATATTAAGAAGGCCCCTGTATAAGATCGTGGCCAATGACAATCTTATTGAACTCAAAGTAAATGGGCGATTTTCAAAAAATGTGTTCACAGGAAAAGTACTTTGTCCTATGAAGTAAGCTTGCCTTACAAAATACTGAAAATGTCAAATTAAAGATTGAAAAAGTCTGGCGGCGAGCGGGATTCGAATCCACGACCTGCCTATCCGGGGCATGCTCTACTCCAACAGAGCTGTCGGCGCCCCGCATGCCACGACGAAATTTTCAATCTACAACGTGTTAATGAATTAACGCAAAACTAGAAAGTAGTTTGTTTAGAATCAAAAGCAGAATCGAATTATCATGGTTTCAACATAGGCAATTTTTTTCAAAATATTAAATAATTTGTTTGTAAAATTTTATATTTACTGAACTCGATCTCAACCCACCGCTCGGGCACTCTCACCCTACTTACTACCAAAACAAGATTCTTAAAATTTATCCATGAGCACGCTAGCGCTTTCATTCATTGCTGAAATGATAACAAATCATTTTTGCCTGAAAACTTAAAATGTGAATATCTTTAAATTTTAACTATCAAAATAATGAAATTGTTGTTTCAATCTAATTATTATGTTATAAATCAGTTGGGGTGTATGAGGTTTTGCGCTTATTCATTAACACGTTGCATATCATCGTCTTTAAGGGACGACTTTTTCAATCTTTAATTTGATTAAGCTACCATGGCATACATGTTGAATCAATAAAAATTCGACTGAAAATATTGCCATAAACATCTAAATAATTACAAGATGATGTATCTGTTACATTGTACATTATGTGTCTGTTTACGAAGTAACTAATCTGTGACAAAGTCAAAGTCAATATAATTTATTCAATATAGGAGCTTGCAGCACACTTATCAAACGTCAAATCTTTTTTACCTACCACCGCGTCGGAACGTGTTGTCGCTGTAGAGAAGATGCGGCCAGAAACTCTACAACATAACACGACTTAATAACTATTACAATATAAATTCTTAAGCTAAAGTTATGTATACAATAATACATAGTCACAGTGAACACTCACCAGTAATATATAAGTCCTGGTGCTAGCCCCGAACTTGACCATGTGTCCGACACGCAGCCTGACGTAGTGGCTTCCCTTCAGCCGCTCCTTGTTCAGGAAGCTGCCGTGGGTGCTCCCCAGGTCGTACATGTACCAGCCGGATGCTGGCTCACCCTCTTCTGCGAACGCTTTGTATTGGAGGACCGCATGATGTCTGCAATAGACCGTATTGTTAAGGGCCTATGTCGAAAAATAATTTAAGCAAAATGTGAGTGTGATAGCTTATATTACTGCCTGATGCGAGAGAAAGAGATGGGGCGGCGCGCGCGCCTGAAACGAATCAAGCGTAAAACAAACTTTATTTAATTGTGATTGTACTATTTATGTAAGTTCATTTCTGCTCTAATCAAACTTTATAAAATATCAATCTCTTTTTTTTAAATCAAGTCTCGTGCTTCTATTATTCACCGTTTAGCAGTTCCAAGCGTTTATCGACAATGACGGAGGCTAATTTGGCTTATTTTTCTATCGAGAAAATGTCTCTTAATCGTGTTTTGGCTCTAATCAAAACTTCAATTATATGTTCAATTTACACATATCCGCAAATCATACTCCTACTGTTACTACTTCATGATATATGATGCTTTGAAGAATCCTATTTTTTCACATATCCTCTTAACTGTTGCTTGCAATTTTGACTGTGGTGACTTTAAAAACGTGGGTATTGTAGGGAACGTGGCCCGCTGGAGAGGTTTTAGTGGACTGTAGATTTTCTGGTGGCAGGAGTGGTTCCATGTAAAGGAAAGTCTTGTTTGCAGCACTGGAGGTTTATTTTAGTGATTTTTACACCAGTGTTAGTTACACGCACAAGCACCGTGCCAATATGGAAGGCGGAAACGGAAATACAACTTTTTTACTTACTACATTTTATGTTGGTGTTGCCAACAGGTATCATATGTGTTAATTCAGAACATATTCTATATGTGTGCAAAATTTCAAAAAGGGTGTATATTAAGCCAATGTCTTCGGGCTATCTGTCTGTCCTACCTTTAAAGAGGTCTTTAGAACCATAACAGGTACTGTTGAAATTTTCACAAAATATGCGCTATACAGGCTCCTTCTTAATATGCTGACACTTTTTAAGGAGATGATCAGATCGTCAAACTGAACAACTTTCTCTATAGGACCAACATCGAAATCGCGAAAAAAAAAATCTGCGTTAGCATATTAAGAAGGACCCTATATGGCGGATTTTCTAGGGTCACGCGAAAAGGGAATTTGGTATAAATCTATACAGTGTGAGCCTCCTCGCATCCCATGGTTCTATAATACAAATCTAAATAGAAATAATATTGTTCTAGCACATAGACTACGGACCGGTCACATTCCATTGAACAAGTATGGCTTTCTAATGAAAAAAGTTAACTCACCTAATTGTGATACATGTGGTAACATAGAAGATGTCCAACACTTGCTGGTGGAGTGTGGGCGGAACCGTAGTCAAAGAGAGGCATTGCTCACGGCTGCCAACTTCAGTAGATATGATGTGGGAGTCTTTATAAGTATCCTGTCTGATCCGACGTCCGAGTTAGCGAAGAAAGTTTACAGGATGGCTAGCCGTGATTAATACTCCACCATAGTTTGTAATGTTATTATTGTATCGTCATAGTTTTTATTATTATTAGGTATGTATAATAATAAGGTACGATAGGACCGGTATATACAAAATGTATTAAGGCCCTTAATTTAAAAAAAAAAAAAAAAAGACACAAATATTTTTAGCGGTGGTGGGAACCCTCGGTGCGAGAGTCCGACTCACACTTGGCCAGTTTTTCGAGCGTATGTTTGTATGTCTTTGGCAAAGCCTACAGCGGGATGCATTTTAATGTATGATTGGATCATTTGATTCGTAAAAATTGTGAGAGTGGCATATTATTTTAATATGGCTATACAACGTGTTAATGAATTGATGCAAAACTAGAAAGGAGTTTGTTTAGAATCGAGAGCAGAATCAAATTATCATGATTTCAACCTACGTGAATTTTTTCAAAATATTAAATAATTTGTTTGTAAAATTTTAAATTTTCTGAATTCAATCTCAACCCACCGCACGGGCACAATCACCCTACTTACTAGCAAAACAAGATTCTTAAAATGTATCCACGAGCACGCTGGCGCTTTCATTCATTGCTGAAATGATAACAAAACATTTTTGCCTGAAAACTTAAAATGCGAATAACTTCACATTTTAACTAACAAAACAATGAAATTAATGTTGCAATCTAATTATTTTGTTATAAATCAGTTGGGGTGTATGAGGTTTTGCGCTTATTCATTAACACGGTGTATAATTATTTAAATTATTATGTATGTATATGCTCATGACTATATTCCCCGATGGGGTAGTCAGAGATGTTCTGAAACCCCCGAGCATCGATATTTAAATTAGTATTCAAGATATTTTACCTGGATATAGTAGGATGTGCCATGACAACATCACAGTTGGCTAACCTTCCAAACACGAAGAAGGGTTTCTTCGTCAGATCTATTCTGTCAACTATCATGCCAGATTTTAGTACTTCCAGAGCATAGTCAGATCCTGGAACAAACAATAATAATTTATACCTACAGTGAACTCATCCTGTTGATGACCTCTTATTATCATCATCATCAACCCAAGCCTACACGTGTTAATGAATTAACGCAAAACTAGAAAGTAGTTTGTTTAGAATCGAGAGCAGAATCGAATTGTCATGTTTTCAACACAGGTAATTTTTTTAAATATTAATACAATTCAATTCAACTTTTGTTTATAGTATAAGATATAAGAGGAATTTTGGTAACCATCAGCTGCAAGGCTGATTCAGTATTCATAGGGTGTAGCGTACTTCTGTGATGGGGATGGACCAGGTCTGCCTGCATAACTCCAGTCGGTTTAGGAGTTAAAGCCGTTCAAAGGTCTGTATTAAACGAACGATCAGCTGCAAGGCTGATCATAGGATATTATTGTAATATGTCTCTTATACTATTAGTGGCATCCGATGTGTTATTACAATTCAGCCAATGTCTCGTTATGTGGAGAGTATACGTAGGAAAATGATCAGTAGTGTTAATTAAGTCTAGCGTGGCAGTTTTGCCAATGTAAGTAGTTTATAATCTCAAGTGATTGTTTTAAGGTTAAAACACAAAAGAGTTCATAAAATGGTGGAGCCACGTGCAAGTGCAAGAGGCGTAAAATAAGGCGGTCTTTTTCAATATGATGATGGTTAGTTTCAAGGAATGATTAAACTATCAAACTGAATAATTTTATTTTTGATCCCCAAAATGGAAATCACGGAAATAAAATCTGCCGGCCCCATAGATACTAAATGACAAACCTACTTGACCCAAAAGTGCGGGATCGCAAGTTTGGGGGCATTCATTAATTCCGTGAGGCCAAATCTCACCCAATCGCACGTGGGGGAGAAGGCCAGTCCACAGTCCGACTCGCACTTAGCCAATTTTCGGGTGGCCGTGCCCACAACCATTTTTGAGGTCTGGATCCCTGCTCTTTTTGATTTTATGTGATTCAAATATAAGGGTCCTAATTAATATGCTGACAATTTTTTAAGGGGATGATCAGCCCTTCAAACTGAACAACTTTATCGCACCAACATTGAAATCGCGAAAAAAAAATCCAAAGCCAAATGTATGGGACAGCTGATTTTTTTTCGCGTTTTTGATGTTAGTCCCAAAGAGAATATTATTCAGTTTGATGGTTTGATTATCCCCTTAAAAAGTGTCAGCATATAAAGAAGGACTCTGTATTTCTTTTGTCAAAGAAACTTTTGTTGATATCTTTGCTTAACAACTTTAACACTTACCATCAGGACAAAGACCAGACCACTTCGGTTCTTTATAAGGTATAGGAGTAGATAGCTCCTTCAATAAGACCGCTGGCGGCAAAGAACTCTTAGGTTTTGTGTCGGAAGATTTTTCACTCGATTTATCAACATTTACTGCGGTACTCTCTTCGGGCGCCTTCTCAGATTCCGGTCTGGCTTTCCTTGGGAGCTTGCCGATACGCCCGATGAGCACTGGCTTCTTAAATTCAGCTTGTTCTTCTTTTTTGGAAGGTTCTTGAGTTGTGTTGTCGTCCATTTTAGGTTAGATTTTGTGAGTTTTTTTATGGATAACTCATTAAGTTGATAGCTTTTTGTTTGGATAAGTTATTTTTAATATTATAGCTGTTTAACACTAGAAATTAATGAGTTATTAGATAAATTATCGCAAATTATTTTGTTCGCGATCAAATCCAACTTGACATTAGTGTTTTTGTAGTTTTTCAAGAGTTTTCTGAATAAAAGCATGAGAAAAGCAGATATCTATATTACCTCTTTTCTGTGAGAGACAGAGACAGCAGGAAAATCCATGCTAAAAATGTCTACTGGAACACTAACTAGTGTTGTTCTAAATCGAATTACCGGTTTCGTTCAGAAACAGGAAGATCGAAAGTCGAAATACCGGTTTATAAATTACTGAACGATTGTGACGTAACTGAATTCATTCGTTCAATGAATGAACGAAACGAGCAAAACTTCGAATGGTTCACAAATCAATCAATCAATTCAAAAGAATTTTTAGCCGATTGCCAACCGATCAAGTGGAATATTTTTTTCGGACGCTTTAATTTTAATTAAAGACTGCTCAAATTATTCCTCTCGCTAATTATAAAGTTAATTCGTTACGCGCTCGTGTTAAATAATAAGTGAACAAATGTGAAACGGTGACCATATTGTGTGAAACGTGCAAGGTGTTCAAACAAAGATTTTTACGTTAATATTTACCTTTTACCGTCATCATCACGTTTTATCGCAATTATTGTTGATTTCTCCGCAATGCTGACGTTCGAAAGCGTGTAACGAAGTCAGGTGAGTGATTAACATAGTTATTGTATGTTAAAAATTTCGTCAAAAATGATTTGCATTGCACAAATTTTTTTTGCATAATCGTGGGCGGTTTTGTTGGTTGAGATTACAATCGTGGTACGGTGAAAGTATCTCCGTATCTATAATAAACCATTGTTTCGGGTTCATTCATCTGGCTTCAGATATTTTTGAGATTTCATTGTCTCCTACGCGTCACAAATTTTTGCAGAACGAAATTTTGCGAAATACCTGTCGACTTTTTTTTCGTTTTTCTGGTTTTAATCCGCGTTGACAAAGCTTGGATTGATGAGTCAGTTATTAAACTGTAGTCTTCGAGTCAGTTTTCACGATTAATTGTTGAAAATTTCCTGTGACTTGTGTAGGAAATTGCCTTTCCTATATGCAATTTGAACGGTGCATAAACCAGTCGTTTTCCCTTTCGTGTGGTCAGAATATTTACTGAAACTAAAATAGCAACTATACATAATCACATTCATATCTACTATATATGAATAATGGATGATCTGAGGTTTCAATATATCTCTGACTACCCCTTCGGGGAATATAGTCGTGAGCATATGCTTATGCTTATATTCATATCAAGAAACGTTCTGTCGAATGTAATAATATACAACGTGTTAATGAATTAACGCTAAACTAGAAAGTAGTTTGTTTAGAATTGAGAGCAGAATCGAATTATCATGGTTTCAACATAGATAATTTTAATCAAAATATAAATAGTTTGTAAAATTTTAAATTTACTAAATTGGATCTCAACCCGCATGGGCACACACCCTACTTACTACCAAAACAAGATTCTTAAAATGTATCCATGAGCACGTTAGCGCTTTCATTCATTGCTGAAATGCGAATAACTTTAAATTTTAACTATCAAAATAAAGAAACGATTGTTTCAATATAATTATTTTGTTGTAAATCAGTTGGGGTGTATGAGGTTTTGCTCTTATTCATTAACACATTGTATAGGTTTCGTCATGATGTGATTGCTTACCAATAAATATCCAATTGATCTTATAACAGTAATTATATGCAATAAACATAAACGTATGCAAATGTGATGAATGCTGAATACTATTTATTACATTACCTTGTGTTTAAATGTCTCTACAAGGCTGTATACTAAATAGTTACATTCTGTTTGTTTATGTTTATGACAGAATGTCATATTATTATTCATATAGGAATTTATCTTGAAAACATACTATCATATCATCATGCATATAACTATATGTCGTGGCAAGCGAATAGAGAGCCCTATCGTTAAGTAATTAGTATAGTGAACGCCGTGATGTAATTACAGTCAAACCTGGATAAGCGAGAGTTCAAGGGAGCACAATCTCATTCTCGCTTACAGAGGTTTCTCACTAACCCGAGTTTCTCGCTAATGCAGGTACATGGGTAGCATTTCTCTCTTATAGAGTTACGCAGCAATAACAATTCACAGCAAGTACGAATGTGATAAAATAAGGATGTTATTTAGTTCCACGAAATAGAATAGGTACAATATTGATGAGAAAACAATATAAAAACAATGGTAGGAAGTTCCACGAAAGTTAAGAATAAGTCATAAAATAGCAGATGTTAAATTTGTAATATGTCAAATGTCACATGGGCAGAGTCGGGATGCTTGGGAGTCGAGAGTGGCCGGCAGTGCTAACCGAGCCCTAACCAAGAACGCTCTCCTGCATATCGAACCTGTCAGTTCACGTATTTTGCAAATGAACCCTATCAACAAGTGCATTACTAGACATTAACTTAGCTAAACCGTGTGATCGTGTTTGTAAACCAATAAGATTATCTTGTTGCCGAGTACCCGCCCCCATGGACCCTTACCAAGAGATAATCCTGATGACCGACGCATCAGCGACAGATCACCTCCTCCGTCATATATTTCATGAATAGGGATATTCTAAATAATAAGTCATATTAAGAATCCCGGGTACTTGGTACCAATACAAATCTTGAAGTTGAATTTTGGCTAGCTTTGGACGGTAGCTTTGTCCGCACCATCTCATCCCAACTACCGCCATCACAGTAAGATACAATTTATGTCAGTTTTTAGGTCTAACTAGAGATTAACAAATTATGTACCAGATTTTAACTCAAATCATAAGCTAACAAACAAAAAAAGTGTCATCAAAATCTGTTCAGTAGTTTTTGTGCTGATGCTCAAACAAACAAACAGACAAAATTCCGAAAAAAGGTTAATTTGGAGTCAAGGACACCTAATACCATATTAGAATCTTTTTCTTGTTAAATATCTTCAATGTACAGACACACTTCGGTTACAGTTTTATAGATTATCTGCCAGTTGCACGTACATTCATTAAAGTTAATCCTCCATTAAATCTCTTGCTAGCTTCTACTACGTCAACATGACAAAAAGTGGCAGCAAGAAATTTAATGGAAGATTAACTTTAATGAATGTATGTGCAACTGACAGTATAAGTTTTTAAACACAAAAAGTTTCATTTATTTTATTCAAATTTTTAAATTGTGGTGTCCGTCTTAGTGTTGGAGATTTTGCCAATGTCTAGCTTAAAAAGCAAAAGTGCTTGATATTGTATGGTTATAAATATGTGGTGACTTCTAAGGTTGTTTTTAAAAAAAAAACATATGCTCACGACTATATTCCCCAAGGGGGTAGTCGGAGATATACTGAAACCTCAGAACATCCACGTTTCACCAATAGTACCAAAACTCTGTCAAGTGTGACGGGAGGTGAGCCCGTCGCCACATAATGGACAGTGGGTACAATACATGCCTCGAAATTGAAGAATGCAGGTTGGCAGGCAACCAATTAAGAAATAGAATAATTACATAGATAAAAAAATTTCTGTATTGAATAAATTGATAATAGTTTTATTATCATACTATAAAAAACATAGAAGCGGCATGTGGGCGTGACATGACATTCATGCCAGATAAAGTACTGAGTTGATAAATCATATCGATAAGGGTTAATTCAGACTAGGCGAAAAAATGTTCCACTTTTTACTAACGCAAAGAATTGCTTAACTAAAGGGGCAATGGGCGGCACTTGCTGGCAAAACAGATGGCCGATGGAGCCGAAGAGTGGCGACCGCGGACCGGAAAGCGTAGCGTGGGTAGGCCCCTCACTAGGTGGACTGACGACCTGGTGAAGGCGGCGGGAACCCGTTGGATGAGGACAGCGCAGGACCGGTCGTTGTGACGATCCTTGGAAGAGGTCTGGTCCAGCAAGGGACGTCTATCGGCTGAGATGATGATGATTGATGAGTTTGTTGATGACGAAGCCGAGGCTAATAGATCACCACGACTTGGTCGACTACTGGAGCCCGCACGATTGCGCTAAGTTAAAACATCGAAGTTCTATTCTTATCCAATTTCAGTTCTAATCACATTGCAATCCAATTACTATTCAACTTTGCTGAATTCCGCAACGCGTTAAACTCTATGTAACTAACTGACCGTTCTATTCTTATCCAATTTCAGTTCTAATCACATTGCAATCCAATTACTATTCAACTTTGCTGAATTCCGCATCGCGCTAAACTCTATGTAACTAACTGACAGCCTTTAACATCAGCATAGGTAGCATGGCACCGTGATATAGCGCTATCACACCTTCGCTCTCTTTCTATTTGCGCGCGAACGAACGAGATAAAAGACGTGATACAGCCGTATCACGTGTAGCATGCTACGGCTCCTGAGCGATCTGTCAAAACGGCTCTAACGGCTGTCAAGAGCAGTACCGCAATTAGTGTCAAAAGTTATGGTTCGTACGTAGTCCAGTTACGGTCCAATCACCGAATATTTACCGCGATTGCAGCCCCGATCGATCCAATGCCATTTCTATTAATTGTTTCCGTATTTTACAATAGATAACTCTATTATTATGAATGACGTATTAATATTTGGAGTACTTAAGTGTATAGATTTACAACGTGTTAATGAATAAGCGCTAAACCTTATACACCCCAACTAATTTATAACAAAATAATTGGAAAAGGATTGAAACAATAATTTCATTATTTTAATAGTTAAAAATTAAAGTTATTCACATTTTAAGTTTTGAGGCAAAAATGATTTGTTATCATTTCAGCAATGAATGAAACCGCTAACGTGCTCATGGATACGTTTTAAGAATCTTGTTTTGGTAGTAAGTAGGGTGAGAGTGCCCAAGCGGTGGCTTGAGATCGAATTCAGAAAATTTTAAATTTTTCAAACAAATTATTAATTATTTTAAAAAAAATTACCTATGTAGAAACCATGATAATTCGATTCTGCTCTCGATTCTAAACAAACTACTTTCTAGTTTTGCGTTTATTCATTACCACGTTGTAGTTGACACGTCACGGTTTATCTATTTTGCCATAGATAATTTGTGATAAGTGCTTTTATCATACACAGTAATTGTTTTAGTTAGCTATTTTTTCGCGCCAGTTTTGTAGAGATCAAAAGAAGTTTATTTTGAATGCGTAAATGCGTGCTGCATACAAACGAAGTTTGGTGATATTTTCAATACTAACCAATTAAAGTCAATGAAATTTTTCAGAAACAATCTAGAAACTAATTTCTATGTTTGTATGAAGACAGATTTTCGTTAAAATATCCAGTTTCAGTGCTAGGATTAATTTAAGATTTGTATGCAAATACATATATGTACAACGTGTTAATGAATTAACGCAAAACGAGAAAGTAGTTTGTTTAGAATCGAGAGCAGAATCGAATTATCATTGTTTCAACATAGGTAATTTTTTTCAAAATATTTAATTTGTTTGAAAAATTTAAAATTTTCTGAATTCGATCTCAATTCTCAACCCACCGCTCGGGCACAGTCACCCTACTTACTATCAAAACAAGATTCTTTAAATTTATCCACAAGCACGCTAGCGCTTTCCTAAAATGATAACAAATCATTTTTGCTTGAAAACATAAAATGCAAAAAACTTTACATTTTAACTATCAAAATAATGAAATTATTGTTTCAATGTAATTATTTTGTTATAAATCAGTTGGGGTGTATGAGGTTTTGCGCTTATTCATTAACACGTTGTATAAGGTCTAACAAAATTAGCTGAAACTATTTTAAGGGGATGATCAGACCATCAAACTGAACAACTTTCTCTAAGGGACCAACTCGACCTAAATGTATGGGACCACAGATGTTTTTTCGCGATTTCGATATTGGTCTCATAGAGAAAGTGGTTCAGTTTGATGGTCTGATCATCCTCTTAAAATAGTTTCACCTAATTTTTTTAGACCTTATACAATGGCTACGGAACCCTATCATGGGCGAGTCCGACACGCTCTTGGCTTTGGCGCGGTTTTCCTAGTAGACGCGTAAAACCTGGGTGATATCACCTAGGTGATCATAGTGGATTAATTCGTAAATTCGCCAGGTGAGTCTCACACTTACTGCCTTAACGCGCATTCGTGTGTGTCTTTGACTAATTATTATAAGGACTAGCCTTGCGGTAGCATTTCCCCTCTGCCACGGTATAAGCACAATTGATCTTGTGCATTTACATTCAATTTTACACCTTATCACTAAACGAGACAGCCTATAATTGCGAAATAATAACTTCGAACTTAGAACGTTTGGGGTTCACACGAGACTACTTTTCATGATTTTTAACATTCAAAATTAGAATCTAAAGTTATGGGGAATAATATCCAAAGTTGCGGATTTAATGTTACCTCGCCCCCCGCAAAAAGTTAGAGAAATGTTTGTTAGTAGAATTACACGCGTAACCAGTCCACATATAAATAGTCAAAGGTGTGTGTATAAATGAATTTTCTCGAATACAGCGACTGCAAAAAGAAATCAAGTACACAGAACCTTTTCAAGAGCATGAGCACGGAATAGATATCGTACCAGAAAAACAGCTTCATACAAGCCCGCGGCGCCGATACATCCCTACTTGCCCCTTCATCTTCGACAAGAGTGAAAAGGATCACTTTCACTTACAGCGGCGGCAACAAATGAACATCAATGATGCAGTGCTCAAGTACCTACTGATTGCAAGGAAACAATGCCGCCGCCCAAGGAACTTAAGAGGATATAATTCGGAGCGCGTTCCATACAAACGTACTATGGTGATAATTTCAATACTAACCAATTAAAATCAATGACATTTTTCAGAATCAATCTAAAAACAAATGTCTATGCTTGTATAGAGTCAGATTTTCGTTAAAATGAATAGTTTTAAAGTTACAGTGCCTCAAAGATTTCCATAGAAATCTTAAATTAATCCTAGCATTGAAACTGTATATTTTAACGAAAATCTGACTCCATACAAGCATAGATATTTGCTTTAAGATTGTTTTAGCAAAATTTCATTGACTTTAATTGGTTAGTATTGAAAATATCACCATAGTACGTTTGTATGGAGCGCGCTCCGAATTATATCCCCTTAAGATTATAACATTTTGAAGGGCACAGTCATAGAAGCACTGGGACAGAATAGGTACTATTAGTATAAAGGATCCTTCTTAATATGCTGACACTTTTTTAAGGGGATGATCTGACCGTGAACTGAACAACTTTCTCTATAACACCAACACCGAAATAACAACAAAAAAACAGCTCTTCCATCTAAAACTGCGAAACAAACTCGAGTCAAATGTATGGGACTTTGACTATTTATATGTGGACTGGTTACGCGTGTAATTCTACTAACAAACATTTCTGCCACTTTTTGCGGGGGGCGAGGTAACATGAAATCCGCAACTTTGGATTTTATTCCGCATAACTTTAGATTCTAATTTTGAATGTTAAAATCATGAAAAGTAGTCTCGTGTGAACCCCAAACGTTCTAAGTTCGAAGTTATTATTTCGCAATTATAGGCTGTCTCGTTTAGTGATAAGGTGTAAAATTGAATGTAAATGCACAAGATCAATTGTGCTTATACCGTGGCAGAGGGGAAATGCTACCGCAAGGCAAGTCCTTATAATAATTAGTCAAAGGTATTGGACATCTGATTTTTTTTCGCGAGTTCTATGTTGGTCCCATAGAGAAAGTTGTTCAGTTTGAAGGTCTGGTCATCTCCTTAAAAACAGCATTAGAAGGATCCTATAGCTATATCGTAACTATGGACAAGTTCCGCGTGTAATTCTACTAACATACTATCTATTCTGCCACTTTTTGCGGGGGGCGAGGTAGCACGAGATACGCAACTTTGAATTTTATTCCAATACTTAAGATTCTAATTTTGATTGCTAAAAATAGTCTCGTGAGAACCCCGAACGAGGCGAGGCAGGAGGCGATGGTTCGATCCCCGTCCTGGCCAACTCGTACCAATGAGTTTTTCGGAATTTATGGGCGATTTTTAACACCACTGGCTTTTCTGTGAAGGAAAACATCGTGAGGAAACCTGCATGCTCCAATTTCGAGGCAAGTGTTGTACCCACTGTCCATTATAAGTGGCGACGGGCTCACCCCCGTCACACTGGACAGAGTTTCGGTACTACTGGTGAAACGTGGATGTTCTGAGGTTTCAGAATATCTCTGACTACCCCCTCGGGGAATATAGTCGTGAGCATATGCTATGCTATAACATTGTATGCAAATGCACATGATCAATTGATCTTGTAACGTTGCAGAGAGAAAATGCTTGTTATATTGTCTAAGATGATGATTGATGAATGAATGAATGACATCCGTACCCACAGTTTCTGTCTATAACCAATCTCCTCTTACCCCGTGGGGTAGGTAGAGACTACAGCTGGCCACACCCTCTAAATTAAACTACCTTGAGTTTTGCTTGGAGCCATTGCTCTTGCTGTGTTTCGTGTTATTTGAAATTCGTAAAAAATTGGTTTTAGTGATATTTGTGACATAATTTCGTGCGGATTGTGTACCAAACAGTTGCGTAAAGCGACCGACGTAACAGGAATCTCAAATAAATACGATAACAGAACATAAGTTTTGGTTCAAGTTAACTCGTACATGGTTATTTTGGCGGCAACGCGCGAGCTTACGAAACACCACAGATTCATCGTCATTTATCATCCCATCATCAAAATAAAGAATATAAAGAAAAAAAAATAACGAATGGCTCAAAAGGACTTGTATCCAGAGCCGTTAAAGTCATTATAACATAACAACTAAACTATCTAACACTTAAGTAAATCCGCCGTGGATAATTATACACATGACTCGTGTGTTTGTCATTTTGTTTGGCTTCTGTTGATACTGTTCCCGTCAGCACAAGTTAATTCAAGGAAAACCTTTTGAGGTAAAGAAACCAATATTATTGATTAAGAAAGTCCGCTAAGAAATCCGTCGCTGGTATTTTGTGAACGCACCTTTTTAGGGTTCCGTAGCCATCAAGGAACCCTTATAATTTCGCCATGTCCGTCCGTCTGTCCGCGGCTTAGCTTCGAGACGCTTAGTACTAGAAAGCTGTAATTTGACATGGGTATACATATTTATCAAGAAGACAAAGTGGTAAAAGGAGCGATGATAGTCCATACGGAAGAGAGCTAGCGACTCAATCACTAGGCGGCGGTTCGATTCCTGGCCTATACTTTTTACGTTCTTCGGAATTTATGTACGGTTGTATTTGTCACTATCACTAGCTCGGCGGTGAAGGAAAACATCGTGAGGAAACCTGCATACCCGAGAATAATAAAAAAATAGTGTGGATGTATGTGTAAAATATGGGTGAGCTTGGAGCGAACACAATAGACCAGCAATGGTCGCAGTGTTACATAACGACCCTTGCTTGCAATAGCCCAGCCAACAATAATACTAATAAGTGGTAAAATAAAATCTTGAAACATATTTTTTTAGGGTACCTCCCCTACGTGACAAGGGGGGATGACATGTTAGAGTCAAGTGTCAGTGTAAATTTTTCGATCGCCAATGTCAAATCCATACATTCTGTCATTTTCTACGAGCGTCAACGCCAATAGAATGTCACTTTGTCTAGGGGGGCTGCTGTGGCTAAACATGACGGTAACAACGAACGAATGGGTGAATTAGTAACAGAATGAATGAGTGAATTATAAAAATGTATTAATGACTGGAAATTACGTCATTATAGTTCGGCCTTTCAGAGAATGCGTTTGACAGTTACCTTAAAATTGTAAAAAACTGAATGAAAATATTGTTTACCTGTGCTCACTCTAGTACACAGGGCACTAGCTGCCCTTTTAAGTTCAAAAAGCTACTAAATAATGATCGGCATTTATAGTTTTCATTCAGTTTTTTACAATTTTATGGTAACTGTCAAACGCAATCTTTCAGCGGCCGGACTTTAACTGGATTTTTCTTTACAAATTGCAAACGCATTGTGCCCCCCCTTAAGACCCCCCTGGTCATACTGTTAAGCCGTTGGTCCCGGCTACTATCTCTGGTGGTAGTAGTCGTTACATAAAAACTACGTCAGAGGCCGTAAGGCGGTCTGAAAAAACTCTGATACCAGAGCTTGCCCACACGATAAGAAGAAGTAAGCCTATTTTGCAAACGAAATTCCTCGTCTGGCGTGCTCTGTTATACAAACTTAGTCAAGATCTTTCGATTATCAACTCAGTCTTTATAGTCGGGGAAATCTACGGATTTTTGTATGGAGTAGGTTGCATTAATTGCACTTTTGGTGAAAATTTGGAATATATTAGATACATACCTGAAAAACTTGAATTCTCAATAATCCCCGATTTTTTATGTTGTATTATTGAATAATTAAGACATTTACAAAACATTAAATTTAGGTATGAACAAAAGATGGAAAACTGGTGATTTTGTACAGGATGGCTTCGTTCAATACGTTTTACTTAAAACAATAATAATCCCCGGTTAATATCGTTAATTTGGGTAGATATGTAATATTTTGTGAGTCTTCAAAAATTATAACCTCAAAACTAAATTATTTACTGTTTGTTTTTATACATTAAATTTGTCTTTTGATAATTAACTGTCCCTATTGCTGGTATGCTGGTCGAAATATTTTTAGAAATAAGCTTGCCATTTGTACATTAATATCGATTTTAAGGTATTTCTCAGGTTCCTGAGCCTATAACCACGAAATCTCGACAAAAGTGTTATAAACTAACAGTAATATTATTTCAAACACAATTTACTAAAGTGTCTTTAATGCAATCTCAAACCTTATTTTTCCTAGACTATTATAGTTCAATGAAAATAATAAGGTAGTCCTCAGTATTGTGATGTCACGAAGCCGACAATGGTCCCCAGTTTCCCACAGTACAACGGTAGCCATGTCAGTGTGTTTGTAGATCGTCTGTTAGAATGTCACTCCGTTATCTATCATTTACTGTTTCATATATGACAATTATGCAGTTTTTTGTGGAAAAAGGCTAGCCAATGCACACCATTTGACACTACCCATACCGTTAGTTTATCATGCGTGCACAATCCGGATTGGTAGAATTCACACATACGCATCAGAATTCCTTCTTCAGCGTATGCAGGTTTCCTCACGATGTTTTCTTTCACCATTTGAGAGCAGCCGTTACTACGTACATACGTTAGAAAAAGTCATTGGTACATAGGTTTGAGCTCACCCGTGCTCTTTAATCTGTACATGAACCGTCTGCCTGTCGAGCTCAGCGGCGCACGGTGGGCTGAAAATCGACTTTCATAGACATAGGGATAAAAAAAAATATGTGTCGTTTTTTTCATGGATATGGGTTTTGTTTATCATTTCTATGCTCAAATATTCACAAAAGGTTGATTTAGCATATAAATGGATGACTTATAATTTTTTTACGAAAAGTTTGTATGGAGTTCGTGTGAAAAATCCGATTATCTTTGGAACAGCAAGTGAAACCGTAATATCCTTACAGGGGGTTTTAGAACTTATTATTTATGATTTATTGACATACCGCGTAGGACGGTTACTGCTGCAGAAACTAAGTAAAAAAATAAAGAAATATAATAATTTTTTTAAATTCTTTTACGAATCTTTTTAAAGCGTCTAGTCAAAATACCAAGTATTAATTAGCTAATAAACCTAAATAAGTGATATTTAATTATTATTATTTAGTACCATGAGTCCATGACTATCATGCGACAACACAACACAAAACAATAACTATTGATTGTGATTAGGAGTTCTAGATGAAGATTTTCAAGAACTTCAGCCAATGCATCTTAAATGAGCGTAGTTAGCAAAGGGAAATCTCTAATGAGGGTAATTAACAAAAAGTAAATTTGCTAATCACTTACAGTGATTAATAAAAGTATTAAATATTGTATTTTTAAATTCTTTTACGACTCGTTTTAATGCACCAAACCAAAATAAAAAAAAATTCTTTTGATATTTGTATTAAAATATATTAAATATTAGTATTTGCGTAATTCTTAAAAAACTTAAATAATAATAAAAAAGCATAAATAATATTAAAAATAACTTAATAACTTATTTACAAAAAAATATAAAATATAATTATTAATATTCAACATCACTATCGTCGGATTCCAATTCGGAATCAGGATCCAAATTAGATACATCCAAAAACTCGAACTGAGTTTCCTGGCACTTGATTAGTTCTTTAGTTTCAGCAAAGAGATCCTGGCTTTTCTTAGTATCTAACTTAGGTCTTCGTGCACTAATCAAAGGATCAGACGAAAGAACAAGCATATTGAGGATATCCTCATTGGAAGCTTGCCTGCTTTTTTTCCGCGAATTATGTTCCCGGAACCTTCTAAAATCTTTATTGCGTGCCTCCGAGGCTTCTTCTGAAAGGCTTCCGATTGGCACAATATCGTTATTGGCGATTATGTCTGCACCGTGTATCAAAAGCTTATGGACGGTTGAAGACATGTGGTACCAGTCGTATAGCTCCACGTACTTTTCTGCTGTTTTGCGGGCATAATCTTTAAATTTGATGACATCGATTTGCTCCCCAGATGTTATTGCTTGCAGAATCACGGCAAATCTTCGAACAAGCTCTTCATCCAATCCAGTAATGGCTGCAGTTTTATCAGGAAACTCGAAAAACCTTCTTGCCGTATTCCCGTCATTAGTGGTTCCTGAGCCTTGTTTTACGATGTCAATCAAAAGATTGAGCTCGTCTTTAAATTTATCCTGGATACTTTTTTTTCTTGCCTCTAACAATGCCTTGTACTCATTGCCTCTTGCAGCCCACTTTTTGAAGTCGAGTCGGTATGAAATATGCAAAAGACATTCCATAGAATTTATACGAGCGTGCAGTGATGACAAGCCAAATTCATATACGCCAGTTGACACAGTCTTTGATGTTACAACATCTAAACGGTTCAATTCTGTAGGTTTGGCTAAGCACAGGTAGCACGATGCGTTTGATCTAGCTTCAGAAAGATATGTACAAATTTTAGCATCGATCATTGTCATCATAAGACTCACCTTATTACTACCGCACTCAGTAGGGATAAGATCCTTAATTTCATTATCCATTTGCCTTTTGTGACTGATGACCACTTCTTCGCTCTCCTTTATAAAAGTGAACTGCACTGGACGACAATATAAGGCTGAGCATGGCTTTGGATTCGTCCATAAAGTATCATCTCCAGCAGTCAGCTTGAGTGGCACTAACGAGGTCATAAATATACTGGAATCATCTTGTTGCCCCTCCATTTTCTGTTTGTATCGGCTTTGGTTGGAAGCACCATCAAATCCCCACTTAGATACTAGCTTCAAATCCTTATTTTGCACATTTTCAGAAAGACTTTCAATGATCCTCTTCACCGTGATATCAAGTAATGCTTGAAGTGTAATCCTAGCTGAAGAATCCATTACAGTGACTGATTGTTTCGGAGGATAGCATTGTAGTTTAGCTTGTTGCACTTTGTAGTAAGACGGGTAAATATCCTTAGCACCTTCCCGAATGGCCGTCTCTCGCAACGTGATGTATTGCCACTTAGAGTTTCAATGAAAGGAGCAACCCTAGTGATTTTTCTGGTGTAAATAAACAAGTTTGAACTGGTTTCTTAAGCATTTCTCTAATTTTTGCAGCTGCTTCTGGATTTTTCAGCATATATTTGATAACAAATGCGGTATCCTCACGACCTTCTTCTAAATGTAATGCAGCTGAACTGGCCAATTCGTTTGGATCTTCGCATTTATGATCTTCAGACCTTCTCTTCTTCTGTTTGCTTCCCAGATCTTCGAATGACTTTCGAGGTCTTTTTGTCATAGTACCAATAGACGACGATGTTGACGGTTCTGGAGAGATTAAATGTGCGCTAGGTCTCTCATCATTTGATTCTTGGATGACAAAACCGGTTGGCACACAACTTGGCCAATCGACATTAGCCTGAAGCCAATTTTCGTACTGCTTTCTGAATGTATCAAGGATACGGTGAGATTTCTGCCACCTCTGTGAAGCAGCTCTTGTAAATCTTCGACAAAATTCCTTGAGTGTTACACGGTCTTCGTCAGAGAAGCAATCACCTAGACGAGCTAACACTGCACTGAACAATACTTCATGATCAAATGAAGTACTCCCACTTCTTAGAAAAACAAACAAGTCTAAGTTGGTGGTTAGACTTTCCATTATAATAATATTTTACGGTCACAGAATACGTATGTAGTTCAAAAGTTTTGAATACACTAAATTATTAAAGTCAAATTTAGCTTATTTATTGCTTTCCACTGATCATTAAAACTATAGTGATTAGCAAATTTACTTTTTGTTAATCTACCCTCATTAGAGATTTCCCTTTGCTAACTACGCTCATTAAAGATGCATTGGCTGAAGTTCTTGAAAATCTTCATCTAGAACTCCTAATCACAATCAATAGTTATTGTTTTGTGTTGTCGCATGATGGTCATGGTACTAAATAATAATAATTAAATATCACTTATTTAGGTTTATTAGCTAATTACTACTTGGTTTTTGAAAAGATGCTTTAAAATGAGTCGTTATAGAATTATAAAAAAATTAAATATTTCTTTATTTTTTTACTTAATTTCTGCAGCAGTAAATGTCATACGCGGTATGTCAATAAATCATAAATAATAAGTTCTAAAACCCCCTGTAAGGATATTACGGTTTAACTTGCTGTTCCAAAGATAATCGGATTTTTCACACGAACTCCATACAAACTTTTCGTAAAAAAATTATAAGTCATCCATTTATATGCTAAATCAACCTTTTGTGAATATTTGAGCATAGAAATGATAAACCAAACCCATATCCATGAAAAAAACGACACATATTTTTTTTTATCCCTATGTCTATGAAAGTCGATTTTCAGCCCACCGTGCGGCGCCAGGGTCGGCTGCTCCGTAGGAGGAGTTTGCTACAATAACGTCAGCTATGCCGACGATATGGTCCTGCTGAGGCCGTCAATCAGGGCTGTCAGGAAACTGTTGGGAACATGTGAGGTGTTCGCGAAGGCTCATGGCCTCAGGGTACAATGGAAAGAAAAGTGAGATGGTGGTTTTTAGGCAGGTAATAAGACCTACAACGACATAGCCAATGTCACTCAGCTCAAGTACCTGGGGCACTTTGGTCTCCGAGGACATGTCTGATGAGGCAGATATAGCGGGAGCGCAGGGCGCTGGCGATGAGGGCGAATATGCTCGCTCGCAGGTTTGCACGATGTACGAAAGATGTAAAACTAACGTTATTCAAGGCATACTGCCAGTCGTTCTACACGTGCAGCCTGTGGGTCATTTATTAAATAGACTATGTATTATTGTATACATAACTTTAGCTTAAGAATTTATATTGTAATAGTTATTAAGTCGTGTTATGTTGTAGAGTTTCTGGCCGCATCTTCTCAACAGCGACAACACGTTCCGACGCGGTGGTAGCTTTAAAAAGATTTGACGTTTGATAAGTGTGCTGCAAGCTCCTATATTGAATAAATTATATGGACTTTGACTTTGATATTGACTTTGACTTTTGACTTTGGTCAGTTACACGCAGAAGTCGCTCAGTGCGATGCGCGTGCAGTACAATAATGGGCTGAGGATGCTGTTGGTGCTGCCTCGTTTCTGCAGCGCATCGGGCATGTTGGCGGCGGCGCGAGTAGATAGCTTTGTAGCCATCATACGCAAAAGAGCCGCCTCCCTGCTGCGCAGGGTAGATAGATAGATAGATAAAGAGTGACAGACAAAGGCAGTATAACACTATGGAGTCCGTATAAAGAGGTCCGTGCAAAGCTGCAACAGCAACAGGGAGCTCCCACGACGGACCAGTCAATAACAAACACGATATTGTAGGTATAGGTGTTGGAATATGACACCGTGCGACCTGTATTGCGCCGATGAATAAGGTTACGGTTAGGTTAGGTCTTTGACTAATTATTATAAGGACTAGCCTTGCGGTAGCATTGCCCCTCTGCCACGGTATAAGCACAATTGATCTTGTGCATTTACATTCAATTTTACACCTTATCACTAAACGAGACAGCCTATAATTGCGAAATAATAACTTCGAACTTTGAACGTTTGGGGTTCACACGAGACTACTTTTCATGATTTTTAACATTCAAAATTAGAATCTAAAGTTATGGAGAATAAAATCCAAAGTGGCGGATTTCATGTTACCTCGCCCCCCGCAAAAAGTGGCAGAAATGTTTGTTATTAGAATTACATGCGTAACCAGACCACATAAATAGTCAAAGGGTTAGGTACGGTACTTTGCAGCACCAAAATCCTCCTCTACCCCATTGCAGAGCAGTTCCAGTGTCCCGTCATTGGGCATTGGACTAGCCTGTATAGCCTCTAGGCCCCCATTGTTACTAACAACAAAGTACATATAAGATATAGTAGGCGGTAAGAAATCGCGCGATGCGGCGGCGATGCAACAAGATGGCGGCCATGCTAAGGGTTGTTACAATCATGTTTAGGGGATATGAAATAAATGTAAGATAATCAATATGATATAAGTCTAATCCTTTAATATTTTATTAATTTGTCGTGATCATAATATCTAACTAGGTATTTATTTTTGTTATGAACGATTGTTTACGTTTTTAATTCCACGTTTTGTAAGAAAAACACATTATTTTTCAATTAATAACATGTATTATGTACAAAAACAATTATGTATCAGCGTAGCTTATCTTTTTATAGTATTACCTGCAGTTTCAAACGGAATCTACAGTAAAAACAATAAAGTTTCAAATCGCGTTAAAAATGTTTCAAACCACTTTATTTCCAACAAATCTTTATTTTGATTCAATGTGGAATCACATCCGTACACAATACAACCAGTTCGAACCATTGTTGTACGTGCGCATTCGCAGGTATAAATGTTGACACTGCTGCCGGCGCGTACCCCAAGTCTCTGTTGACTTAGGGTACTGCCCGCAGGCAGAGCGGGCCGAGACGCGCTCCTCCCGCGCCCCGCACCCCACGCACGATAGACCTGTCGCGACCCGAGAGCGCGCTCACTATCATTATTATATTCACTTTGCTAACACCTACTATGGATCTATGATCTCTGACACAAAATAAATTGAATAGAACGTCGTCTGTGCATATTCAAACACGGGCCCTCATGTTTCAGTGTCCGTACGTCCCCACAAGTTGCCACTTGTGTTTAAAATAGATTGTTTTACCGGCTAATAAGGTATGTTAAGTGGTTTATGCAATGCTGGTTACGTGCTGGTGGTATGTATTGTGTGATGGGTTATAGAGGCGGGAAATTGTATGGAGAGGTGGTTGTGGGCGGCTGTAGGAGGCAGCTTAAGGTCTGAGGAATGTGTAGGAAAACACTTGACCGTTTTGATGCAGTCAGATACTGTTACACAATCTTTTTAGCAAATTGCGAACGGGAGTTGGACGGTCCAAGGATAATCTGCGAAGATCAGGCGCGGATCCACTGTTGTGGGCATGCCCACAACCCTAATTGGGGCTGATGGGCTTTCAAGCTTTAAAAGTTTCATCAAAATCGGTTCAGTAGTTTTGTGTCATGTGACTTTCTTTTGTCGGTCGGTCTGTCTGTGGCATCGTAGCTCCCAAACGGGTGGACCTATTTCGATGCGGTTTTTTAAATAGAAAGCTAATTATTGCTACAGTGTTCTTAGTTTTGTTTCATGAAAATCGGTTCAGTAGTTTTCATGTAACTTTAAAAACATTAAATTACATATTTAAAAAACCCTCAACATCAAAAACAAACATTTAAAAAGTATAAAATAATTCGGTCACCTAGTTTTTTTCAAATTTTTTTGGCTGTAACATGTTAATAATCAATAATATTTGAAATATGGTAGTGATTTTGTTTATATTGTTACTGTACATACTCACGCTTTTGTCCTACTGGAGTAGACAGAGACCATCGTCATATGCTACAATAGAGTATTTGTCAGGTTTATAAAAACTGTTCTACGTTAATCACTGATGTCTAAGTACTCTATAGAAAATTTATATTTCTCTTTCCATTACATATAGTGTAAGAAAAAACGAAAACAAAAAATGTTATTTAACTACGTATATTGTCAGGAAACGCTTTTCCTGACAATATACGTGGCAACAAGCAGATGATGTCACGATGACGTAAACCTTGTACGACACTCACACTCTACACGCAACTGTTTACAAGCAGTTGACGTCATCAACCATTTGGCCAATCACAGTCCTTTACGATCACGTGACTAAAGTAGGCAAAAATATTATTTTCTTTGTCGATTTTCTCTTAAAATATCCAGTATCATCCTTAACTGACTAAATAGTTGGTTTCCAAAATTCATATTCAATACGGATGCCATCAATAGATCCTTTATTTTACATGCTGTCAAATATTTATTAATTTGTCCCTTCATACACGCTTGCATGTTTGAAAATAAATCTGAAAATACAATACTTCAGTTATTATCAACAAGAATATACTTGTAATTGTAATGCAACGGATTTTAACAGCTGACCAAATATTGATAATGGTAAATTATTTCATGGTCAAAGCCATTTCTTTCGTTGTCTGAACGGCATTGAATTATTACGTTTTAATACTAACAGAATGAGGCTAGAATATTAAATGAATTGTTTTGAATTGCACTTCTATTTTTAACCCCCGACGCAAAAAGAGGGATGTTATAAGTTTGACGACTGTGTCGGTTTGGTCGGATTTCGAAGCGGTTTTTTTCAATAGAAAGCTCATTTTTGCGAGAGTGTTCTTAGGTTTGTTTCATGAAAATCGGTTTAGAAGTTTTCAAGTAACTTTATAAATTACGAAATAATATTAAATTACAAATTTAAAAAACAAACATTTAAAAAGTTAAAAATAATTCGGCTTTTGATGTAAGCAAATTTATATTTTACTTTTTAACTCTCTTTAAGATATTTTAGGTCAATTAATGTGTCGGGGACCGCAAGTGATTGTCGAATAAAATAATCTAGAGTCATGTCATAGAGGTCGCCTACGCATTAATTGACCTAAAATATCTTATAGAGCATTAAAAAGTAAAACATACATTTGCTAACATCAAAAATAATATGCGACCTATTATTTTTCACTTTTTAAATGTTTGTTTTTGGCGTTGGGGGTTTTTTAAATTTGTAATATATTGAATCGATGGCATGCTATAGAGATAGACTTGCTGCTGATCCATCAGCACGTTAGCATATTTTAAGAATCTTGTTTTAGTAGTAAGTAGGGAGAGTGTGCCCGTACGGTGGGTTGAGATCGAGTTTAGTAAATTGAAAATTTTACAAACAAATTATTTGATATTTAAAAAAAAAAATTACCTATGTTGAAAACATGATAATTCGATTCTACTCTCGATTCTGAACAAACTACTTTCTAGTCTTGCGTTAATTCATTAACACTTTGTATAGAACTATATACTATTACCTATTCTGTGCTCTGGTATTAAATCTGTATGTTTTAAAATGTTTCCATAGTCTTTTAAAGCAAACTCCTATTATAAATACATAGTTTTTCTCTCTCCATGTCGACAACATCGTAACGTGTTCTTTGAACGAAATTTGCATGAACTGAATGAAGTGAAGTGTGTGCCGGTTTTTGCACATTGTTTTAATGAGCCGTACCGTTTTGTTTTGTAATTGTCTTGTCCTATGAGGAGATGGTACAAATATACAGGGTGTTACAAAATAAAAATAAACATTTAAAAGTTTTAAGGGGGTATTTTTATTTTTATTAAATAGACTATGTATTATTGTTTACATAACTTTAGCTTAAGAATTTATATTGTAATAGTTATTAAGTCGTGTTATGTTGTAGAGTTCCTGGCCGCATCTTCTCTACAGCGACAACACGTTCCGACGCGGTGGTAGCTTTAAAAAAGATTTGACGTTTGATAAGTGTGCTGTAAGCTCCTATATTGAATAAATTATATTGACTTGACTTGAGTTGTTTAGACCATCAAACTGAACAACTTTCAATATGGGACCAACATCGAAATCGCGAAAAAAAAATATACTGTTCCATACATGTAGCTCGCGTAGATTTGTAGTTTAGTATGGAACATCAGATTGTAGATAACTAGGGTTTACCCGCGACTTCGTCCGCACAAATAATATACCCGATTTTAAGTCAGATCATAAGCTATCAAACAATAAAAGTTTCATCAAAATTGGGTCAGAAGTTTTTGCGTGGTTCTAAAAAGGTTGATTTGGAGTCCGGGATACTTAAAAATCATATCGTAATCTTTTTCGATGAAATATCTTAAATGTGCAGACACACTTCTGTTACAGTTTTATAATAGTTAAGATTCGATCTAAATGCAACGTAATTTTTAGAGGTTTAACGGTCAGTTGCACATACGTTCATTAAAGTTAATCCTCCATTAAATCTCATGCTAGCTTTTACTACGTCAACAAGAAAAAAAGTGACAAAAAGGAAGAAAGTAAGCAAGTTATATCCTGTAGAAATCCCACTGCAGTGCAAAGGCCTCTCACGAATAAGGGTGAGAGGGAGTAGGCCATACTCCACTCCAGTGCGTGTTGGTGGAGGCAAGTTAGTGGTCAACTTGCTGTCAGAGAATTTTCAAGCCGCTTTAATAGGCTTCTGACCCGGCTTAACGAAACGTTACAGAGCCATCTGACGGAACTATCCGAGACCAACTGTTTAACGTAGATTCCGAAGCACGGAAACGCTCGAGATGAAAAAGTAACTTGTAAATATTTTATTTTTCAAAAATAAATTAGAGTTTTTTTATCAGTGGATGATTGAGCATCGTGTGACGTCACATTTCAAACAATAAAACTTCATGTGAGTTGAAGCGTCGTAGTTAGCTTTACTTTGTTTATTGATATATGACGTCACACTGTCAAGTGTCACATGATCAGCTGTTTTCGCGCGAATCTCAGATTACTGAATGAAAAATTTTTTTTTTTTTCCGAATAAATAACGTTTTTTTAAGAAAAAGACTTTGACTATTTATATGTGGACTGGTTACGCGTGTAATTCTACTAACAAACATTTCTGCCACTTTTTGCGGGGGGCGAAGTAACATGAAATCCGCAACTTTGGATTTTATTCCCCATAACTTTAGATTCTAATTTTGAATGTTAAAAATCATGAAAAGTAGTCTCGTGTGAACCCCAAACGTTCTAAGTTCGAAGTTATTATTTCGCAATTATAGGCTGTCTCGTTTAGTGATAAGGTGTAAAATTGAATGTAAATGCACAAGATCAATTGTGCTTATACCGTGGCAGAGGGGAAATGCTACTGCAAGGCTAGTCCTTATAATAATTAGTCAAAGGAAAAAGATAATTGAAGGAGGTATAAAATAAACCTACGTATAATTTAAAATATCTTTCCGAAAACTGACAAATAGTCGATCCTCTTATCTCTTATACTATTCAGGGTAAAACTTAATATGGTGACACTTTTTGAAGGGGACAGTCAGACCGTCAAACTGAAAAACTTTCTCTATGGCACCAACAACGAAATCGCGAAAAAAACAGGTGTCCCATACATTTGGCTCGAGTAGGTTTGCATTTTTGTATGGGATAGCTGATTTTTTTTCGCGGTTTCGATGTTGGTCCCATAGAGAAAGTTGTTCAGTTTGAAGGTCTGATCATCCCCTTAAAAAAGTGTCAGCATATTAAGTTGGACCCTATACAACGTGTTAATGAATTAACGCAAAACTAGAAAGCAGTTTGTTTAGAATCGAATTATAATGGTTTCAACATAGGTAATTTTTTTCAAAATATTAAATAATTTGTTTATGAAATTTAAAATTTTACTGAAATCGATCTCAACCTACCGCACAGGCACACTCACCCTACTTACTACCAAAACAAGATTCTTAAAATGTATCGACAAGCACGTTAGCGCTTTCATTCATTGCTAAAATGATAACAAACCATTTTTGCTTGAAAACTTAAAATGCGAGTAACTTTAAATTGTAACCATTAAAACAATGAAATTATTGTTTCAATCGGATTATTTTATTATAAATCAGTTGGGGTGTATGAGGTTTTGCGCTTATTCATTAACACGTTGTATATGGAACAAACGTTTTTTTTTTTGCTTAAGGAAAAGTAACATTAGCATCTTCACTCTACAAATAGATAAAACTAAAAACAATGCGAAGTGCAACTTGTCTTAGACCTTATTAACTATGCATTCTGTCTACCTACCTAAGAATGTTAGGGAATACGACACTGAAAGCTTTAAGATTCGAGAGAGATAAGAAGATATGAGTTTCTGGCTGCATTTTCTCTACAATAACACCTTTTGACTCGTACAGCGCTCGATGTATGCCTTGTTGGCGTTTTGGTGCGAGTGGCAGAAATCAAGCGAGGCTCAGTGTAGCGACACACCTGCTGAACGTTCGCTTGAATACGCGTCTACCAGGAAAAATGGCGCGTACTGATGTCAAAGTCAATATAATTTATTCAATATAGGAGTTTGAAGCACACTTAATAAACGTAAATTCTTTTTTGATGCTACCACCGCGTCGGAACTTGTTGTCGCTGTAGAGAAGATGCGGCCAGAAACTCTACAACATTATTAACTATGCATTCTGTCTACCTACCTAAGAATGTTAAGGAATACGACACTGAAAGCTTTAAGATTCGAGAGAGATAAGAAGATAAGAGTTTCTGGCTGCATCTTCTCTACAATAACATCTTTCGACTTGGTGGTCGCTTTATAAAAAAATGTCTTTTGAAAGATGTCTATCTACCTACACCATAGCCTTATTTGCACAAACGCCATAGATATATCGTAGCATACGAGGTGGTCACTGCCTCCGTGGTCTATTGGTTAAGGGGATATAATTCGGAGCGCGCTCCATACAAACGTACTATGGTGATATTTTCAATACTAATCAATTTGCTGAAATAATCTTGAAACAAATATCTATGCTTGTATGGAGTCAGATTTTCGTTAAAATATACAGTTTCAGTGCTAGAATTAATTTAAGATTTGTATGGAAATCTTTGAGGCACTGTTACTTTAAAACTATACATTTTAACGAAAATCTGACTCTATACAAGCATAGAAATTTGTTTTTAGATTGATTCTGAAAAATTTCATTGAGTTTAATTGGTAAGTATTGAAAATATGACCATAGTACGTTTGTATGGAGCGCGCTCTGAATTATATCCTCTTAAGAGCATTGGGCTCTTGACACGGAGGTCGTGGGTTTGATTCCCATAGTTAAGAGCATGGGACACCAAGTGATATGTCACTTTGTGCGTTTTTCCCCAGTTTGGCTAGGATATTGCAGTCTGGCTAGGTAGTGCAGAATATGTCTGAAACGTGGCAAACTGAGAGGTGGCAACCCTAGTTTTTCCAGTTCTTTAGATTGGTCTCCTTCAGATGGCTCCTCAATTACTTCCCAAATAGATAGGAAAAAGTGTTGGGCCGTTAGAGTGACGGATGAAAAACGACTGCATGCAGCAGAGATGCGAATGTTGAGATGGATGTGTGGGGTTACTAGAATGGACAAGATTAGGAATGAGTATATTAGAGGAAGTTTGAAAGTGGCTCCTGTGAATGAAAAGCTGCGCGGTAATCGGTTATCGTGGTATGGACATGTGATGAGAAGAGATGAGTGGCATATTACAAGACGAATGTTAAATATGAATGTGGATGGCTGCATGAAGAGAGGACGACCAAAGAAAACATGGATGGATTGTTTGAAAGATGACATGTGTAAAAAAGGTGTGTGCGCTGAAATGACGGCTAAAAGAGATGAATGGAGGAAGACGACATATTGCGCCGACCCCAAATAATGGGATAAGGGCAGGAAGAAGAAGAGATAGGTGGAAAAAATGGTACCATAAATCATCATGGTAAAGGCACTTGCGGCAGGATTTTGCTAGGAAACCCGGCGGCGTTGTATGAACCTCTGTATAAACTATCACTTAAATCACATTTCATTCACCAAACAGATAGGTGCATAATTTTACGGTCGGATCTCGTTCCAATACATTTTTGCGCATTTCTGGCAGTCTTTGACTAATTATTATAAGGACTAGCCTTGCGGTAGCATTTCCCATCTGCCACGGTATAAGCACAATTGATCTTGTGCATTTACATTCAATTTTACACCTTATTACTAAACGAGACAGCCTATAATTGCGAAATAATAACTTCGAACTTAGGACGTTTGGGGTTCACACGAGACTATTTTTCATGATTTTTAACATTCAAAATTAGAATCTAAAGTTATGGGGAATAGAATCTAAAGTTGCGGATTTCATGTTACCTCGCCCCTCGCAAAAAGTGGCAGAAATGTTTGTTAGTTGAATTACACGTGTAACCAGTCCACATATAAGTAGTCAAAGCTGGCAGTAGTAAATTAAATCGTGAGTATTTATCATTTTCATATCGATTAAACAGTAATCTTTGTTAGAACTTACTTTCATAGCTCGACCATAGCTTCGCTCCGACGCTGTACCGTCAGCATAAAAAGAGATAACATTAAACATTCATTCGCCATTGTATCCTGCCTTTGTTCGCAGCCTGCACTCCGATAGAATAACTATCTTATTTGCTGACGCTACTTGTCTTGCGCGTGGGTCGTAATTAGTTTTGTTTAATATGTCGTCGGTACATCATGTGATAGGCGTGAGCAACATAGTTAATTTATGTACACACGGCGACACATCAAGCTATATAAAACCAAAATAAGCTGGCCGCTCGTAGGTTGAGCGACGTATAACGACGCGCGGTCAGCTTATGTTGGTTTTGTATAGCTTGATGTGTCGCCGCGTACTGGGGCCTTCTTTGTGTGCTGACACTTTTTTAAGGGGAAGGGGACCATCAGACTGATTTTCTCGCGAATAAAAAATCTGTCGCATTTGACTCGATTAGGATTGCAGTTTTGAATGGAACAGCTGACTTTTTTTCGCGATTTCGATGTTGGTGCCATAGAGAAAGTTGTTCAGTTTGATGGTCTGATCATCCCCTTAAAAAGTGTCAGCATGTTAGAGTAAACAATTGCATTACTCTAAGGGGTGATGCTACCCATGATACTGAACAACTTTCCCTAAAAAAGCTCTAGGAAATTCGAGAAAAAAAATTTCGACTTTTCATACAAACGTTGGATCAGCTGATTGCATTTAGTATGGAAAGTCCGAAATTCCGAATTCCAAATGTGTGAGGGGTACACGAGGGGTCCATCAGTCTCCAACTACCTCCGTGGTCTAATGGTTAAGAGCATTGTGTTCTTGACACGGTGGTCGTGGGTTCGATTCCCACGGGGGACACCTAGTGATATGTCACTTTGTGCGTTTCTCCCCAGTTGGTTAGGACATTGCAGGCTGAATCACCTGATTGTCTGAAAGAAAGATGATTCCGTGCTTCGGATGGCACGTTAAGCCGTTGGTCCCGGCTTCTATCTCTGGTGGTAGTAGTTGTTTCATAAAAACCGCGTCAGAGGCCGTAAGGCGGTCTGAAAAAACTCTTGACACCAGTGTTTGCCCACACGATAAGCAGATCAGTCGTCCATCAGATGTTCAATTTAACTATGTTTAATTTTACTCGTCACATTAGCAACATAAATTCAATTTGCAGTTTACCGAAAAGTTGTGAATACTATAAAGTTAGTTGACACGTCGTTCCGAGTGGTTATTATTTAACTGAGTTAGTGACAGTTTGTATGGCTCTCGACCGAGATAGAACTCTAAATGGAATTTGTTGTTTAATTTTGTTTTTAACTCGTAAAATGTATTGTTTGTTACATATTTACTGTTTGACTGAATCGTTAAATCCATGTCCAAAAGTACATACATGTGGGTGTCGTACGAGGCGACTAAGGGATTAAGAGGATATAATTCGGGCCGCGCTACGTAAAAACGAAGTTGGTTATATTTTCAATAATAACCAATTAAACTCAATGAAATTTTGCAGAAACAATCTAAGAATAAATTTCTAGTCTCGTATCGTGTCCCATTTTCGTTAAAATATACAGTTTCAATGCTAGGATTAATTTAAGATTTGTATGGAAATCTTTGAGGCACTGTAAATTTAAAACTGTACATTATAAGGAAAATCTGACATGATACAAGCATAGAGATTTGTTTCTAGAATGTTTCTGCAAAATTTCATTGAGTTTAATCGGTTAGTATTAAAAATATCACCAGACTTCGTTTGTATGAAGCGCGCCAACAGTAATATACCCTTGAGGTGGTTGCAGAGTTGTAAATTTCATACAAAAGTTCAACCCGTAATACGCGAAGCCGGTACAATTGAAAGTAATATTTTATATATGGAAAAATCGTTTGGAAAATCTAGATGCCGCGTATTAAATAACATTTGCAATTTATAATAAAACTACGCAGATATAAAGCTTTGAAATTTTCTATGTATAAGTTCATAGCTTTATATCTTCATAATTATATTATAAAATGCAAATGTTATTTGATACGCTGCATCTAGATTTACTAAACTATTTTTCCATTTATAAAATATTACTTTTAATTGTACCGTCTGCGCGTTTTACGCGTCAAAATTTTTGTATGAAATTGACAACTCTGCAACCACCTTAAGAGGATATAATTCGGAGCGCGCTCCATACAAACGTACTATGGTGATATTTTCAATACTAACCAATTAAAGTCAATCAAATGTTGCAGAAACAATCTAGAAACAAATGTCTATGCTTGTATAGAGTCCGATTTTCGTTAATATGTATAGTTTTCGTGTTACAGTGCCTCAAAGATTTCCATACAAATTTTAAATTAATCCTAGCATTGAAACTGTAAATTTTAACGAAAATCTGACTCCATACAAGCATAGAGATCTGTTTTTAGATTATTTCTGCAAAATTTCATTAACTTTAATAGGTTAATATTGAATATATCACCATAGTACGTATGTATGGAGCGCGCTCCGAATTATATCCCCTTAAAGGGTAAAGATAATTTTCGTTACACCCTGTATATCGTCATCATTCCTAACTCGTAAGCTTTGACAAGTTGTTAGGTACTAGTTGATACTCCAAGTCGTTCGTTGGCAAATCGCCAACTCGAGTTAGTCACGACCTAATACTAATACGGGGTACTGCACTCCACTATTAATATATAGGGTCATTCTTAATATGCTGACACTTTTTTAAGAGTATGCTCAGACCGTCAAACTGAACAACTTTCTCTATGGGACAAACATCGCGAAAAAAAATCTGCTGTCCCTTACATTTGGCTCGAGTAGGCTTGACATTTTGTAAGGAACAGCTATTTTTTTTTCGCGATTTCGATGTTGGTGCCATAGAGAAAGTGGTTCAGTTTGACGGTCCGATCATCCCCTTAAAAAAGAGTAATAATTTTTAATTTTACAAACATATTATTTAATATTTTGAAAAGATTACCTATGTTGAAAACATGATAATTCCATTCTGATCTCGAAACAAACTGCTTTCTAGTTTTGCGTTTATTCATTAACACGTTGTATATTCTCTATGGGACCAACATGGAAATCGCGAAAAAAAAAATCTGCTGTCCCATACATTTTGCTTGAGTAGGTTTGCAGTTTTGTATGGAACAACAGTTTTTTTTGCGATTTCGAGGTTGGTCACATAGAGAAAGTTGTTCAGTTTGACGGTCTAATCATCCCCTTAAAATAGTGTCAGCATATTAAGAAGGACTCTTATTGAGTAAATTGGACAAAACACGATCTGACCTTTATTACTTCTCCCTCTACAGTGCGAACCTTCTCTGTGTGTGGAGTGTCAAGGGTGTGCCTGATGACAGGCTGATGATGATGATTCTATTAAACCGATAACGGTTACTATTAAAAGACCAGTAATTCACTTCTAAAATACAAAAATGTCATTAAAACTGTACTCGAGTTTAAATTGTATCTATGAATCGATTACGTGGATCGGAATGATCTAAATCGATCTGTCACGGTCGATTCGATTCGATGGTATTATTCGGGTCGTGCTCTAGTAAGCCTAGATTAGTATTGTGGATGACAGATGCCTAGAATTTAGATGAAAACTAACGAGGCTAGATAAAAGGCTATATTTCTTGAAACCGAAGAGTTTGTCGTTTATCAATCGATTTGTTTTTTATTTCACCAAGTCAAAGTCAAAAGTCAAAATTGTTTATTCAAAATAATATCACATAGATAACTTTTTGACGTCATGTTTTCGAATCTACCACCGCGTCGGAAGGTGTTCCGTTGTAGAGAAGATGCGGCCAGAAACTCTACAACACACTTCTTTTAAACAAAACAAAATATACAAAGTACAATTACATAAATTTAACTACAATACATAAATTTAATTACATAAATTTTTACATAAAATAAAAATAAATTAGTATTCCCAGATTTTCGACTTAGTAAGGTCAACACATCTTTTATTATAATAAGATACCAGAGAATATTCTAAACTTGACGGACAAAAAGATTAAGTCCCATGTTAAACAAGTCCTCTGTAAAAAAGGTTACTATAAACTCGATGATTATTTGAATGACCAAAATGTCTGGTCTTGACAATGTTACACTATGTAATTTAATATTGAATTTATGTAATTGTACTTTGTATATTTTGTTTTGTTTAAAAGAAGTGTGTTGTAGAGTTTCTGGCCGCATCTTCTCTACAACGGAACACCTTCCGACGCGGTGGTAGATTCAAAAACATGATGTCAAAAAGTTATCTATGTGATATTATTTTGAATAAACAATTTTGACTTGACTTGACGGAGTCGCGGGCAACAGCTAGTATTGAATAATCTCATAAACTGAAATTGTTCCCACGTCACAGTAAAGCAAAGTTAGAACTAAACTAATACTCCGTCAACATTGACATGTATTTGCTAATTGGAGCGTGCCGGGACAGTTTCCGCTGGACTGATTACACGTTACTGTTGCTATATTTTATACTATTTGTCTTGCCTGAACCACGTGTCTGCCGGTTTTAGCCACTGTATATGAACCATAAAGGTAGTCAAGTCGAAATTGACAACATTACATTTTTTTAACCACCTGTTTTTAATAAAAAATAGGTTAAATAATAAGAGATACGTATTTTTCAGATTTTATTTTTGACCGATATTTCTGTTTTTAATTTACTTTCGAATTTTATGAAAAATGTAGGATTTATGGCTAATATACCTTGGCCGCAATAACATTAAAAATAAAAACTGTCAAATACAATAGAAAAGCCAAGCAGGCAAAGGAATAAAATGTCATTTAAACTCTATTATATTTTTAAGTATTTTTCAAATAACTCGAGAAATAATGGATAGAAAAATCTGATAATTTTGATATAAGCTTTTAATCACATAATCTCCAAATGATTTTCTTATTTTGGTACCTTTTTTTTTTTTTTTATAATGTATTTAACGGCTCTGGATACTAGTCCTTTTGAGCCATTCGTTATTTTTTTCTTCATATTCTTTATTTTGATGAAGGGATGATAGATGACGATGAATCTGTGGTCGATTTCGTAAGCTCGCGCGATGCCGCCAAAATGACCATGGACGAGTTCACTTGAACCAAAACTTATGTTCTGTTATCGTATTTATTTGAGATTCCTGTTACGTCGGTCGTTTTATGCAACTGTTTGGTACACAATCCGCACGAAATTATGTCACAAATATCACTAAAACCAATTTTTTACGAATTTCAAATACGACGAAACACAACAAGAGCAATGGCGCCAAGCAAACTCTTGGTACCTTTCTTAAATTAATTGTTGCTAATTGTTTGTTCAAAATAATATCACATAGATTACTTTCTGACGTCATGTTTTTGAATCTACCACCGCGTCGGAAGGTGTCCCGTTGTAGAGAAGATGCGGCCAGAAACTCTACAAAACACTTCTTTGAAACAAAACAAAATATACAAAGTACAATTACAAAAATCCAATATTAAATTACATAGAGTAACATTGTCAAGACCAGACATTTTGGTCATTCAAATAATCATAGAGTTTATAGTAACCTTTTTTAGAGAGGACTTGTTTAACATGGGACTTAAACTTTTTGTCTGGCAAGTTTATAAAATTCTCTAGTAATAATCGCTTTTGTCGTAAAGGAGAATCGCGCCCGCGCCTCCAGGTGACGTCGCCTGGAGGCGCGGTCGTGATTCTCCAAACGACGCTATGCTACGTACTATAAGGTTTATAATTGTGCTACTTTGACTATCCGCCACCGCCACACGCCTCTTCTGTATTAAACCGTGTCTTAGATACTCGGTCCACTAGTGATATGCCTAGCATGGTACGCTCCATGGCTCTCTGTGCTACTTCTATTTTGTGCTTTTGTTTTGCCCTGTTAGCGTCCATATAATATGAGCTATGAAAAATGAAAATTATTTATTTCTCCTCAGAGTAGGTAGGTACATTTTCAGTAAAATTTAAAACTAAACTAGAATTAAACAACGAACTTAAAATTACACATAATCAAATACAGTACAAATTAACTTTAACATTTTGGGTGGAATGTACATCGACTGTTACCAGGGGTCCTCAATACAGGCAAGGCTTGAAACTTGAGGAACCAATTACAATTTGTTTCTTTGACAATTTGGCTGCGTACAAGTAAGTCCACACACTAATAACTATATAATAATACATAATAAATAAATAATAATAATAAATTAACTATAGGGTTGTCAAATAGAAAAAGACTTTCGTAAGAAGGATCTGTGATTTAGCGATCAATAATTCAGTGTGAATTTTGGTATCATCTTACGATAGAAAGTATTAGTGCTCGAGTTTTGTCAATATTGATTGGAAAGTAATTACCCGACTGCGCCAGAAGGAGGGTTATGTTTTTCGAGCGTATGTATGTATGTATGTATGTATGTATGTTTGTATGTCTATTTCTTTGGCACGGCCTACAGCCTAAACGGCTTGATGGATTTTAACGTTTGAGGTGTCATTGGATTTGTAAAAATCGTGAAATTGACATAGGGTATATTATTTCAAGATGGCGTCTACGAATTAAAAAAGAGAGGGGGAATAAACAATTTTTTTTGTTAAAAATTACAATATCAGACGATTCCAAATATATAAATATTATAGTACTTGTATGTTACCGTTTCGACACAAGACTAAAAAGTATGAAATAAACTAAATTATTAAGATAAACAAAATACCCGACTGCATAAAAAACCTATTAACTCAATGGAGAAAAACTAGCTCTATAATCACTAATCAGCTATAACAATTTTGTTTGAGCAAATATAATTTGATTGTTATTAGGTAGGCATTGCAGGCGGGGACAAACCAATCAATAACAAACCAAAAAATTTCTTTGTCCCCGTTTGCGATACCTACCTAATAACAATCAAATTATATTTGCTCAAACAAAATTGTTATAGCTGATTAGTGATTATAGAGCTCGTTTTTCTCTTTTCAGTTAATAGGTTTTTTATGCAGTCGGGTTTTTTGTTTATCTTAATAATTTATTTTTGTTTAGACTTTTCTGGATGTAGGTTTGGACTGTGTTGGCTCAAGAATGCCACACCCCGAATACTGCCAACAAAGCCTACGGAGATTGACAAGATTACGTCAGTACATGCGAAACGGAATCTAGGCAAAGTGAATGTAATAATAGTGAGCGCGCTCTCGGGTCGCGACAGGTCTATCGTGCGCGGGGTGCGGGGCGCGGGAGGAGCGCGTCTCGGCCCGCTCTGCCTGCGGGCAGTACCCTAAGTCAACAGAGACTTGGGGTACGCGCCGGCAGCAGTGTCAAAATGTATACTTGCGAACGCGCACGTACCACAATGGTTCGAACTGGTTGTATTGTGTACGGATGTGATTCCACATTGAATCAAAATAAAGAGTTGTTGGAAATAAAGTGGTTTGAAACATTTTAACGCGATTTGAAACTTTGTTGTTTTTACTGGAGATACCGTTTGAAACTGCAGGTAATACTATAAATAGGTAAGCTACGCTGCTACATAATTCTTTTTGTACATAATACATGTCATTAATTGAGAAATAATGTGTTTTTCTTACAAAACGTTGAATTAAAAAGGTAAATTAGGTAGATATTATGATCACTACAAATTCATAAAATGTTAGACGATTAGACTTATATCATATTGATTATCTTATATTTATTTCATATCCCCTAAACATGATTGTAACAACCCTTAGCATGGCCGCCATCTTGCCGTGTCGTCGGCGCGTCGCGCGGTTTCTTAGAAGCGCGCCTACTATTCTCGTATATCTAGGTACTTTGGTCTAGGGCTGCAACAACTTTAGCTGAGTGCGGTACATGACTTTTTCGTAAATAAAACGCATTGTCAGCATTTTTTATTAACGTATACAACATTTTCGTCATTATATTGACTGTAGAAAGTCAAAATACTGTCTTTCAAAAAATCTTGTAGTTAATCTCGACAACGCAGATTATACATACATACATACATAAACTCACGCCTTTTTCCCAGAGGGGTAGGCAGAAACTATAGATCT
This sequence comes from Agonopterix alstromeriana, assembly GCA_963924505.1. Lineage (NCBI taxonomy): Eukaryota > Metazoa > Arthropoda > Insecta > Lepidoptera > Depressariidae > Agonopterix > Agonopterix alstromeriana. The sequence goes on along the minus strand of OZ004690.1, from coordinate 7,680,427 downwards.
CCACTTTGGGCGGTTCTGACACACCTCTCTTGCTTCCTCTAAGTCATCTCAATGTATCATTTCATACATTCCCTTCGATTTCGGCTACTGTTGACCTGGCATTTTGTAATGACGTCCCTGACCTGCACGTCTAGCATGATTTCTCTACACGCGCGCGACTCGGCTTTTCCCCATACTACAAGTCGCGGCAAGCGCGGCTTGCGCTCTCCGAAAAGCGTGGGAACAGGTTATTTTGTATGCAGCGAAGGCGCGTCGCGCGCGTGTAGAGAAATCATGCTAGACGTGCAGGTCTAGGTATTCGAAGGATAAAGATCGCCTCGACATCTGTAGCAGTACTTGTTTGCGTATTGGTTCTCTCATATTTCCAGAATCGATTCCGTATCTATAGTTTTTAGGGTTCCGTACCCAAACTACCTTTATAGTATCAATTATTTTATTAAATAGACTATGTATTATTGTATACATAACTTTAGCTTAAGAATTTATATTGTAATAGTTAAGTCGTGTTATGTTGTAGAGTTTCTGGCCGCATCTTCTCTACAGCGACAACACGTTCCGACGCGGTGGTAGCTTTAAAAAAGATTTGACGTTTGATAAGTGTGCTGCAAGCTCCTATATTGAATAAATTATATTTACTTTTGACTTGGACAAAGGGTGAAAACGGGACCCTATTACTAAGGCTACGTTGTCTGTCCGTCCGTCCTACCTATTTAGGGCTTTAACTTTTGAACCATAATAGCTAGACATTTGAAATTTTCACAGAATATGCGTTACTACGGCGGATTTGTTAACAAATAATAAAAATGGCACAAAGTTAAAAATTAAGGGGGGTTCTCAACAAGAAACTAGTTTCTATCATAATTTTTTCTTCTCGCTCTATCGTAAAAACGATAATACATACAAGCGTCAAACTTGGTGTGATTATAGAGCAAACTCTACAGTATAACAACAAACAATAAAAACCGGCCATGTGTGAGTCAGTCTCGCGTTAAAGGTCCCAGAGATTTTTTTTTTTGTAAATTCTAATTTTGTGTTGTGTGGTACGGAACCCTTGGTGCGCGAGTAGCCCGACTCGCATTTGACCGGTTTTTTATTATTGACCAAAGCATAGAATGCTAATACCTAAACGCGACAAAACGGATACAATTCGATCGTTTCTCTCGATACGCGTCATCGATTGTCGATAATCGATTCATATCGATAATCTAATGCTTATGTTGCTATTGTTTAGTTTATGAACTACTAGCAGCCCGTCCCGGCTTCGCACGGGGTAGACAATTGTCTATTTTACCAAGGATCCCTAATTGTTTTCAAAATGAAATGTAGCCTATGTCAAATTGGAAGAATGTAGCATTCTATTGGTGAAAGAATTTTTTAAATCGGCCCAATACTTTTTGAGCCTATTCATTACAAACATACAAACATACAAAAATAGGTACAAATCTTTCCTCTTTATAATATTAGTGTAGATTAGGATGGTAGCCTGGTCTTGAATGGACAAACTAATCGGTATTATGTTTAAGGGCCTATGTCGAAAAATAATAGAATCGAAATGGGCGTGTGATAGCTTATATTACTGCCAGATGCGAGAGAAAGAGACAGGGCGGCGCGCGCGCCTGAAACGACGCAAGCATAAAACAAACTTTATTTAATTGTAATTGTACTATTTATGTAAGTTCATTTCTGCTCTAATCAAAATTTATAATCTATCTCTTTTTTTTAAATCAAGCCTCTTGTTTCTAATATTCACCGTTTAGCACTTCCAAGCGTTTATCGATAAAGACGGAGGCTACTTTGGCTTGTTTTTCTATCGAGAAAATGTGTCTTAATCGTGTTTTGGCTCTAATCAAAACTTCAATTATATGTTCAATTTACACATATCCGCAAATCATACTCCTACTGTTAGTAATTCATGATATATGATGCTTTGAAGAATCCTATTTTTTTCACATATCCTCTTAAGGCGCAATAGTAGCACGAAATACCTTGGAGGCATCTTTTATTTTTCATTTTTCGACTAGATTTATACAATTTACCGAAACCAATGTCATACCCAAAGAGATGATACCTAAAGGCATAAAGTGAGCCATACCAATTGTAAAGTGTCCACTTTTTTTGACGTTTAGGTTTGAGTGTGTGGTGTCAAGTAGTATGGACAAAAGGCACCAAGTGACATATGGCCTTATGTTTACGGTCACTTTTCACACACACTAGCTAAAAAAAAAGTGAACAGCCACATAAACAAATATCTATAGTTCCATCTCCTTCTACTATTAAAGGTACGTCATAAGACAAAAGAGACTAACTACAATCGTAAGTTTATGCGGACTCTATGGAGATCCTTCCTCTGAGGTCATACCTCAGTATTCTCGGATAGTTTATCTAGTGAAATCATAAATTGAATACACGATTGTAATTACTTCACTCGATAGAAAATCGTCACAACGATGACGTCAGATTTCAGTTAGAAACATACATACATCGACACATTGTCTTTCTGTAAGTTCAAAAACATTGATTCAACAACCTTTTCGTTATATACAGGGTCCTTCTTAATATGCTGACACTTTTTTAAGGGGATGATCATGATCAGATCATCAAGATGAACAACTTTTTGTATGGGACCAACAACGAAATAGCTAAGTAAAATAAAAAATATATGCATATATCCTTCTTAATATGCTGACACTTTTTTAAGGGGATGATCAGACCGTCAAACTGAACAACTTTCCGCACCAACATCGAAATCGCGAAAAAAAAAATCTGCTGTTCCATACAAAACTGCAAACCAACTTGAGCCAAATGTATGGGACAGCTAATTTTTTTTTCGCGATTTCGTTGTTGGTCCCATAGAGAAAGTTGTTCATTTTGATGGCATCCGTTTTGAATATGAATTTTGGAAACCAACTTTTTAGTCAGTTAAGAAAATGAGTTATGATCAGACGATCATGATCATCCCCTTAAAAAGTGTCAGTATATGCATACATATGCTCACGACTATATTCCCCGAGGGGGTAGTCAGAGATATTCTGAAACCTCAGAACATCCACGTTTCACCAGTAGTACCGAAACTCTATCCAGTGTGACGGGGGGTGAGCCCGTCGCCACTTATAATGGACAGTGGGTACAATACATGCCTCGATATTGAAGCATGCTGGTTGCCTCACGATGTTTTCCTTCACCGAAAAGCCAGTGGTGTTACAAATCGTACATAAATTCCGAAAAACTCTGGTACGAGTCGGTCTGGACAAGGATCGAACCATCGCCTCCTGCACAGCAGGCAAGGTTACTCGCCACTGGACCACCACGGCTTTTTTTGTATCGTATATACAACGTGTTAATGAATTAACGTAAAACTAGAAAGTAGTTTGTTTAGAATCGAGAACAGAATCGAATTATCATGTTTTCAACATAGGAATTTTTTTTGCAAATTATCAAACTTCTCTTAAATGTTTATTTGCATTTTTGTAACTCCTTGTATAATAGTATAAGTAACAACACACGGTCCCTTCTTCCTGGCTTATACCTAAATAGTCAAGTACTTCAAAACAATCACAAATCTCGTAACTTACTCGTATTTATAAATAAAGGTACTCGACATTCTCGTAATAAGGCATGCTTCCTGATTCTCAATTACATATTTCCGTAGCGTGTATAGCTTCCGTCAATTCACAGCCGCAGTGCGGAGAAGAACCGATTATTACCGGTAAAAAACCGGTTATGTCATTCCATGAAAGTTTAGAGCGGGGGAAAAAAATGAATAAAGTTGATAGTGTTCATTATTTTATTTATTTTTGAGATTGATTAGATCAGTTTATGTAATTTGAATTTAGGTTTTTAGAAATTATTTTTGTGGTTGCGTTGTTCGCGGTGCGTTATGTTATATTAATTGGTTTTTTAACAATTTATACAACGTGTTAATGAATTGACGCAAAACTAGATAGTAGTTTGTTGTTTAGAATCGAGAGCAGAATCGAATTATCATGGTTTCAACATAGGTAATTTCTTTCAAAATGTTAAATAATTTGTTTGTAAAATTTAAAATTTCCTGAACTCGATCTCAACCCACCGCTCGGGCACTCTCACCCTACTTACTGCCAAAACAAGATTCTTAAAATGTATCCATGAGCAGGTTAGCGCTTTCATTCATTGCTGAAATGATAACAAATCATTTTTGCCTCAAAACTTAAAATGCGAATAACTTTAAATTTTAACCATCAAAATAATGAAATTATTGTTACAATCTACTTATTTTGTTGTAAATCAGTTGGGGTGTATGATGTTTTGAGCTTATTCATTAACACGTTGTATACACATCTTCCATTAAAACGGGCAATTCATTTTCGAGGAAATGTGGGTAGTTTTGCCCGTTTAAGTTGTCTGGCAAGAAGTGCGGCTCTATCAAGCGATTGCCGATAACGCCTGCCCAAACGTTCACGGAGAACGTTCCAAAAAGTTTTTTTTTTAAACCCCATAGAAAGTTGCCCTTAAAATTATTATTTTTACCTGACTACGGTACTTCAGGGCCCATAACTTTTCTTCTCTACAATTTTCTGGTGTGATATCAATTTTTACAGTACAATAAGACCCTAACGATTAAAACAAGACCATTAGCAGACCTGTCCTTCGGATAGATTTTGAGCTACAGCTAGTGTTAGTCAAAAAAATCGAATTTTTCGAAAAAATAAATAAAAATTATTAACATAAAACCTTGAGGCCAAGGACAATAATAATGGGCATATAGGCAGCAATAGGTAGCAGACCCTCCCTAGTTTCTACCCTAGGCGTATGCAGCTCCCTACCAAACACCCTTAGTCGGGGAAATCTACGGATTTTTGTATGGAGAAGGTTGCATTAATTGCACTTTTGGTGATAATTTGGAATAAAGTAGATAAATACCTGAAAAACATAAATTCTCAATAATCCCCGATTTTTTATGTTGTATTATTGAATAATTAAGACATTTACAAAACATTAAATTTAGGTATGAACAAAAAATGGAAAACTGGTGATTTTGTACAGGATGGCTTCGTTCAATACGTTTTACTTATAACAATAATAATCCACGGTTAATATCGTTAATTTGGGTAGATATTTGGTAAGTCTTTAAAAATTATAACCTCAAAACTAAATTATTTACTGTTTGTTGTTACTCATTAAATTTGCCTTTTGATAATTAACTGTCTCTATTGCTGGTATGCTGGTCGAAATATTTTTAGAAATAAGCTTGCCATTTGTACATTAATATCGATTTTAAGGTATTTCTCAGGTTCCTGAGCCTATATAACCACGAAATCTCGACAAAAGTGTTATAAACTAACAGTAATATTATTTCAAACACAATTTACTAAAGTGTCTTTAATGCAATCTCAAACCTTATTTTTCCTAGACTACCTGTATATACAGGGTCCTTCTTAATATGCTGACACTTTTTTAAGGGGATGATCAGACCATCAAACTGAACAACTTACTCCATGGGACCAATGTCGAAATCGCGAAAAAAAAATCAGCTGTTCGATTCTAAACTGAAATCTTACTCGACCCAATTGTATGGGACAGCTGATTTTTTTTCGCGATTTCGACTTTGGTGCCATAGATAAAGTTGTTCAGTTTGATGGTCTGATGAACCTCTTAAAAAACTGTCAGCATATTAAGTTGGACCCTGTATTCTTTTTTTTTTTTTTAATGTGTAAGGTATTATTAATTTTCATAAGGTTTTATTGATACCTTGCACTGGCCACACTGGCGGCATTGGTTGAAGGACGAGGTTTTCGGTGAATGAGGGCGGCCAGTCTCGGACAGTAGAGTCGCACAGACGCTACGATTGTAAATTAAGATAATAAGTTTTGAACAACAGTTGGCTAATTTGGTTGATGTTGGATTGTTCTAATAATTAATAAATTAAGATGATAAGTTTTAATGTTGGATAGTCATAAATAATTAAGTATAAAAGAAGATGGACAATATATGTTTTGAAAAGGATAATGTGTTGGTTATTTCTGAGATAGTTCTACAAATGTATAATTGAATTGTACTGAATTGATAATTTCAGGAGAACGATCCTTTAAGATAAATGTTGCATAACTCAGCATAGACAATTAGCATATAGAGTGCGTGGCGCGGGCATTAATGCGCGCTGGCTAAATTCCAGTCACTTTTTGTTCAATATGTCACGTACTATGGTTCTCATAGACTGGTGCGATGGTAGAAGAAATAATACCAGTTTTTGTTTTAATACATTAGTTGTTCTTATTAAATTTTAGGGTTCCGTAGCCAAAGGGCAAAAATGGGCCCCTCTTACTAAGCCTACGCTGTCCGTCCGTCTGTCTGTCCTACCTAAAGTCCTGTATTTTTTGAACTTAGTGTAAGTTAAAAAAAACAGGACTTTAGGTAGACAGTTGGTTTTTTCTAACAAATAATTTAAGAAAAACTTTTTTTTTGTCATTCCCTATAACAAGATACGTTTTAAAAAAAATGCTCTATCGTAAAAACGGTAATTACATACAAAAGTTAATCTTGGTGTGATATTATAGTGCAAACTCTGAAGAAAATAAAAAATAATAAAAATCTGTCAAGTGTGAGTCGGTCACGCGCTAAGGGTCCCGGAAAAAACAAAATTTGTTGTTACGTTATGTCAGTTTAAATCAAGTACTCTACCTATCAAACTGAACAACTTATACTTTTACCTGTCAGAGCAAACAAATATAAGCTTTTTCATACGTTCAAGTTGTGTATTCATTGCAGTTTAGTATGGAACAGCAGATTTTTTTTTGCGCTGACAAGTTTGCTCCAATAGTAAAAGTTGTTCAGGTTGATGGACAGAGTATGTGTTTTAAAGGTTTGCCTTTAGTTTAGATTACGTACTGTGTGTATTGAACCCTCCGTGCACGAGTCCGACTTCCACTTGACACCGGTTTTTCTGGAAGTTAGCACGTAAAGATTCTTATTCGAAATAATTCAATTCATGTTTGATCATATATCCTTGATCTTCGATAAAAATACTTATATATTTATATGTTTATAGAGTTACAACCTGTTCACAAGTTGTTTTTGTCAATTATCTTAATTGTATACCTCTCTCTTTCACAGATATGACGTCGATAGAGACAGCTATAGCACACCAATCGGAATTGCAGATAAGTTTTAACCGTCTTCGAAATAACGCGTCCTAGTGATTCTTTTTTTAAATCGGTTCGAGGTTTAAAAAAAAAAAGTGAAAAATAGTATCGTCCAATAATGCTCAAAAATTTTTTTTTTAAAAAGCAGTGCTCATAGTTCCTTAAAAATGGCTAGTGACTCGGATACGTCCAAACGGTGAATTGTGTTTACAAAAAAGTGATTTCGTACAAAAATATCGTTATTGAATACAGCGCCACCTAGCGCTAAGTAGTGGAAATGCTTAGCACTTGATGCGATGGAGGCCGGTTTCATACCGGTCGGGCTCGGCAATGCCGGCGGGAGCGCCGCGCCGCCCGCCGTGATGGCGCCACCGGCGAGCGTCATTCGGGCGCCTGGATTGAAGCGCGGGAAAATGGAGGAGGCCATCTCTGATCGGGTGAGTTTTTTTATAAGAGTAAAGTAGAGTCAGACGAAGACATTAACGAAGATATCTGGCACAGAGGGCCTAGCATGCCACCGGCGAGAAAAATCGCGATGTGTCTCTGTCTTTGTTACTTTACGCATGCCAAAACGAGCGCGGCTTGACTTTTTTTTTGTTTAAATGTCTTTAACGGCTCTGGATACTAGTCCTTTTGAGCCATTCGTTATTTTTTCTTTATATTCTTTATTTTAATGATGGGATGATAGATGACGATGAATCTGTGGTCAATTTCGTAAGCTCGCGCGTTGCCGCAAAATTGACCATGTACGAGTTAACTTGAACCAACACTTATGTTCTGTTATCGTTTTATTGTGAGATTCCTATTACGTCGGTCGCTTTACGCAACTGTTTGGTACACAATCCGCACGAAATTATGTCACAAATATCACTTAAACCAATTTTTTACGAATTTCAAATAACACGAAACACAGCAAAAGCAATGGCGCCAAGCAAACCTCAAACTGATTCGCGCGGCTTGACAGTTTTTCAGGGTTGCCAAACGTACGAGGTTCCACGTACAAATACGAGATTTGGATGGATGTATGGACGTTTAAGAAAATTATGGCAAGATTTTCTACTGCTGGCGTCGTTTTGTAAAATAAATGAACATAGTCACTATCAAAGATGTTTATGGTAAGATTGTATTTTTGCCAGGAAATCTTCAAGAAACCCATCACCGCTTCAATTTGTTCCTTGTATTAGCTGATATTATCTTTATATTCTTATCTCTTTTACAATATAATTTTGTTGCCCTATGAAACGTCTAAAATTATATTGTGTTATATGCCAAATTCTTAGTTTTTTCGCATTTTAGCCACGGTTTATACAGAAGAGACGTGTGGCCGTGGCGGATAATCTAAGGAACACGATAACTATAATGTTTTTGTCGTAAAGGAGAATCGCGGCCGCGTGCAGGTGACGTCGCCTGGAGGCGCGGGCGTAATTCTCCAAACGACGCTATGCTACGTACTATAAGGTTTATAATTGTGTTACTTTGACTATCCGCCACCGTCACACGTCTCTTCTGTATAAACCGCGCCTTAGACGAATGTACGAGGTTTAATAGGCAAAGTACGAGATTTTTTCTTGGAGGAAAAATTTTCTACATCTGGCAACCCTGTCTCGTTTTGGCGGAGAAGAGACAGGATTGCCGAATTCTACACCGACAAGAGCGTAAGCAGCTCTTAAATACAGCGTGTTAGGGTAAACAGTTGCATAATTTTAAGGGGTGATTGTACTCATGATACTGTACAACTGTATAACTATCCCATGATACTATATAACTATAGGAAATTCCCAAAACTGAGCGAACGTTTGTATGAAAAGTCGAAAAAAAATCTGCGAATTTCCTATAGGTTTCTTTGGGAAAGTTGTTCAGTATCATGGGATCAATCACCCCTTAAAGTTATGCAACTGTTTATCCTAACGCCCTGTATATGAGGATGATGAACATAATAGTGTACAATATTTTCAGGTGATGATCAGATCATCACACTGACCAACTTTCTCCTAGATGTAGGGTTGCCATAAGTTACGTAGTTTTTTTTTTATTCCTTACAGATTTTTCTTCGACTTCTTACAGGCATAGATACAGGTTTATGTTTGGGCCACTGACCGAATTTTCAGGGGTCATTCAGACTTTGACTAATTATTATAAGGACTAGCCTTGCGGTAGCATTTCCCCTCTGCCACGGTATAAGCACAATTGATCTTGTGCATTTACATTCAATTTTACACCTTATCACTAAACGAGACAGCCTATAATTGTGAAATAATAACTTCGAACTTAGAACGTTTGGGGTTCACACGAGACTACTTTTCATGATTTTTAACATTCAAAATTAGAATCTAAAGTTATGGGGAATAAAATCCAAAGTTGCGGATTTCATGTTACCTCGCCCCCCGCAAAAAGTGGCAGAAATGTTTGTTAGTAGAATTACGCGCGTAACCAGTCCACATATAAATAGTCAAAGGTTATTTGACTTATAAAGTACAGTGCTATGAAGTTTGTGTCTTCATTCGGCCATGATTTTGAATCTCAAGATTCAAAAATAGCACTGTTGGATCCTATTCAGAATATCCACATTTCACTAGCAATGCCCAAACCATAGTATAAGAAAGAGTGCCCGAAATCTGCCTGTAGAATCCTACAGCAGAGCAAAGGCCTCTCACAAATAAGGGTGATAGGGAGTGGTCCATACTCCACCACGCGGGCCCAGTGCGTGTTGGTGGAGGCAAGTTAGTGGTCAACTTGCTGTCAGAGAATTTTCAAGCCGCCTTAATAGGCCTCTGACCTGGCTTAAGGGGATATAATTCGGAGCGCGCTCCAAACAAACGTACTATGGTGATATTTTCAATACTAACCAATTAAAGTCCATTGGATTTAATTTTTAAAGAAATTTTGCTGAAACAATCTTGAAACAAATATCTATGCTTGTATGAAGTCAGATTTTCGATAAAATATACAGTTTCAATGCTAGGATTAATTTAAGATTTGTATGGAAATCTTTGAGGCACTGTAACTTTAAAACTATGCATTTTAACGAAAATTTGACTCTATACAAGCATAGATATTTGTTTATAGATTATTTCTGAAAAATTTCATTGAGTTTTATTGGTTAGTATTGAAAATATCACCATAGTACGTTTGTATGGAGCGCGCTCCAAACTATATCCTCTTAACGAATAGTTACTACGCCATCTGACGGAACTATCCGAGACCAACTGCTTAACGTGCCTTCCGAAGCACGGAAACGCTCGAGATGAAATACTACTAAACGGTCACCCATCCAAAGACCGGACCTGACGTTGCTTAACTTCGGTGATCGTTTCCAATAACGAAGCTCCACTATGCCAACGAGCGCTTCAGGTATCTTGTAGGTTATTTAATATAAAAAATTCAAGACCTAATTTTCATGCGAGACCAATTTGGCCAGGTAAGGAAATAGAAAGCTAAAAGGCCTTTGGCAAGAGCGAGCAGCACTTGAAATATTCAAGAACCTCTCGAGAAACGGTTGGAAGGCTGTGTGGGAAAAAAGTTTGAGTAAAATGTCAATAAGAAATAGAAGAGACATTTTTAAAAAGTTGAATTATGAATTATTGTTTGATAAAGTTGTTCTGTTTATTTTGTTACGGCCGTAGCATGATGCGGGTGATAAGGGTTTTTGTCTCGTTCTTTCGCGCGCCAATACAAAGAGTAAGGCGCGCATATGCTCACGACTATATTCCCCGTGGGGTAGTTAGAGATATTCTGAAACCACAGAACATCCACGTTTCATTATCTATCTTTCTATAAAGTCACGCCTCTTTCCCCAGTGGGGGTAGGCAGAGACCAGAGCGCGCCATGTACTACAATCCTTACATACCTCTTTTGGCTCATTCACATCCATACATCTCTTCATACATGCCCGTCTTCACTAGTAGTACCGAAACTCTGTCCAGTGTGACGGGGAGTGAGCCCGTCGCCACTGCGCCGCCGTCGGCTGAGTGAAGGCGCGATAGCGTTATATTCCGCTGCCATACCACATAATAAATAATAGTATTATTTGCACAGAAACATCACTTCAAAAAACATATTTAAATAAATAGCGACTCTGCACGGTAATAAGGTGCAAAGTTATTCGCACCCGACCTATTGTACGATTCGCGAATAACCTACCAACCGTCACAACGGTGCGCGTGCAAACAAAAATGAACCGAGTCATTAGATGTGGAAGCTTCCTTTACATAGTCTCCCTTCATTCTTTCACGTGCTGGCAGCGTGACATCGCTAGGGTTTTCAAGTCTCGCATTGACTACTCACAAAATGGAGGCAAGTCTAATGAGATTTGACCAAGAAGTTTACACGGTATACCTAACCTATTGCCATTCACCACTCGGTGGGGATGTTACAAATCGTACATAAATTCTGAAAAACTCATTGGTACGAGTCGGCCTGGACGGGGATCGAACCATCGCCTCCTGCACGGCTGGCAAAGTTACTCGCCACTGGACCACAATGCATTTTTTAAATTTATTAACTTTATCAAATTAAAGATTGAAAAAGTCGGGCGGTGAGCGGGATTCGAACCCACGACCTGCCTATCCGGGGCATGCTCCACTCCAACAGAGCTGTCGACGAAATTTTCAATCTATATCATCGTCTTTAAGGGACGTCATTATTAGACGTCATAGATTGAAAATATCGTCGTGGCTTGCGGGGCGCCGACAGCTCTGTTGGAGTGGAGCATGCCCCGGATAGGCAGGTCGTGGGTTCGAATCCCGCTCGCCGCCCGACTTTTTCAATCTTTAATTTGATTAAGCTAACATAGTCTAGGAAAAATAAGGTTTGAGATTGCATTAAAGACACTTTAGTAAATTGTGTTTGAAATAATATTACTGTTAGTTTATAACACTTTTGTCGAGATTTCGTGGTTATATAGGCTCAGGAACCTGAGAAATACCTTAAAATCGATATTAATGTACAAATGGAAAGCTTATTTCTAAAAATATTTCGACCAGCATACCAGCAATAGAGACAGTTAATTATCAAAAGGCAAATTTAATGAGTAAAAACAAACAGTAAATAATTTAGTTTTGAGGTTATAATTTTTGAAGACTTACAAAATATTAAATATCTACCCAAATTAACGATATTAACCGGGGATTATTATTGTTATAAGTAAAACGTATTAATCGAAGCCATCCTGTACAAAATCACCAGTTTTCCATTTTTTGTACATACCTAAATTTAATGTTTTGTAAATGTCTTAATTATTCAATAATACAACATAAAAAATCGGGGATTATTGAGAATTTATGTTTTTCAGGTATGTATCTACTATATTCCAAATTTTCACCCAAAGTGCAATTAATGCAACCTACTCCATACAATAATCCGTAGATTTCCCCGACTAACATGGCTACATGTAGAATCAATAAATTCGGTTTATTAACTTTGTTTCTAAAATAACTTGATGTAAATAACTAATTAAGAAAACCTGTCAAAGTATGTTTTGTGCACGTAATTCGCCTGCATTATGTATGAATATTACTCAAACCTACTACCACATACTATATGTTCATACAAAGTATCCTAATTAATTACCTCGTACAGTCGTTCAGATATATCATAGCAAACATGGTGGTCAAATATTTCTAATCAGTTCTAATTTTCTTTACACATACCCAATCAAAAATATCAAATCAAATCAAATCAAATTTATTTTGCATACTAAGTGTACAGAATAGAAGAAATTAAAAAAGAAATTATGTTATATCCTTTAGAATCCCATTGCACGGCAAAGGTTTCCTCTTACGAGTAAGTGACGGCCCGATAGCACAGTCTGTAGTGAACCTGCCTGCTGTGCCGAGGGTCGCGGGTTCGAATCCCGTAAGGGACAAATATTTGTGTGATGAATATGAATATTTGTACCCGAGTCATGGATGTTTGTATGTATACAACGTGTTAATGAATTAACGCAAAACTAGAAAGTAGTTTGTTTAGAATCGAGAGCAGAATCGAATTATCATGGTTTCAACACAGGTAATTTTTTTCAAAAAATTAAATAATTTGTGTGCAAAATTTTAAATTTACTGAACTCGATCTCAACCCACCGCTCGGGCACTCTCACCCTACTTACTACCAAAACAAGATTCTTAAAATGTATCCATGAGCACGTTAGCGCTTTCATACATTGCTGAAATGATAACAAATCATTTTTGCCTCAAAACTTAAAATGTGAATAACTTTAAATTTTAACTATCAAAACAATGAAATTATTGTTTCAATCTAATTATTTTGTTATAAATCAGTGTATGAGGTTTTGCGCTTATTCATTAACACGTTGAAAAAATCCTTCTTAATGTGCTGACACTTTTTAAGGGAATGAAAAGACCGTCAAACTGAACAACTTTCACTATGGGACCAACATCGAAATCGCGAAAAAAAATCTGTTGTAACATACAAAACTGCTAACCTGCTCGAGCCAAATGTATGGGACAGCAGATATTTTTATCGCGATTTCGATGTTGGTCCCATAGTGAAAGTTGTTCAGTTTGATGGTCTGATCATCCCCTTAAAAAAATGTCAGCATACTAAGAAGGACCCTGTATGACCGCCTTGTATGCTACGATATATCTGGTGGCGACTGTACCTTCATTTCTTGTTCACTAACACAAGTATTTGTTTATGTTAAGTGCATAATTATGTTTGTTATGTTTTATAATTAACATTAGAAAATAATTAGAATAATTCGCGTGCTGTTTACTAATTTATATACAAAATATTTACAAAATATATACAAAGTTCTTTGTATATTATTCTTTGACTGTTTATATGTGGACTGGTTACGCGTGTAATTCTGCTAACAAACATTTCTGACACTTTTTGCGGGGGGCGAGGTAACATGAAATCCGCAACTTTGGATTTTATTCCCCATAACTTTAGATTCTAATTTTGAATGTTAAAAATCATGAAAAGTAGTCTCGTGTGAACCCCAAACGTTCTAAGTTTGAAGTTATTATTTCGCAATTATAGGCTGTCTCGTTTAGTGATAAGGTGTAAAATTGAATGTAAATGCACAAGATCAATTGTGCTTATACCGTGGCAGAGGGGAAATGCTACCGCAAGGCTAGTCCTTATAATAATTAGTCGAAGATATTATTAGAAAAGAAATGTTGAGATGTTTTGTCATGTGTACAGTGGGTACAATACATGCCTCGATATTGAAGCATGCAGGTTTCCTCACGATGTTTTCCTATGAAATTGAATGATCTGATTAGCTATGTTTTCACGTCATCTCTGGTGGAGATCCAGCCTAAAAAAAAACCTTTGTCGTCTCGAACGACAGCCACGAGAAGAAATTTCGTGGTCTCTAAGGCGCGGTTTATAACAGAAGAGACGTGTCGCGGTGGCGGATAGTCAAAGTGACACAATTATAAACCGTATAGTACGTAGCAGTGGTGAAGCCGTGGTGGTCCAGTGGCGAGTAACCTTGCCTGCCGTGCAGGAGGCGATGGTTCGATCCCCGTCCAGACCGACTCGTACCAATGATTTTTTCGGAATTTATGTACGATTTGTAACACCACTGGCTTTTCGGTGAAGGAAAACATCGAGAGGAAACCTGCATGCTTCAATTTCGAGGCATGTATTGTACCCACTGTCCATTATAAGTGGCGACGGGCTCACCCCCCGTCACACTGGACAGAGTTTCGGTACTACTGGTGAAACGTGGATGTTCTGAGGTGTCAGAATATCTCTAACTACCCCCTCAGGGAATATAGTCGTGAGCATATGCTTAGTACGTAGCATAGCGTCGTTTGGAGAATTACGCCCGCGCCAGACGACGTCACCTGGAGCCGCGGGCGCGATTCTCCTTTACGACAAAAACGACGCTATGCTACGAACTATAAGGTTTATATTGTGTTACTTAGATTATCCGCCACCGCCACACGTCTCTTCTGTATAAACCGTGGCTTAGCCGGAACTACGACTTGTACATCTGCCCTAAATTCTGCGAACTCAAGCAAAAACGTCACAATTCCCTTCTAACTGTCACCACTGGCCTGGCAGTAGAGATGGCACTTATGTACAGTTAAATTGGACCTAATGCAGTTAAAGCATTTTAACTGCTGCACTTAATGATCAACTATAAATACAGGGTGTAAGATAAAAACGTTACATATTAGGGAGAAGTCTATTCCAAAAGCGCTAATGCGCGCTGCATACAAACGAAGTCTGGTTATATTTTCAATACTAACCAATTAAAGCCAATGAAATTTTGCAGAAACAATTTAGAAACTAATCTCTATGCTTGTATGGAGTCAGAATTTCGTTAAAATATACAGTTTCAATTATTTATTACTAGCTGTTGCCCGCGACTCCGTCTGCGTAGACCTTAAAAAAGTATCCTATGTGTTAATCCAGATCATATTCTATCTGTGTGCCAAATTTCATTAAAATCCATTCAGTAGTTTTTACGTGAAAGAGTAACAAACATCCATCCATACTTACAAACTTTCGCGTTTATAATATTAGTAGGATTTTAAGATTAATTAAAGATTTGTATAGAAATCTTTGAGATACTTTAAACACTTTTGATGAACTTTAAAATTATAAATTTTAACTAAAATCTAACAACATACAAGCATAGAGATTAATTTCTAGATTGTTTTTGAAAAATTTCATTGACTTTAATTGGATTGTATTGAAAATATACCCAGACTTCGTTTGTACAGAGCGCTTCCGAATTATATAAGGTGTAACAAAATTAGGTGAAACTATTTTACGAGGATGATCAGACCATCAAACTGAACAACTTTATGGCGAAAAAAAAAGTGATCCCATACATTTAGGTCGAGTAGGTTTGTATGGAACAGCAGATTTTTTTTTTCGCTAATTCGATATTTGTCCCATAGAGAAAGTTGTTCAGTTTGATGTTCTGATCATCCCCTTAAAATAGTTTCAGCTAATTTTGTTAGACCTTATATTTCCATAAACAGGGTGATTCAGACCATCAAACTGAAAATCTTTCTCTACATACAGGACTAGCATCGAATCTTGATAATTTCGAACCCTGCCCGAAATGGGACTACGGTCAAACACATTACCCTCCTGTCTATGCCATAGTTGGTTAAGCACATTACACTAATCGATCGACAAACCCCACAGTTTTAGTCAACTATTAACATAACTATGCCAAACACTTCCGTTCTATGAGATCACTAACTAAATACATATAGTATCATAGACTACCCTGCCCTATAGACTTCGAATGTAAACGTTTATATCAATTCAAGCTTGCAGGTGCCTCACCGGTTTGCGGATACAATCTTCTTCTGCTTATCGTGTGGGCAGCAAGCCCAGCACGTCTAGGATGATTTCTCTACACGCGCGCGACGCGTCTTCGCTGCATAGAAAATAACCTGTTCCCGCGCTTTTTGGAGAGGGAAAGCCGCGCTCGCCGCGACTTGTAGTATGGGAAAAAGCAGAGTCGCGCGCAAGTAGAGAAATCATGCTAGACGTGCTGGTGTCAGAGTTTTTCCAAACCGCCTTACGGCCTCTTGTATGGTTTTTTATGTAACGACTACCACCAGCTATAGTAGCCGGGACCAACGGCTGAACGTGCCATCCGAAGCACGGAATCAATACAATAAAAAAATACGTATGCGGAAACAATGTAAAAATATGATATTGAATTTAATATCAATGAAATAAGGTGTTTAAATAAAAAAGATACGTGTAAGTTACCACTGCAGGCTTCTTACGAATAATTTAGATCCCTCTCACCATTATTCGTTGTTTTTTATTTAAACACCGTATTTCATTGGTATTAAATTCAATATCATTTTTATAGTGGGCCATACCAGGTCTCCGACACTACCACGATAAGTGCCTACACTTTCTGGCAGTGCCGGATACTCTCTCGCTGGTCGATTGCCACGAGCTCAAACGAGAGGGCCGAACAAATTGTCGCAGCGAGAAAGAGACGTAATTATACCGTGGGTATTTATCGTTTTCTAAGGGATACATCACGTATCTGTTACTGTTTAAAACTTGGTTGTAGTCACAAACATTTACTTACCATCGCACTTTCGAAAGAAAATGTTGTTAAGGGCCTATGTCGAAAATAATTGAAGCGAAATGGGCATGTGATGTGATGTGAAAGAGATGGGGCGGCGCGCGCGCCTGAAACGACGCAAGCGTAAAATAAACTTTATTTAAATGTGATTATACTATTTATGTAAGATCATTTCTGCTCTAATCAAACTTTATAAAATATCAATCTCTTTTTTTTAAATGAAGTCTCGTGTTTATATTATTCACCGTTTAGCAGTTCCAAGCGTTTATCAATAAAGACGGAGGCTTCTTTGGCTTATTTTTCTATCGAGAAAATGTCTCTTAATCGTGTTTTGGCTCTAATCAAAACTTCAATTATATGTTCAATTTACACATATCCGCAAATCATACTCCTACTGTTAATACTTCATGATATATGATGCTTTGCAGAATCCTATTTTTTTCACATATCCTCTTAAATAGTAATCTTTGCGTACAAAGTCGCGGGCAATTAGCAAACTGATATTTATTGTTAACCCCC
This sequence comes from Agonopterix alstromeriana, assembly GCA_963924505.1. NCBI lineage: Eukaryota > Metazoa > Arthropoda > Insecta > Lepidoptera > Depressariidae > Agonopterix > Agonopterix alstromeriana. Next base: position 7,662,748 of record OZ004690.1, on the reverse strand, counting down.
GACGCAAAAAGAGGGGTGTTATTATGAACCATGACACACCCATTCAGACTTTAATTTTTAACCCCCGACGCAATAAGAGGGGTGTCTGTCTGTCGGTCTGTCTATCTGTGGCATGGTAGCTCTACAAATTTAAAAAACCTCACAACGCCAAAAACTAATATTTAAAAAGTAAAAATAATTCGGTCACTTGGTTCGGTTTACTTTTTAAATGTTTGTTTTTGGCGTTGGGGGTTTTATCTTTCGTCACCGTGCATTCGATATCCATAAGGTGAATAGTCCTGTCCAATTTATAAACTATGTACAATTTTACCTCGCTTGTTTGTTTATAAGGTTTAGTTTGGAATGAAGTAAGATTTTAATATAGGCAATAGATAATTAAACCAAAAGAAGTTAGAACTCGTTAAAGACTCAATTAAAAGTTTAAATAAGTATGTACTAGTCATTGATTTATCAGCTGTTTAAATGCAATTAAATGGCTACGAAGTTAGGTCCATATATAATTCGTCTAAGGTGCATAATGATGCACCTTCTATGACTATTTATATGTGGACTGGTTACGCGTGTAATTCTACTAACAAACATTTCTGCCACTTTTTGCGGGGGGCGAGGTAACATGAAATCCGCAACATTGGATTTTATTCCCCATAACTTTAGATTCTAATTTTGAATGTTGAAATTCATGAAAAGTCTCGTGTGAACCCCAAACGTTCTAAGTTCGAAGTTATTATTTCGCAATTATAGGCTGTCTCGTTTAGTGATAAGGTGTAAAATTGAATGTAAATGCACAAGATCAATTGTGCTTATACCGTGGCAGAGGGGAAATGCTACCGCAAGGCTAGTCCTTATAATAATTAATCAAAGTACACATTAGACGAATTATACAGGGTGTTACAAAAGTAAAAAAAAACTTTTAAGGGGGTTGTTTAGACCATCAAACTGAACAACTTTCACTATGGGACCAACATCGAAATCGCGAAAAAAATTAAGTTATCCCATACATTTAGCTCGAGTACATTTGTAGTTTAGTATGGAACATCAGATTTTTCCCATCACCTGCAAGCACCCGCGGGAACCTATTGCGGACTTTTCCGCCTGACCACCACCAGGCTCATTTTTACTTGCATACTAAAAAAAAAGCCTGGAACTGTGATAAGAAGCGCTCGATGGCGTAGTGGAGCTTCGGTATTGGAAACGATCACCGAAGTTAAGCAACGTCAGGTCCGGTCAGTCTTTGGATGGGTGACCGTTTAGTGGTATTTCATCTCGAGCGTTTCCGTGCTTCGGAAGGCACGTTAAGCAGTAGGTCTCGGATAGTAAATAATCGTTAAGCCAGGTCAGAGGCCTATTAAGGCAGCTTGGAAATTATCTGACAGCAAGTTGACCACTAACTTGCTTCCACCAACACGCACCGGGCCCGCGTGGTGGAGTATGGGCCACTCCCTCTCACCCGTATTCGTGAGAGGAGGCCTTTGCCCTGCAGTGAGATTCTACAGGCTATAACTTACTTTTTACTAAAAAATGCGAATGACTTTAAATTTGAACTATCAAAATAATGAAATTATTGTTTCAATCGAATTATTTTGTTGTAAATCAGTTGGGGTGTTTTCTGGTTTTGCGTCTGTTGTACGCTGGTAGGCACTGGACAGATGACCTAAAAAAAATAGCGGTGAGCGATTGAATGAGGAAGGCCGAGGACAGAGTTTTGTGGCGCGCCTTGGGAGAGGCCTATGTTCAGCAGTGCACGATGATGGGCTGATGATGATGAGGAGGTTTTGCGCTTATTCATTAACACGTTGTATAGGTACCCATACCCTCAGTATTAAAATTATAACCTTCTTTAGATGATCAATTTACACAGGAAGTTTATAAAAAACAAACTTTTGGTAAAGGCTGTCAAGTTATTAAACCTTTGCATATTAATTCGGAGGACGAAAAACCAGTGTTGCCACTTTAGCCACTTCTTGGCTAGATCTAGCAACATTTTCGAAATCGTTAGCTACAAAAAAAATCTGTGATATTTTCAATACTGATCAATTAAAGTCAATGAAATTTTGCAAAAACAATCTAGGAACAAATCTCTATGCTTGTATCTTGTCAGATTTTCGCTAAATATATATATAATATAATAATATATATAATATATAAGTTTCAATGCTAGTATTAATTTAATATTTGTATGGAAATCTATGTAAAATACTGTTAACCACCTTTATATTACCTGTATCGCAATAAAGTCTTTGAAGTTTGAGGCACTGTAACTTTAAAACTACATATTAATTTTAACGAAAATCTGACAAATTACAAGCAAAGTGAAAAATTTCACTGACTTTAATTGGTTAGTATTGAAAATATAACTAGACTTCGTTTGTATGGAGCGCGCCTACAGTAATATACCCTTAAATATGAATTTTTTCACTTTATTTTTTCCAGCCATTGTAGCCACTTTAGCGACAGTGAAATTTCCAATATTTAGCCACTTTTTGGGAACGGCTTAGCTACTTGTTCCGGAGGTAAGATGGCAACACTGCGAAAAACAATTTACTTAATCTGTCACCTTTACGACTAAACTTGGTTGTATGTAATTAAAATCTTTGCCTGACATTTTCAAGAGGAAGAAATTAAAAAGTTATGACTGTTTAAAATCGGTAATGCTCCGTAATAGGGAACTTGCACAGTTTTATATTTCTATAGGGTCCTTCTTAATATGCTGACACTTTTTTAAGTGGATGATCAGCCCGTCAAACTGAACAACTTCCTCTATGGCACCAACATCGAAATCGCAAAAAAGAAATCAGCTGTCCCATACACAATTGCAAACCTACTCGAGCCGAATGTGAATGGGACAGCTGATTTTTTTTTCGCGATTTCGAAGGCCGGGGAGCAACAAATACGCGACCACCCAATAACAGACTCACTACGCGACTTTAGCATTGATCGAGTTTCTGTTTTTGTCTTCACTGAGGTACAAATTGTAACTTGACATATATATATATTTTTTGACTTAACGAAACCCAAAGAGGAAATGAGAACAATTAGAATAAAATAAACATAACCCTCCTTTTGGCGCAGTCGGGTAATAAATTGGCCCTTGAAGCACAGAATAGGTAATAGTATATAGTTCTATTTATACAGAACGGCCACTCCCTGCCCCCCTCCGACTTCAGATTCCCCACTTCCCCTCACACTTTCTGGGAAACTTGAGGGAAGCCGAGCAAGGGAATGCAGTCAGGCGCACACACCCGTAGTATTTGACTTTAAAATTGAGTCTTTTTAGTGCATAAAAAACGTTGAAAAACAATAATAAATAACAGTAATTCTTTAGCTCAAAATACTATTTTTAATAACAGAACGAACAATAAAAAGTAAAGAAATGTAGATGATGTTCAATACGTTGCGTGGTAAGGCAACCCTACACATATGTCAAATATAATTTGCGCCAAGTGTGCATGTGCGGAGACCATCATTGGTACATGTCAAATCCAAAACGTTGTTTAAAGTGCCGGACCTGTGCTTGAGGTATGGTCACAAGATCGTAGCCTGTCCTTAATTAATTTTACAACATCAACAAAAATGCCTCTAAACTTAGCTGTATATTTAACGACCTTTGCCTTCCAAGAGGAAGAAATTAAAAAGTTACGTCTTTTTTTTTAGGGTTTCGTACCTAAAGGGTGAAAACGTGACTCTATTACTAAGCCTACGTTGTCCGTCCGTCCTACCTATTTAGGGCTGAAACTTTTGAACCGTAATAGCTCGACAGTTGAAATTTTTACAAAATATGCGTTATTACGGCGGATTTGTTAACAAATAATAAAAATGACAAAAAGTTAAAAATTATGGGGGGTCCTCTTACAAGATACTAGTTTTTATCATCATTTTTTCTTTTCGCTCTATCGTAAAAACGGTAATACATACAAGCGTCAAACTTGGTGTGATTATAGTGCAAACTCTACAGAATAACAACAAATAATAAAACCTGCAAAATGTGAGTTGGTCTTGCGCTAAAGGTCCCAGAGAAAACAAAACTATTTCTAAGTTCTTATCTTGTGGGCAAGCCCTGGTGTCAGAGTTTTTTCAGACCGCCTTACGGCCTCTGACGTGGTTTTTATGTAACGACTACTACCACCAGAGATAGTAGCCAGGACCAACAGCTTAACGTGCCATCCGAAGAATGGAATCATCTTTCTTTTCAGACAATCAGCATAGGTAGCATGGCACCGTGATACAGCGCTATCACACCTTTGCTCTCTTTCTATTTGCCCGCGAACGAACGAGATAAAAGACGTGATACAGCCTTATCACGTGTAACATGCTGCGGCAACAGGTGATTCAACCTGCAATGTCCTAACCAACTGGGAAAAAACGCACAAAGTGACATAACACTAGGTGTCCCCCGTGGGAATCGAACCCACGACCTCCGTGTCAAGAGCCCAATGCTCTTAACCATTAGACCACGGAGGCAGTTATTTCTAAGTTAATATGTTGTGTGATGGTACGGAACCCTGCGCGAGTAGCCCGACTCGCACTTGACCGGTTTTTTATTTTAAACCCGTAACGCTAAAACCTTTTGTATTCATCCAGCATTCCCGTTCAACCTAAAAGGAAACCTGCAGACTAGCATCCGTGAAATAATTTGAATAACACATTACCCCTGTTTAGTAACCTACTCCCACCATTTCGAGCGGTAAACTAATCAAGTGCTGCCACTTTAGCGCTTTCGGCGCTAGATTTAGCGCTTTTTTCGTATGTTTAGCGTTGGATTATGAGTATTTATTCATGTACTCATTGCCACCGCTGTAACTCCTGTAAACCAGGAACAGCGGCGACCATTCACAACACTAGACAATGAAGTCCAGCGAGCCCAGGGGATGATTTTAATCTGTCTTAGAATTTAGTGCCTAATGTAAAATCTAGCTCCTTTTTAACTTTGAAGAAAGCAACAGTATTCGTGTTTGAATATACGTTATTTTGTGCTTTGTGATTGAAATATGCAATACAGGGTCCTTCTTTATATGGAGGATATATGGATACTTTTTTAAGGAGATAATCAGACCATCAAACTGAAGAACTTTCTCTATGGGACCAATATCGAAATCACGAAAAAAAATCAGCTGTTCCATACATCGGGCTCGAGTAAGTTTGCATTTTTATCATAAATCAACAATCAACATCCGTTTTTTTTTTCGCAATTTCGATGTTGGTGCCATAGAGAAAGTTGTTCAGTTTGATGGTCTGAACATTACCTTAAAAATTGTCAGCATAATATTAAGAGGGACTCTATACGCAAATTTAGCGCCTAGTCGAAAATCTAGTGCTTTTTGAACTTTTAATAAAGCAACAGTATTAGTGTTTGAATATAGGACAAACGTATAGGAAATACGCAAAAAAATTTTCGGACTTTCCGTACTAAATGCAATCAGCTGATTGAACGTTTGTATGAAAAGTAGAAATTATTTTTCTCGAATTTCCTATAGGTTTCTTAGGGAAAGTTGTTCAGTATCATGGGTAGGATCACCCCTTAGAGTAATGCAACTGTTCTAACACCCCCAAGAGCTTCTTCAACCCGCGGAAACATTAGAATCTAGCGCTTTTTTTAGCGCCAAATCGATTTATGAAGTGGCATCACTCTACTACACAATCACAATCAGTAACGTTGAATGCGCCGCGCGCGCCAGTCGCGTTCCTAGTGCTGTGACGAATCGGTAAATACCGGAAAATTTCTCTCCGACGAGAGTAGTTCGAATTTTGTGGTTTTATCTGTGACAAGGTCGCCGATGGATTTGTGCAGTGTTTTTTTTTTCTGTGGAGGTGTAAGCTATGGTATGTTCATTTCATTCGAGGTCAGAATTGTAAAGCATCTGTGTCGATTTCAAAGTATGAGGCTAGAAATGTGTATTAACTTGTAGAAAGCATTGCGAATGGCTCGTAATAGCTATGGGTGTGTAACACGAAGTTTTGATGGTGGAAATATCGAGATGTCGATATCGACGGCGAAGTGGCCTTATATGTACATTTTGACGTTTATGTGATTATTGCTTATTTAGGTGTAAAATATAGGTACAATATTGCATTGCACCTTAGACTACTTATATACGGACCCGCCTCGCCTTAGCATTTCCCCTCTGCCAACGTGCAAGATCAAAAAATCTTACGCATTTACATTCAATTTTATACCTTATCAATAAACGCGACAGCCGTGTGAAACAATAATTTCGAAATTATGACGTTTGGTTCACACGACACTGTTTTTCATGATTCCAAATTAGAATTTCAAAATTAGAATCTAAAGTATGTATGTATATGCTCACGACTATATTCCCCGAGAGGGTAGTCAGAGATGTTCTGAAACCTCAGAGCATCCACGTTTCACAAGTAGTACCGAAACTCTGTCCAGTGTGACGGGGGGTGAGCCCGTCGCCACTTATAATGGACAGTGGGTACAGTACATGCCTCGAAATTGAAGCATGCAGGCATCTAAAGTAATGGTAGAAAATTCAAAGTTGCGTATCTCGTGCTACCTCCCCCCCCAAAGTGGCAGAAGATTTTGTTAGTAGAATTACACGCGTAATTAGTACTCATATAAGTAGTCTAAGCATTGCACTCATAATTGTATACTCGTCGTATAACATTTAATTCGTATATTAAGCTTTGAACGTTATTTGAAGCCTAAATTAATATATTTGAGAGTAGCAAACTTGATTTCCCGGAAACGAGTCGGTTTTACATAAATACGCGCACTTTTTCCCCTTCCGTCGTGTGATGTCACATCCGGTACGCCAGGCGGGGGAGCCGGCCGATTGGCGACCTACCTCATTGGCGTCTTATTTGCCGTAGCGATCGGTTGTGGACAAGTAAGTCCTTACAATTTTATAAAAATTTCAAATAAAATTTTAAAACGGTGTTATCGTTCGTGTTTTAAAATAAATATTTTTACAGAATGGATAATATGAGGGAAGATCCGGATGAATCATCTGATTCATCTATCAGTTCTTCCTCATCTACGTCGCCATCCCCGTTAAAGGAAACGCCAGCGCCGGTCGAGCCCCAAGCCCAACTACCTGCCGCTGGCAGGAAAAGAAAAGCAAAGGAATCTAGTGTGAGGCGCAAAAAGCGTCGCGAAACGGACGATGCCATACGTCTTTTGGCAGAACAAGTAAGCGGAATTAAAGATTATATTTCGAGTAGCATTGCATTCCAACCTACATTTCACTCGAGTACTTACGTACCAGATCCTATAGATTGTAATAATTTTTCCGATGTCAGTGCAGATGTTAGTGGGGAACTTTATGCAGATAATGAGGCTAACACCCGGTCTGAAAGTGTTTGTACATTTGATTTACCTTTAAGTACAGTCTTAAAAGAGCCCTCTATTCCCAAGTCTTCCGCAAATCACGTGGAACTACTGAATTCGATTCAACATTTCAATACTCACGATTGGGATAATGTACGTTATGCAGAAGTCCAAAAACAGTACTGTTCATCACCAGGTTTCACATATTTAGAAACAAATGACGAGATCAAACCGTACGATAAATATAATTCACTAGCACTTATTGAACGTGGTTTTGCCGCGATAACTCACGCTCTTATTAAGCAAAATGAGGCAGTTCAGATCGGTTTTAAGTCTTTGATTGAGTGGGCTTCTTTATCGGGACAGATAACGCCTACGGGTCTTCAGGAAAAAATTAATGATATTTTTGTGAAGGGTAGTTTCCAAAAAATCAGTAGTGATGTTTTGCAATTAGCGTGTGGCCACAGAGCCGAGATAGTACAACAAAGGCGTGATAATATCTTACGATCTGTTAAAGACCCGTTTCTTAAAGCCAGTTTACGTAAAATTCCTCCAACTTGTGAGAGCATGTTTCAAAAAGAATCTTTTTCCTCTGCTATTGAAAAAGCTGGTGGTGTAACAAAGTCTTTTTGGCCGCCCCGTGCGCAAACACAAAACAAAGCTGCTGCGCAAGCACAGCCCCAACAGCAGACTCAGGCCCAGCCTAGTTATGCTCATAATTATGCTCAAAACATACCAAATTTGTATAATTATAACTATCCACGTCCTGGTTTGATGAATAAAATGCAACCGCAAGGTTTTGTCAATGCTTATAATAATTTTCCAATTCAAGGGCGCGACTATATTCGCCCCTCTCAAAGACTGCCAGCACAATATATACGGCCCTCCCGACCGAGGCCCAATCGAGACAATCAGTCCTACGATACGTTTCAAAACAATAGAGGACAGGCAAGGTTTACAGGCCAGTCTGGTGTGCGAGCACAACTTAAACGAAAATATTGACTCGAGCCCATTCCGAGCGGGCAGATTGCTAGATTTTGTACAACGTTGGCAGGACCTACAGGCCCCAACACCTTTATTAAATGTAATTCAAAACTACCGAATACCTTTTTGGGCCAAGCCACCGTTACTCACTCCAAACTTAGTCAACCATTCCTTGCAAACGCCGGAATCACTAGAAATGAACAAAATTATAAATCAAATGATAGAAACAGAAGTGTTGGAGCCTGCCGAGCCCAGCCCAAGCTTCGTATCTCAGTTTTTCCTAATTCCGAAAAAAGACCAGACCCTTCGGCCGATATTCAACTTAAAAATCTTAAACATGTACGTAATTGTGAAAAAATTCAGGCTTATAAACATGCACAAAATTGTGAATTTCCTACAACCTCAAGACTGGTTAATCAAAATAGACTTGACCAATGCTTATTTTCATCTGGCCATAGCCAAGACACACAGGTGTTTCCTACGCCTAATTTACAAGCAAAAACTTTATCAATTGACATGCCTGCCCTTCGGCCTCGCCAGTGCGCCACAAGTTTTTGCATCCCTTACGAATTGGGTAGCTCAAATACTTCGAGAAAGAGGGATTCGTATAGCAGTCTATTTAGACGATTTTTTGCTAGCCAGTCAGGACCCACACCTTTTACACAGCCAAGCTCGCGAGACCACTCGAGTTTTGGAATATCTCGGTTGGCAGGTAAATTATTCCAAATCGATTCTAGTTCCACAAAGAACAATGTTGTATCTAGGCATTCTATGGGATCCACACCTGAATCAAAAATCACTGCCTCCTCAGAAATGTCAAGATGTGTACAAAAAAAGTTTCTTGTCTTCTGAACAGAAAAACTGCCAATTTGAACGAAATTCAAAGTGTAGTGGGAATTATAAATTTCGCCAGTTTTCCCGTTCCCAGAGGGCGCTTGAACCATCGAGCACTTCTCAGTCATTGTCAGCACCTGTTGCTACAGAATCCTCGGTATCAGTATCCGATACCAGAGTTGGCCTTGAACGAATTAGAATGGTGGTCGACCCATCTAAAAAAGAGCTCCCCGATTCACTACCCTCCAGTGTCCAATTATCTAGTTACCGATGCCTCAGGGATAGCGTGGGGCGCCCTATTGAACAATGTACCACTGTCGGGTCTGTGGACGTTCGAGGAATTGAAGCTGCATTCCAACCAACGAGAAATGTTAGCTATATGGTACGCCCTCTGCGATCACGCTCGGTACCTAGCCGGTTCTTCTCTGTTGATACAGAGCGACAACAGGACAGTGGTCGCGTACATGAGGAACGAAGGAGGGACAAAATCCTTGCCCCTCATGGCGCTAACGCATCAGATTCTTGCTATGTTGGATCGTTTCGAAATTCACGTAGAAATTCATTACCTGCCAGGTCGTTACAACGGCGAGGCGGATCACCTATCACGCTTAACAAGTCCACCGGAATGGCATCTATTGCCCATGATAACAGCAGTAATATTCACCAAGTTTGGTACACCGGTAATAGACCTTTTTGCGTCGGCGATTGCACATGTTGTCCCATCGTACGGCTCCCTAGATTTAACAGATCAACAGGCTTGTCTTCACGATGCCTTCAGCCAGACCTGGGACTATCCCCTAGCATGGGTGTTCCCTCCACCCTTTCTGATACCGCACGTGCTGAGACACCTCAACACGGCATCGGGAACGTACTTAATAGTCGCCCCGCGGTGGATCAAAGTCTTCTGGAGACCAGATATAAAGAATCGAGCCCTAGGCCCACCGTTTACAATCCACAACCTGGCCCAAGTTCTAGTAGATGCAACGACAGGCAACCCTCCCCCAATGACCTCGGACCTGATTCTGGAAGTATGGATATGTGGGGGTGGGCGGAGAGTTTAGAAGGTTGGTCATGTGAACAGAAACAGCTTTTATTAAAAAGTTGGCGGGATTCTTCGTTAAAAACGTATAAAGTAGCATGGCAAAAGTGGTGTAATTGGGCTAAAGATAACAACATAACTTCTTCTAAACCCAATGGTTCTGACCTTGCTAGATTTCTAATAGATTTGCATCAAAAATATGGTTTGGCTTATTCAACTATTTTGGTTTATAAATCTGCAGTGGCTACACTTTGTGATCCAAATGTTAATGCCCGCTTAAGTTCTCACCTTTTGGTTCGACAAGCGTTAAAGTCCATATGTATAGCGAGTGCACAGCCCAAAAAAGTACCTATCTGGGATTCTGATATCCTAATTAACTGGCTTAGTTGTAATCCACCAAACCATAAACATTTGTATGAATGTTCTGCTCGTGCTGCTATTTTGCTATTATTGTGCTCCGGTCGGCGAGTGCATGACTTAACATTATTGGCTATAGGTAATGACAGTTGCTGCTGGAATGAAGGCTACGTTATTTTCTGGCCAAAATATGGATCTAAGACGGATACAGTTTCAGCACGTCAATCAGGTTGGCGAATATTGGAAAATAAAGATAATCAATCTTTAGATCCATACTACTGGATTAAGAGGGTCATAGATTTATCCCAAACTAGGCGTACTATTTGTGCTATGGATAATTTGTTTTTGACTACTTGTGGCGTCCCTAAAGCAGCGTCACGTACTAACATTGCTGGTTGGATCAAAAAGGTGTTGATGCAGGCCGGTATTAAGGCGAGCCCTGGTAGTGTACGACCGGCGGTAGCATCAAAAAATTGGGTTCAGAACTGCCCTCTAGATGAAATCCTCGCCCGAGGTAATTGGCGTTCTGAGAACACATTCCTTAAATATTACTGTCGTGAAATTAACACCCCTGCACCGACATCTGCTTCTATTACAACCTTATTCACACCTATCTCTGAGTGAAATGTACCTATCAGGTAATTTAATTCAATTAATGATGTTATTCAATCATATAATTTCCCTAGTAAATTATGTTACGTAAAATAATTTAACTAATTTGTGTAAACTGTGATTATGAAATAATTCTTAAAATATTGTATTTGTGCCTACCTATGTAAATTGATGATTACTAAATGCCAATTATGTAACTATACAAAGAGTGTTATTATTTAATGATTTCGTGTGATGTTAAAATAAACAAGTTTACAATGAGTCTATAAGACTATTTATTTCAATACTTACCTAAATACCTACATATCTATTCACATTGGCGTCGTCCTGGTCCACCAGGCGATAACAGACAGGTCTCAAATATATTAATTTAGGCTTCAAATAACGTTCAAAGCTTAATAGCAGCGTTTTACCTAACAATAAAACGCTTATTAAGCAATAACCTTATTTGAAGCCTAACATTTCAATTCTGCCTGGTGCATAATAGTTATATAATGTAACATAGTGTGCAATTATTATTTTGAGATCCAATGAGGTAGGTCGCCAATCGGCCGGCTCCCCCGCCTGGCGTACCGGATGTGACATCACACGACGGAAGGGGAAAAAGTGCGCGTATTTATGTAAAACCGACTCGTTTCCGGGAAATCAAGTTTGCTACTCTCAAATATATTAATTTAGGCTTCAAATAAGGTTATTGCTTAATAAGCGTTTTATTGTTAGGTAAAACGCTGCTATTAAAAGTACGAAATTTAGTGCAAATTCAAAAAAATATAAATAATATTTGGAAAACGTTTTTTTCACTTCCTCTTAAATTTTATTTTCGTAGTTAGAAGTTAATGCCACTTCGCCGTCGATATGTGATTTATTAAAAAAAAATTTAGGTGAGTCATGCAAAAAAATTGATACTTTAATTATAGTTTCAAAGTTTTAATGAGTTCGGTTTTTTCGTACGATATCGTATCGGTAAAATATAGGGTCCAACTTAATATGCTGACACTTTTTTAAGGGGATGATCAGACCATCAAACTGAACAACTTTCTCTATGGTAAAAAAATCGAAATCGTGAAAAAAAATCTGCTCTACCATAAACAATTGCAAATCTGCTCGAGTCGAATGTATGGGACAGCAAAATATTTTTTCGCGATTTTGTGGTTGTTCAGTTTGATGGTCTGATCATCCCCTTAAAAAAATGTCAGCATGTTAAGAAGGACCATGTGTTTAGGTGAAGGTGAAAGTTGCGAATTAAAATAAAAAGTTTGACTGAATATTTAATATCAACGGCATTAATTCGATCTCTAACATTCTTAGAAAACGAGAAATATTGTGTTTCTGTCATACCTAATCATAAACAATTATGAAACAAAGACGCAGTTTTTATGATTATTTCCAATGCGTAAATGCGCGCTGCATACAAACGAAGTCTGGTGATATTGTCAATACTAACCGAATAAAGTCAATGAAATTTTTCTGAAACAATCTAGAAACTAATCTCTATGTTTGTATGAAGTCAGATTTGCGATAAAAGATACAGTCTTAGTGCTAGGATTAATTTAAGATTTGTATGGAAATCTTTGATGCAATGTAAATTTAAAACTATAGTAAGTTAACTGTAAGTTTTTCGGAATTTATGTACGATTTGGTTACTGGCTTTTCGGTGAAGTAAAACATCGTTAGGAAACCTGTATGCTTCAATTTCCAGGCATGTATTGAACCCACTGTCCAATACAAGTGGCGACGGGTCACTCCCCGTAAGACTGGACAGAGTTTCGGTACTAGTGAATGTACATGGACGACATGGATGTACTGCGGTTTCAGAATATCTCTGACTATCCCCTCGGTGTATACAGGGTCCTTCTTAATATGCTGACACCTTTTAAGGGTATGATCAGACCATCAAACTGAACAACTTTCTCTATGGGACCAATATCGAAATCGCGAAATAAAAATCAACTGCTCCATACAAAACTTCAAACCTACTTTAGCCAAATGTATGGGACAGCAAATTTTTCTTTTGCGATTTCGATGTTGGTCCTATAGTGAAAGTTGTTCAGTTTGATGGTCTGATCGTCCCCTTTTAAAAGTGTCAGCGTATTAAGTTGGACCCTGTATAGTCGTGAGCATATGCTATGCAAATTTTGACAACAAATACTTATTTAAGTCTCGATAAGCAAGCATAGCTGCGCGATTCCTTGCTACACGGCGTCTGTGGCTTAATTGTCTATGTTCCTAATTAACACTGAACAAGTGAGATAGAGACAAATCATTGCTTAAACGGTTTCTGTGATCAGAATTCACACTGTTTTATCCCTACTTAGTATAATTAACACTCAGATTCAACAAAAAACACGATCTTTTGTCACTGTCTTACCTAATGAACATCGCAGCCCCGGATCTAGGGGGGCTCAAACTGGGGCCCACGCCCCGGGCGGTAAGTTAAGAGGGCGCCAAAATCAAGAGTTTGAGAAATTAATTAATGCAACGACTTAAAAGTTATTGCAAAAAAAAATCGTGCTCGCTTCTCTCGCTCCTAGTGTTTTATTGTATTGGGACAACTTATACCCCATTCAAAATAGCAACGAAATTTTAAGGCCCTTTTGCATTACAGAAACAGAGATTTGAATCACTTCCTCTCACTTATTCTTAGAACAGCTTTAGTAACGACCAAGATATGTCGGATAGTATATGTATCCAATAAATTAATTACATTTGGTAATCAGAATTGGCCAGAAAGCTAAGTAGGTAGGTATGAAGTATAGTCATAACTATTGCAGAATTCAATCCAGATTTTAGATCATAATTATTATATCTACGAGCTAATCATATTGCAGTAAAATCTCGAGCTCGCTTCACTCCTTTCAAGTTGTAGGTAATACAAGTATTATCGCGGAGTCGCGCTGCAAGTCTGACGGAGGGTGGACGCGTGCGTGGTGGCCTCTCTTAGGCTTGCACGTGGCTCCGCCATTTTGTGAAGCTCTTTTGTGTTTTAACCATAAAACAATCACTTGAGATTATAAACTACTTGACATTGGCAGAATTGCTGCGCTAGACGCTTACAACCGGCCATTAATTAAGAAAAAAAAAAAAAAAAAAAAAAAAGTATTATCGCATCGGCCTAAAGTGGCCTAGCCTCCCTGGGAAAAAAAATTGCTACTCCCTTGGAGGGGAGGGGCGCCAAAGTCAAGTTTTGCCCCTAAATATCCTAGATCCGGGACTGGAATATCGCGTAAGAGCGACAAAGACGAACAGATCAAATAAAAAGGTTGTAAGAAATAAAATTGTTGACACATCTCAACCTACGGTATTAAAATTACTATGATTACGACAGTTAAATATTGAGTTCATGGTTAAATTGATCCGAGACTAAAATTTCGCATAGGTAGGCCGCACTTTAGGCTTGTCCAAGGTCAAACATATATAATTGACACATTACATTTTATTATTCAATTTGTACGCTCGTGTGAAACCGGTATTTGTGTATAAAACCGGTTTTTGAATGAATGGTTTTGACACTTTGATTTGTTTACGTTATCGGTTTTTTGCGTCTCTTTTTTTAAATTAACTTGAGACGGTTAATTCGTTACATTGTTACGCAGGTAATTGTTTAACTAAAATTTAAAAAAAACGGAATAAAATTTACTTTTAAAATCTGTATTAAAATTTAAAATTTTGACAGATTTTACCTCGTTTTTAGGGTTCCGTAGTCAAACAAGGAACCCTTATACTTTCGTCCATTCTGTCTGTCTGTATGCCCCGCCTCAATAACTCACTCCTTTTGCATCTTTTTAATCGAAATTTGGCATGAAGACAGAACAGAAATGTGGTAGTTACGTAGAAATTTTTCGACTCCATCCAAACAATTTTAAATCGATATAATGCTTCTGTCTCGAGATATCTGCGCTCAAAGTCAAAAATAGCGCGTACTCCCTTTTTTTCCATGTTTGCTCCATAGTTAAAGTTGTTCAGTTTGATGGTCTAATTAAATAAGCTAGGATGTTTTCTTAACCCTCCATGGGGATAGGACTGCTTTGCAGTGGGATGATGATGATGATATAAATAAAGAAACACCCTATAGTATAGAGGACTTAAGGGTATATTACCGTTGGTGCGCTCCATACAAAAGTAGTCTGGTTATATTTTCAATACTAACCAATTAAAGTCAATAAAATTTTTCAGAAACAATCTAGAAAATAATCTCTATGCTTGTATGTCAGGTTTTCGTTAAAATGTGTAGTTTTAAAGTTACAGTGCCTCAAAGATTTCCATACAAATCTTAAATTAATGCTAGAATTGAAACTGTATATTTTAACGAAAATCTGTCTTCATACAAACATAGAGATTAGTTTCTAGATTGTTTCTGCAAAATTTCATTGAATTTAATTATTTAGTATTGAAAATATAACCAGACTTCGTTTGTATGTAACGCGCTTTAGCTTTTTCGGAATAAACTTAAATTAAAAAGTTTAAGTTATAGCCTGTAGAATCCCACTGCAGGGCAAAGGCCTCCTCTCAAGAATAAGGGTGAGAGGGAGTGGGCCATACTCCACCACGCGGGCCCAGTGCGTGTTGGTTGCTCATTGGCGGAGTGAAGCTTCGATATTGGAAACTATCACCGAAGTTAAGCAACGTCAAGTCCGGTCAGCCTTTGGATGGGTGACCATGGTATTTCATCTCTAGTCTAGGAAAAATAAGGTTTGAGATTGCATTAAAGACACTTTAGTAAATTGTGTTTGAAATAATATTACTGTTAGTTTATAACATTTTTGTCGAGATTTCGTGGTTATATTAGCTCAGGACCCTGAATAATACCTTAATATCGATATAAATGTACAAAGGGCAACCTTATTTCGAAAAATATTTCTTCCAGCATACTAGCAAAAGAGACAGTTAATTATCTTATAATTACAAACAAACAGTAAATAATTTTGTTTTGATGTTATAATTTTTGAAGACTTACAAAATATTAGATGTCTACTCAAATTTACGATATTAACCGGGGATTATTATTGTTTTAAGTAAAACGTATTGAACGAAGCCATCCTGTACAAAATCACCAGTTTTCCATTTTTTGTTCATACCTAAATTTAATGTTTTGTACATGTCTTAATTATTCAATAATACACAATAAAAAATCGGGGATTATTGAGAATTTATATTTTTCAGGTATTTATCTACTATATTCCAAATTATCACCAAAAGTGAAATTAATGCAACCATCTCCATACAAAAATCCGTAGATTTCCCCGACTACTCGAGGAATAAAGTTCTCTTAATAAAATTCTAACTTCCTATAAACAGTAGTTATTTATGAAAACAACTTGACATTAGTATCAGAACGCAGTCTTGCCATAATGTTATTATTATGCCGTTCCTAATAAGTCTAGGTCTCATTATAAATACTAGGAAGGTATTCTAACGCCTAGGCATCCTAGAGGTGGTCTAGTATTCATGTTGATTTAAAACCCGATAGCTTAGATTCACAACGGTGTGTTGGTGCCTACTCTGATGTATGGGAGTCTTAGACTACTTATATGTGGACCCGCCTCGCCTTAGCATTTCTCTTAGCCAACGTGCAAGATCAAAAATCTTACGCATTTACATTCAATTTTATACCTTATCACTAAACGCGACAGCCTATAATTGCGGAACAATAATTTCGAACTTATGACGTTTGGGGTTCACACGACACAGATTTTCATGATTTTTAACATTCAAAATTAGAATCTAAAGTAATGGAATATAATTGGCAGAAAATTTTGTTAGTAGAATTACACGCGTAACTAGTCCTCATATAAGTAGTCTAAGATGGGAGTGAATGTTGGGTATGGAATAAAAGGAACGAAAGTAGAGTGAATGCAGTTGAAATGCGCTCCTTACGAAGTATGTGTGGTATTACTTTGGTTGATCGAATCAAGAACAGTGTGATAAGGGATTGGTGTAAGTTGAAGGATGATATAGTAACAAGGATTGAGAGGGGTATGCTTAGATGGTTCGGTCACGTAGAGAGAATGAATGAAAGAAGACTTACGAATGAAATATACCAAGCAAAGGTGAGCGGAAGTGTTGGGAGAGGCCGTCCGAGGAAAATATACCATGATCAAATCAATGATCTTTTCCGAAAAGGACAAGTGCGTAGCACCAGTTATATACATAACCCTAGCTTAAGAATTTATATTGTAATAGTCATTAAGTCCTGTTATGTTGTAGAGTTTCTGGCCGTATCTTCTCTACGGCGACAACACGTTCCGACGCGGTGGTAGCTTAAAAAAGAATTGACGTTTAATAAGTGTGCTTCAAGCTCCTATATTGAATACATTATTTTGACTTTGATTTTGACTGCACCCTCAATCGACGGAAGTGCATGAAAAGATGTATGAATGTGAATGAGGCTAGAGAGGTGTCAGAGTCGTAGCGTGTAGCGGTCCGTGGTCTCTGCCTACCCCCATGGGACAATGGCGTGAGCTTATGTATTTATGTATGTAGTTTAGAGTTAATACAGGGATATCTTCCTACCCTTATTGACAAATGTTTCTACTCGGTCGGTAAACCATGTCACAGCTGAAAATCTGTCTTCATACAAACATAGAGATTAGTTTCTAGATTGTTTCTGAAAAATTTCATTGACTTTAATTGGTTAGTATTGAAAATATCACCAGACTTCGGAACAAACTTCTTTTGAACATTAACGCGTAGATTGTCTTTAGTGGTATGACATCACTGTGTCCTCTGTTCTTTAGATACATACTACCTATAACTAAGTACTTGTGTATGTTTTATAGTACGCTTATTAACTAGTACTTCTTATTTGAATACTTAGATTGCTTAGCATTGTTGTTATCTTGTGTGTTCCTATTTTATACAACGTGTTAATGAATAAGCGCAAAACTTCATATACCCCAATTGATTCAAAACAAAATAATTCCATTGAAATTATAATTTCATTATATTGATAGTTAAAATTTAAAGTTATTAGCATTTTAAGTTTTGAGGCAAAAATGATTTGTTATCATTTCAGCAATGAATGAAAGCGCTAGCGTGCTCGTGGATACAATTTAAGAATCTTGTTTTGGTAGTAAGTAGGGTGAGTGTTCCCGTGCGTTGGGTTGAGATCGAGCTCAGTAAATTTTTAATTTTACAAACAAATTATTTAATATTTGAAAAAAATTACCTATGTTGAAACCATGATAATTAGATTCAGCTCTCGATTCTAAATGAACTACTTTCTAGTTTTGCGTTAATTCATTAACACGTTGTATACAGAGTGTTAACTCTAATGCGTTACATGAAACTGAACTTTATTTGTGTATGTTATGTACCTATATTGTTATTGTTAACTACACCGTCTACCAATCTTCTTTTACCTTTTCCTCTACCCTAAGGTTGTCTGGAAGAAATCGCTTTTTAGCGATAAGACCTCATATTTTTGTACCATCTGTACTTCCTGTTTGTTTACTCTCTGTATACTATGATTTTTGGTGTAAAATAGATTATAATTGATTGATTGAACAACTTCCACTATGGGGCCAACACTGATATCGCAAAAAAATTTGCTGTTCCATACAGTTGGGTCCAGTAGCCATTTATGAAACAAAAATTTTCTTCGCTGTTTCGATGTTGGCTCCATAGTTAAAGTTGTTCAGTTTGACGGTCTGAAGTTTTCACGTTTCCTGAGATAGGCTACATAGTGAAAGTTGATCAGTATTGTGAGCATATCCTTACTTAAATGTAGTATTATTTAAATCATTTTGATTCTGTTAAGCATTTTTAATACTCATGTATGTATGTATGTATATGCTCACGACTATATTCCCCGAAGGGGTAGTCAGAGATGTTCTGAAATCTCAGAGCATCCACGTTTCACCAGTAGTACCGAAACTCTGTCCAGTGTGACGGGGGGTGAGCCCGTCGCCACTTATAATGGACAGTGGGTACAATACATGCTTCGAAATTGAAGCATGCAGGTTTCCTCACGATGTTTTCCTTCACGGAAAAGCCAGTGGTGTTACATACGTGGTGTTTAATACTCATGCAATACTATAAACGCGAGCACAGTCGCTAGAGTTCAAAGGTTACCTACGAACGCCATTCGAACATACGCCTCAAGAGAGGAATAAGTTTATAAAGTACTGTCGTAATCTAATTCATTTAACTAAGTTATACTAATGATTGTGACAACTGTAGAGTTTCTGGCCGCATCTTCTCTACAACTGGATTTCCGAAGCAGTGGTAGAGTCAGAAAATAAATGATTTGCATTTTATCAAAATATCAAACTTTGTATTTTACCTCATCACCAAAGATAGTGGGTAAGTTAAGGGGATATAATTCGGAGCGCGCTCCATACAAACGTACTATGGTCCTATTTTCAATACTAACCAATCAAAGTCAATGAAATTTTGCTGAAACAATCTTGAAACAAATATCTAAGCTTGTATGGAGTCAGATTTTCGTTAAAATATACAGTTTCAATGCTAGGATTAATTTAAGATTTGTATGGAAATCTTTGAGGCACCGTAACTTTAAAACTATACACTTTAACGAAAATCTGCACAAGCATTGAAATTGATTATAAGATGGATTCTGAAAAATTTCATTGAGTTTAATTGGTTAGTAATGAAAACATCACCATAGTACGTTTGTATGGAGCGCGCTCCGAATTATATCCTCTTAATGGTATCATGGGTACATTCACCCCTTAAAATAAAACAACTGTTTACCCTAACACCCTGTACTGCTTTCTGGCTAATTCTGATTTGCAAATAAATGCAATTCATTTATCAGAAAGATATACTATCCGACATATCTTGGACGTTACTAAAGCTGTTCTAAGAATAAGTGAGAGGAAGTGTTTCAAACCTCTGTTTCTGTAATTCAAAATACCTTTAAATTTCGTTGTTATTTAAAATATAGTTAGATCTTCACATTCTAGATCTATATGTAATCTAATCTATGTTGGGGAGATGAGTTTGCACAGACAGTGCTATTGTATGAAGGTACATTAGATAAGACAGATGGTGTTATAGTGTGTTTGCATTATGAGAATTAGTTTGTTTAATTACTCTGATTCATACCTTTTATTATTTAGTTGTTAGATAGCCAGGATGTGTGATGACTTGATGAGCCAGTGGTGTTTGGTTTTAGATTCTACCCTATATTAGAATAAGAATAAAACAAATTATATTTATTGCCTTCCTTTTTACAGGGTGTAACAAAACAGTGACGTAGTGTGGGTTTCTACCCCCCGGGGCACAGACCGATTTTGCCGTCCCCTATCTTACCAATAAAAAATAACGGAGTGAGCAAAAATAGAAACATCAAGCGAGCTCGACTTTTCTACTCAATACGAATCGGTTAGAGCCAGAACTTTTTACGTACATAACATGTGCAAAGTAACCGAAGTAAAAGCTATGGATGGAGCGAAGAAAACTCGAAATTTTGAGCACCACGTCTTAGCTGTGGTCAGAACTCTAGGATTATGTGTAGGCATAGTAACTAAAACAGAAATTTTGAGCTAGCGAAGCGAGCTCAACTTTTCTGTGCCCTAGGAATTGGTTATAGACAGAGCTCAATCAATCTATATTTTTCCCGAATTTGCCGCCCCTAGTAAAGTGCCACCCGGGGCATTTTTTTCTCGATGTTGGCCCTATAGTGAAACTTGTTTAGTTTGATGGTCAAAACCACCCCTTTAAATATAACTAGGGTGTTTTGTTACACCCTGCATACGACCCACTGTACAGCACATGCCTATGCTTTTGCCATCAAAAGCACAGGTCCTGCGGCACTTAAAACGTTTTAGAATTGACATGATGACGTTCGCACATGCGCACTTTGCGCAAATTGACTTACCACGCGTCGTATGAACATCATTATGCATTTCGTTACTTTTAATAGTTCATTCCGTCATTAAAAATAGTATTTAAGCTAAAGAATTACTGAAAATTTGAATTAAGCGTTATTTTCCAACGTTTATTTTTACTGAGAGGATAAAAATAAAATATATTTTATGTAGTTAAGTTAAATCCAACGGGTGCGCGCAGCTGACTGCATTCCCTTGCTCGGCTTCCCTCAACTTTCCCCAGAAAGTGTGAAGTGAGGTGGGGGATCTGAAGTTAGAGGGGGGCGGGGAGTGGCCGTTCTGTATGTAGAACTACGTACTATTACCTATTCTGTGCCAGAAGTTGAATCTAGGCCAAGTTTACCTTAGGTTTGTAAGAAGCCGAAACGGAAGGTCGCATCTAATCTTGTTTACTCTAAAACCTGCCCCGCACTTGTGAAATATGGTAAACGAACATCTTCTGATGCAAGATGGGCTCTTCTTTTCGATTTTACATCTCATTTTAAAGCCAAGGTTTATACAGAAAAGACGTGTGGCGGTCGCGGATAGTCAAAGTAACACAATTATAAACCTTATAGTACGTAACATAGCGTCGTTTTTGTCGTAAAGGAGAATCGCGCCCGCGCCTCCAGGTGACGTCGCCTGGAGGCGCGGGCGTAATTCTCCAAACGACGCTATGCTACGTACTATAAGGTTTATAACTGTGTTATTTTGACTATCCGCCACCGCCACACGTCTCTTCTGTTTCTGCAAAACGTATGTACTGTAATACCGACTGCTCTCAAACGGTGAAGGAAAACATCGTGAGGAAACCTGCATACGCTGAAGAAATTCTGATGCGTATGTGAAGTCTACCAATCCGCATTGTGCACGCGTGGTGGACTAACGCCCATACGCCCTCCCTGAGGGTAGGCCTGTGCCCTACAGTGGGATGTATACAGGGTGAAATTGATATCATTACCATCCTTTTTAACTAAGAATCTACCCATCAAACTGAACAACTTTTACTACGGGAGCAAATGCAAGAATAAATGCCTACTAAACTCAAATGTATGCAACATTCGTTTTTTTTCCTCCGATCTGTTTGCTCCCATAGTAAAAGTTGTTCCGTTTGATGGGTAGACTCTTAGTTTAAAAGTATGCTAATGATATCAATTTCACCATGTACAGGCTGATGATGAGAAGGCATTTAGTCAGCGACCACTTTTGAGTTTGGTCTAATTGAAGTAAATTAATTTTCATTTCAAATTACCTAACAAACAGTTTCAGAGCTCGGCAATTTATCCGTCTGTCTGTCCGTCTGACGCAACGCAACGAAGCGTTTTGTTTGTGCAAAACATTAGCAAACTGAAGATAAGCAAGTGGGTTAACATACAATCTCCTTTTAAAAGGAGATTCAATTCAAAATCAAGATTTTGTAACCGTTTCTGTTGAATAAACTATTTTCCCGAACAAATAATTTAGCATTAAGCATATGCTCATGACTATATTCCCCGAGGGGGTCAGAGATATTCTGAACCTCAGAACATCCACGTTTCACCAGTAGTACCGAAACTCTGTCCAGTGTGACGGGGGGTGAGCCCGTCGCCACTAACCACTAACAAATAATTTAAGAGAAGTTTATTCCGAATGCGCATACAAACGAAGTCTGTACTGGTGATATTTTTATTTTCGTTAAAATATACAGTTTTAGCGCTAGAATTAATTTAAGATTTGTATGGAAATCTTTGAGGCACTGTAACTTTAAGCATAGTATGCATAAGCATATTCTCATGACTATATTCCGAAATCGGTCTCCTGAACTCATAAAAAAAATTCGTTTAGAAAACCAATTAGAAATCTGAAATTATCATCATAAAATCGCATAGTAATAATGTTGAAAGAAATTATCTTATTACAACAAACAAACAAAAAACTCTCAAACTATATTTATTGAGTAAATATTACACAATACTGATCCAAGCACGCGACTTTACGTGCCTGCCATAATGAAATGGATTTACCGGTTCATTGACTATATTATATCAAATTATATAATCACGCTATGCCGATGTGAGGTTGACAATATGGTTGCTTTAGGGACTATAATTCGGAGCGTGCTCCATACAAACGAAGTTTGGTGAATTTTCAATATTAACCAATTAAAGTCAATGAAATTTAATAAGCCGTGGTGGTCCAGTGGCGAGTAACCTTGCCTGCCATGCAGGAGGCGATGGTTCGATCCCCGTCCAGGCCGACTCGTACCAAAGAGTTTTTCGGAGTTTATGTACGATTTGTAACACCACTGGCTTTTCGGTGAAGGAAAACATCGTGAGGAAACCTGCATGCTTCAATTTCGAGGCATGTATTGTACCCACTGTCGATTACGTGGCGACGGGCTCACCCCCCGTCACACTGGACATTGTTTCGGTACTACTAATGAAACGTGATTGTTCTGAGGTTTCAGAATATCTCTGACTACCCCTTCGGGGAATATAGTCGTGAGCATATGCATGCATACAAGAAAAAAACCTTTCTGTCTCTAAACTTAAATTAATATTTTGCTATATTTCTTGTGCCATTTCGTGTCAGTTTGTCCCATAGTGAAATATGATCAAATTAATGGTCACAATAACAGGGCTAAGTTAATGCATAACCTCAGGAACACGGTGTATAACTTATTAGTCTAGGAAAAATAAGGTTTGAGATTGCATTAAAGACACTTTAGTAAATTGTGTTTGAAATAATATTACTGTTAGTTTATAACATTTTTGTCGAGATTTCGTGGTTATACAGGCTCAGGAACCTGAGAAATACCTTAAAATCGATATAAATGTACGAAGGGCGAGCTTATTTCTAAAGATATTTCTTCCAGCATACTAGCAAAAGAGACAGTTAATTAAAAGAAGGCAAATTTAATGTGTACAAACAAACAGTAAATAATTTAGTTTTGAGGTTATAATTTTTGAAGACTTACACAATATTAAATATCTACTCAAATTTACGATATTAATCGGGGATTATTATTGTCATAAGTAAAACGTATTGAATGAAGCCATCCTGTACAAAATCACCAGTTTTCCATTTTTTGTTCATACCTAAATTTAATGTTTTGTAAATTCGGGGATTATTGAGAATTTATGTTTTTCAGGTATGTATCTACTATATTCCAAATTATCACCAAAAGAGCAATTAATGCAACCTTCTCCATACAAAAAATCCGTAGATTTCCCCGACTATTATGTCAATGTAGATACTAGCCCAATAATAATACCTTAAAGCCTCGATGCGTTACGCAGTGAGCTAAAGAATAATTATAATTTTTTTTCACACCTACTCCGTCGTAATAATAAACTACATAATATGTTATTAGCTTCATGAATATGCATTGCGTTCTTATAACCGCCTTGCGCTTGCAGCTATTCGAAGGTCGGAGTGATTCTTTAACATTGTCGTTTGAAATTAGTGATGATGATGATTACAATTGACAATATTTCATTTTAAGAATGGTACCAAAATAAGAAAAGTATTTGGAGATTATGTAATTCAAAGCTTATATCAGATTTTTCTATCCAATATTTCTCGAGTTATTTGAAGAATATAATGGAGGTTGAATGAGATTTTATTCCTTTGCCTGCTTGGATTTTCTATTGTATTTGACACTTTTTATTTTTAATGTTATTGCGGCCAAGGTATCTTAGCCATAAATCGTACGCTTTGACTATTTCTATGTGGACTGGTTACGCGTGTAATTCTACTAACAAACATTTCTGCCACTTTTTGCGGGGGGCGAGGTAACTTGAAATCCGCAACTTTGGTTTTTATTCCCCATAACTTTAGATTCTAATTTGATTAAAAAATCATAAAAAGTAGTCTCGTGTGAACCCCAAACGTTCTAAGTTCGAAGTTATTATTTCGCAATTATAGGCTGTCTCGTTTAGTGATAAGGTGTAAAATTGAATGTAAATGCACAAGATCAATTGTGCTTATACCATGGCAGAGGGGAAATGCTACCGCAAGGCTAGTCCTTATAATTATTAGTCAAAGTCTATAATAGTTGAAATTTATTATGTACCTCGAAATTACGAAACGTCTAATAACGAACGACAAACACCAACGCACTCCAACATAAAAAGCGTGTGTGACAGTCTGTACAACACATTGGCACATACCATTGTCTTTGACATCAAGTTAAATGCTATGTTACTTGCGCAAGGTTTATTTCACGAGCGAGAAAGCTGGGCGAGTATTTAGTGGAAATTATTAAGATATCCGCCCGGGAACACGACTCTCCATATCAATCGATGTGAACGAGCGCGTGGCTCCGGTCAGAATTAAATCGTTTTCTTTGAAAAATTAGATGAATTTTTATGAATTTAAAAAATAAGATAACCGTATCGGTTTCGACCATCAAACTAAACAACTTTCACTATGGGGCCAATATAGAAATCTCGAAAAAAAAACGAATTTTCTATACTAAACTACAAATCTACTAACTAAATGTATAAGACAGCTGATTTATTTTTCGCGACTTCGATGTTGGCTCATAGTGAAAGTTGTTCAGTTTGATGGTCTAAACAACCCCCTTAAAAGTTTTAAATGTTTATTTTTACTTTTGTAACACCTTGTATAATAGTATAAGCGACACACCATAAGGTCTTCCTAGTAACATATCTAATAGCTCAGTCATTTTACGGTTTGAGCCGGGAATATTTAAGAATTGATTTTTTTCGGTGTATGATACACCGAAAAAAATACCAATTCTTAATTAAGAGCCAATTTGGACGTAAAATATTCCTAAATTTAAAAAAATACGTCATCAACAGCCCCGAATTAAAATTTTTGCATTTCTAAAAAACCTGACTTAAAATTTTTTTTTTACACCCTTCAAACAAGGAGTAAATATTTTTGTCTACTTTTAAACTTTGAAAAATTCATTTGAAGTTTTCAATGAACAACTCATTTTTAAAATGTCGATGGCTATTTACTGCTTAAAAGTAATTTATATTGTTGAATCTAATTCTTGAAATCTCGAGTTCTTGAAAATGCAGTCCATTTGTATTAAAATTATTAAGCTAAAAGCAGGTACAATTTGGATTTCTGTGTTGCGTACTGAAATTCAAAATTTTTAAATATGTTTTTAAACAGTCTTTTTGTCACTAAATGGTGCCGGTTACAGTTTAAAAGTACCATTCATAATTACTCCCCACAATACCCGTACACCCTAACAAAACTCCGTATAATGACTGGGCTATAAATATTCAAGTACACTTTCAAAACAATCACAAATCTCGTAACTTACTCGTATTTATAAATAAAGGTACTCGACATTCTCGTAATAAGGCATGCTTCCTGATTCTCAATTACATATTTCCGTAGCGTGTATAGCTTCCGTCAATTCACAGCCGCAGTGCGGAGAAGAACCGATTATTACCGGTAAAAAACCGGTTATGTCATTCCATGAAAGTTTAGAGCGGGGAAAAAAAATGAATAAAGTTGATAGTGTTCATTATTTTATTTATTGTTGAGATTGATTAGATCAGTTTATGTAATTTGAATTTAGGTTTTTTGCAATTATTTTTGTGGTTGCGTTGTTCGCGGTGCGTTATGTGATATTAATTGGTTTTTGATTTCCAAAAAAAACAAGTAAGTAAGTTATAGCCTGTACAATCCCACTGCAGGGCAATGGCCTCCTCTCACGAATAAGGGTGAGAGGGAGTGGGCCATACTCCACCACGCGGGCCCAGTGCGTGTTGGTGGAGGCAAGTTAGTGGTCAACTTGCTGTCAGAGAATTTCCAAGCCGCCTTAATAGGCCTCTGACCTGGCTTAACGAATAGTTACAACGCCATCTGACGGAACTATCCGAGACCAACTGCTTAACATGCCTTCCGAAGCACTGAAACGGTTTTTTAGATCATTGGTTTTAGATCTTAAGAGAAGTTTATTCCGAATGCGTAAATGCGCGCTGCATACAAACGAAGTCTGGTGATATTTTCAATACTAACCAATTAAATTCAATGAAATTT
This sequence comes from Agonopterix alstromeriana, assembly GCA_963924505.1. Lineage (NCBI taxonomy): Eukaryota > Metazoa > Arthropoda > Insecta > Lepidoptera > Depressariidae > Agonopterix > Agonopterix alstromeriana. Next base: position 7,635,798 of record OZ004690.1, on the reverse strand, counting down.
TGCTGAAACAATCTTGAAACAAATATCTATGCTTGTATCGTGTCCGATTTTCGTTAAAATATACAGTTTCAATGCTAGGATTAATTTAAGATTTGTATGGAAATCTTTGAGGCACTGTAACTTTAAAACTATACATTTTAACGAAAATCTGACAAGATACAAGCATAGAGATTACTCTCTAAATGGTTTCTGAAAAATTTCACTGGTCAGTATTTCATTGGTTAGTATTGAAAATATCACCAGACTACGTTTGTATGGAGCGTGCCTACAGTAAAATACCCGTAATAATTGTCTACACAATGGTGTGTCGCGAGTAAATGTCACTTCAACTTACAAAGTAGATGCTATGTGCATCTTTTTTTGCAGGTATTTTTCAATATTTAATCTTTCCTTTGAACACAGGTTTCATTATGTATTTTATAGAAAAATAAGAAATATACTTCATCTACACTAATCTACATCTACACTTAATATTATAAAGAGGAAAGATTTGTACCTATTTTTGTATGTTTGTAATGAATAGGCTCAAAAAGTACTGGGCCGATTAAAAAAATTCTTTCACCAATAGAATGCTACATTCTTCCAATTTGACATAGGCTACATTTCATTTTGAAATAAATTAGGGATCCTTGGTAAAATAGACAATTGTCTACCAGGTGCGAAGCCGGGACGGGCTGCTAGTAGCAAATAAAGCCGAGATATTGAAGATCATTGCTATATTTTTCATTAATGTGTATGTCTTTCAAATAATGAGAAGATAGCATCTAAAATTCAGCTAAATATGGCCCGGCCCAGCGTTTACCTATGGGAAAGTGTTTTATTTTCAAGGTTTTTAATATTGTTCTATCGTAAAAACAGCAATAACAGGGTCCTTTTTAATATGTTGACACTTTTCTAAGGGGATGATCAGACCATCAAACTGAACAACTTACTCTTTGGGACCAACATCGAAATCGCGAAAAAAAAAATCAGCAGTCCCATACAAAACTGTAAACCTACTCGAGCCAAACGTATGGGACAGCTGAATTTTTTTTCGCGATTTCGATGTTGGTCCTATAGAGAAAGTTGTTCAGTTTGATGGTCTGGACATCCTCTTAAAAATCTGTCAGCATATTTAGTTGGACCCTGTATACAAACGTCAAACTTCATGTGATTATAGAGCATATTCTAAAGTAAAAACAAATCATAAAATCCGGCCAAGTGTGTGTCGGGCTCGCTCTGAGTATTCGCTCTCGCGCGAATATCCTTGCGGTATGAATTTACTCGCTTCTAAAAGGGTTTTAATAAAAACGATTGACCCTATTTAAAGTGTTACCGCTAGATGGCGTTGCAGCGGAAGTGGCAGCCATCTTGGAAACCGGAAACTGCGAATCCGCGGGAAATCGCATCGCCATATCGGGTGCGTTAGCACAACCGCCGTTAAAGTAGTCTAGGCCTTTAAAGGGAATCCTACGTTTTTATAAGGTCATCAGTCAGCCTGCTTTTACGGTAAAACAGCTGTGTGATTGATCAAGAGTTTTATGAGAAGTTTATTCCGAATGCGTAAATGCGCGCTGCATGCAAACGAAGTCTGGGGATATTTTCAATACTAACCAATTAGAGACAATGACATTTTTCAGAAACAATCTTGAAACTAATCTCTATGTTTGTATGAAGTCAGATTTTCGTTAAAATATACTGTTTTAGTGCTAGGATTAATTTAAAATTTGTATGGAAATCTTTGAGGCACTGTAACTTTAAAACAGTCATATACCCTTAAGGGAATATAATTCGGAGCGCGCTGCATACAAACGAAGTCTGGTGATATTTTCAATACTAACCAATTAAAGTCAAATAAATTTTTCATAAACAATCTAGAAACTAATCTCTATGATTGGATGTTGCCAGATTTTCGTTAAAATTTATAGTTTAAAAGTTATAGTGCCTCAAAGATTTCCATTCTAATCTTAAATTAATCCTAGCATTGAAACTTTTTAATATTTTAACGAAAATCTGACACGATACAAGCATAGAGATTTGTTCCTAGATTGTTTCTGCAAAATTTCATTGAATTTAATTGGTTAGTATTGAAAATATCACCATAGTACGTTTGTATGGAGCGCGCTCCGAATTATATCCCCTTAATCAAATCATTTTCCAACATCGAAGTCGATAGCTCGCCGAAATGAAAGTAAAGGTTGAAACGAGATACTTTCGTTTTCACCGTGGGTGTACGGAACACCTTGTATGGTGTGGGCGTTGTATGAACTGATCGACAAGTTGAATGGTATGGATAAACGCTTCCATAGAATGGTTGGCTTTGGTAACGACATAAAAGACAACGAGTGTATTGAGCTACATACGAGTGTGGAACAGTAGACTTTTTTCACGATTCAGCCACGGTTTATACAGAAGAGACGTGTGGCGGTGGCGGATAATCTAAGTATACAACGTGTTAATGAATTAACGCAAAACTAGAAAGTAGTTTGTTTAGAATCAAGAGCAGAATCGAATTATCATGTTTTCAACATAGGAAATTTTTTGCAAAATATTAAATAATTTGTTTGTAAAATTTAAAATTTACTGAACTCGATCTCAACCCACCGCACGAGCATTCTTACCCTACTTACTACCAAAACAAGATTCTTAAAATGTATCCACGAGCACGAGCTTTCATTCATTGCTGAAATGATAACAAATCATTTTTGCCTAAAAACTAAAAATGTGAATAACTTTAAATGTTAACTATCAAAATAATGAAATTATTGTTTCAATCTAATTATTTTATTGTAAATCAGTTTGGGTGTATGAGGTTTTGCGCTTATTCATTAACATGTTGTATATAAACCTTACCATACCAACCTTATAATGCTTAGATGGTTCGGACACGTAGAGAGAATGAATGAAAGAAGACTTACGAATGAAATATATCAAGCAAAGGTGAGCGGAAGTGTTGGGAGAGGCCGTCCGAGGAAAACATACCATGATCAAATCAATGATCTTTTCCGAAAAGGACAAGTGCGTAGCAACCTCAATCGACGGAAGTGCATGAAAAGATGTATGAATGTGAATGAGGCTAAAGAGGTGTGTCAAAGTCGTAGCGTGTGGCGGTCCGTGGTTTCTGCCTACCCCCATGGGACGATAGCGTGAGCTTATGTATGTATGTATGTACAATATAAACCTTATAGTACGTAGCATCGCGTCGTTTTTGTCGTAAAGGAGAATCGCGCCGCGCCTCCAGGTGACGTCGCTTGGATGTCGTAATTCTTCAAACGACGCTATGCTATAAGGTTTAAAACCTCGTATTTCTGGCAACCCTGAACCAGAGGGGGTGGCGAAAAAATGGTGGGCGGCACGGAGTGTCCATACTGTTTGTAGTACTAGATACTCTTTCTTATATTGTGCATTAGTTTGATTTTGAGATCAAGGTGTTTCTGCCAGTACTTACTGCCCGGGGTTAGTTTGGGCAAAGAGAATGTAATAATAGTGAGCGCGCCATGTTGCGACAGGCCTATCGCTCTGCCTGCGGGCTGTACCCTAAGTCAACAGAGACTTGGGGTACGCGCCGGCAGCAGTGTCAACATTTATACTTGCGAACGCGCACGTACCACAATGGTTCGAACTGGTTGTATTGTGTACGGATGTGATTCCACATTGAATCTAAATAAAGATTTGTTGGAAATAAAGTGGTTTGAAACATTTTAACGCGATTTGAAACTTTGTTGTTTTTACTGGAGATACCGTTTGAAACTGCAGGTAATACTATAAATAGGTAAGCTACGCTGCTACATAATTGTTTTTGTACATAATACATGTTATTAATTGAAAAATAATGTGTTTTTAAACGTAAATAATAGTTCATAACAAAAATAAATACCTAGGTAGATATTATGATCACTACAAATTAATAAAATATTAAACGATTAGACTTATATCATATTGATTATCTCATATTTATTTCATATCCCCTAGACATGATTGTAACAACCCTTAGCATGGCCGCCATCTTGCCGTGTCGCCGGCGCGTCGCGTGGTTTCTTAGAAGCGCCCCTACTATTATCTTATATGAACTTTGGTTTGGTTTGTAACACAACCCTTCCTTTAGCCACCGCAGTCGGTTAACCTTTCAGTTCGGCACAATCACGACATTTCACACGCACCAAGGGGCACAGGTCATGTATAATCTAATCGAGATATTAAACTGTTTCATTTGACTCAATGTCAATCAAGTTGCGCGTGAGTCGATGCGGTCGTGACTTTAGTGTCATGATTTATTTAGTAATAGTATAGAGAATGTGTTTGAAAGTGGAATTAAGTTTTGAACAGAAGTGGGATGGAGTGTTTTGTGAAACGGATTGACAGACGAAATGGCTTTTGGGAAATATGGGAATGAGGTATTTATTTTTATTTATTTTGTTAAGCTTTTAGTTTTATGTTAATGAGTTTCGGTACTACTGGTGAAACGTGGATGTTCTGAGGTTTCATTATATCTCTGACTACCTCTTCGGGGAATACAGGGTTACAGGTTAAGTCGACCTAAATCCTTTAAGAGGTGATAGTTTCCATCATTCCTGACTGATTTGACTATGGAACCCCATACCCTAAACTTAACCGTTCTCAAGTTATGGGACTTTGAAGTTTTTTTTTTAAAAATCCAGATTTTTTTGTCTAATGTCCCCTTTTTTTGTGTTTTGTACATCTAATGTTTTTGTTTTTGTATTTTTTGTGTAGCAGATTAGCTGCTTCATTATTTTAAACACAAAAACTGCAAGTAACTGTACCAACTGAGTCGTAATAGACGATTGATTGTTAAAAAAAGAAATAAATTTGTGAAAAGTTTATTTTTCTTTCTTTTGTATTTTAAAAAAAATCTATGACAGTTGTGCTGCAGATGTGCTTAAAAATATCTACGGTTCTTCAGCTTTCCGATAAGGTATAATACAATAGGGTATTATTGGAATTTTATAACAAAAACATCGATGATATGCTACCAGGTAGTAGTAAAAAATAACGATATTTAAGCGTCAAATTTAACTTTACTCAGAAAACAAAATAAAACAATCCAAATAGGTAACGAATGAGGTTTATTAATCATTTTTACAATACATGTTCCACATGTCCGCCCCTATTTCGCACACATACACGCATTCTGTGCCTTAAGCCACTTTTCACTACCCCAGTTGTGAGTCCTCTTCTTATTTCGTTAGCAGCATCAATTATTTTCTGCCTCAAAACATCAACAGATGTTATTGGGTTAGGTTCATCGTAAACCAAACTTTTCATGTGCCCCCACACATAAAAATCCATTGGTGTCAAATCTGGACTTCTAGCTGGCCACGGTGTAGGCCCACCTCTCCCGATCCACTTATTTGGGTAATTAGTGTCTAGCCACTCTCTGACACTCCTTCTAAAGTGCGCGGGGCACCCGTCGTGCTGAAACCACATGTTTCGAATGAGGTTTAATGGTATGTCGTCGAGCAAATCGGGTAAATCTTGCCTTAAAAAATTTTCATAGGTCTCTCCATCCAAATTTGGAGGAAGAAAGTAAGGCCCAACCAGATGGTTTGAAATTATTCCCATCCATACGTTAAGGCTGAAACGTCTCTGTGACCCCTTTACCCTTTTCTTATTAGGATTTCTTCCTGCTTTCGGAGCCCAATGATGGGCGTTATGATAATTGGTTATCCCATCTTGATCAAATTTGGACTCGTCAGTCCACAAGATGCTTCGAAAAAACGAAGGATCTTCCAAATCTGCATTCAACATAAACCTGCAGAAATCCAGCCTCCTCACAGGATCTCCTTCTTCGATAACATGCACTGGCGTGTAGTGGTAGGGGTAGAGACCGGCAGTATGCACAGTAAACCACACTTTCCATTGTGAGATTCCAAGTTCTCGGGCAACAACGTTGGTTGACGTAGTCGGATCCAGTCGAAATCGTCGAACAATCTCATTATCTTCCTCTTCATCATCATCATTAATACGTGGTCTACCCAGGTCTGTTCGTCGCCTCGAAACAGAGCCAGTCTCTCTAATTCGTCGGTAAACTCCGTCGAAGACACTAATATCCGGAATTCGGCGGTCAGGAAAACGTGCTATGTATTCTTGACGAGCTTGTAAGGATACACAGTTGCAGTACCCATAACAAATCAAAATATCAGCATATTCTTCGTTCGTAAAGGTCGCCATCTTCAACAGTTCCAAATCAGAAGCACAAATCAAGGTCCAGTTAACAAGCACAGTCACGAATAGGAGGAAACAGTCCAGAAAAACAAGCTAAGTCGAGTAAAAAACGAAGAGCACCAAGTATCGCATCTACCACGGACGAATGGCGTAAGCAGACTAACCATAACCAAACACAATAACAACAAAATGGCGTTTGAAATAACTTGTCTCTCTTGCACCCGTTTACATTGTATGATATCCCGCTCGCACGTGACGCGCTACCCATTGTACCCATTGCAAGACAATGGGCGTTGCGAGCAACTTTACGAAATACCGTTATTTTTGTTATTACCTGGGAGTCTTTCATCGATGTTTTTTCCGAGAATCCTGATAACACCCTAGCAAATTATACCTTATCGGAAAGCTGAAGAACCGTAGATATTTTTAAACACATCTGCAGCACAACTGTCTTAGACTTTTTTTAAAATACAAAAGAAAGAAAAATAAACTTTTCACAAATTTATTTCTTTTTTTAACAATCAATCGTCTATTACGACTCAGTTGGTACAGTTACTTGCAGTTTTTGTGTTTAAAATAATGAAGCAGCTAATCTGCTACACAAAAAATACAAAAACAAAAACATTAGATGTACAAAACACAAAAAAAGGGGACATTAGACAAAAAAATCTGGATTTTTTTAAAAAAAACTTCAAAGTCCCATAACTTGAGAACGGTTAAGTTTAGGGTATGGGGTTCCATAGTCAAATCAGTCAGGAATGATGGAAACTATCACCTCTTAAAGGATTTAGGTCGACTTAACCTGTAACCCTGTATAGATAAGATAAGATATAAGATAAATATTCTTTATTTGCACACCAAAATACCCAAAAAACAACAACAATATACGCGAACAAGAAGGGTACAAAAGGCGGCCTTATCACTAAAAGTGATTTCTTCCATGCAACCAGTGGATGGAAGAAGTCTTACATGAGATAAATGCTATGGCGGTGTACTAATTGATACATAATATTATAATTTACACAAAGTATAAATATATACATAAATACATACTCAATATAGCAAAATAATTGTAGAATTAGGTACCTTATAAAATAAATAAAAAGTAGTAAGTAAAACTTTTCAAAATGTAGGTACCAAACTTAAGCGAAGATTGTCAATGCGAAAGATAATAGTTTTTCAGCAGTTTTTAAAGATAGATAGTGAGGGAGCTTTTCTAACAGAAAGTGGTATTTCATTCCACAGACGGACGGACTGAACAGAAAAGAACTTGTCGTAGAAGGAAGAAGTGTGGGAAGGCATAGCAAGTAGAAGATTATTAGCCGATCGCAGTACTCTGTCATCGCAGTAGTCGTGTGCATATGCATGCATGTATGCATACACTATGCAATAGTTTACATTGCAGTTTCCATCATCCTAAACTATGATGTATTTCTTACTGGCATATTAAAATTGCCACAATAAGGAAAACAATACGATTTTTCAAACATCTTCACATTTTCGCTGCGACTATAGTCGGGGTAATCTACGGATTTTTGTATGGAGAAGGTTGCATTAATTGCACTTTTGGTGATAATTTGGAATATAGTCGATAAATACCGGAAAAACATAAATTCTCGATAATCCCCGATTTTTTATTGTTTATTATTGAATAATTAAGACATTCACTAAACATCAAATTTAGGTATGAACAAAAAATGGAAAACTGGTGATTTTGTACAACAATAATCCCCCCAGTTAATATCGTAAATTTGAGTAGATATTTAATATTTTGTAAGTCTTCAAAAATTATAACCTCAAAACCAAATTATGTACTGTTTGTTTGTACATATTAAATTTGCCTTGTTTTAATTAACTGTATATTTTGCTAGTATGCTGGAAGAAATATCTTTCGAAAAAAGCTTGCTCTTTGTACATTTATATCGATTTTAAGGTATTTCTCAGGTTCCTGAGCCAATATAACCACGAAATCTCGACAAAAGTGTTATAAACAGTAATATTATTTCAAACACAATTTACTAAAGTGTCTTTAATGCAATCTCAAACCTTATTTTTCCTAGACTACTACTAAAGTATCGATTGCAGCAGAACAATGCAGAGCTAAAAGCTTTAAAATGCTGCCCCTTTGGAGCTCTGAAGTTGAAAGAATTGAAAGGTTTCTATGTAGACTACATATTTGGCACGTAGGCGATATCTCTTATTGTTTACTGTATACTATATACTATATTGTTTACAAACTGACATACATAAAATAGTTATGTAAGTGTGAAAACATACTATACAGGAATGTGAAAATGTCATTAGAATCCTTTTAAGAGGATATAATTCGGAGCGCGCTCCATACAAACGTACTATGGTGATATTTTCAATACTAACCAATTAAACTCAATGAAATTTTTCAGAATCAATCTAAAAACTAATTTCTATGCTTGTATAGAGTCAGATTTTCGTTAAAATGTATAGTTTTAAAGTTACAGTGCCTCAAAGATTTCCATACAAATCTTAAATTAATCCTAGCATTGAAACTGTATATTTTACCGAAAATCTGACTCCATACAAGCATAGATATTTGTTTCAAGATTGTTTCAGCAAAATTTCATTGAATTTAATTGGTTAGTATTGAAAATATCACCATAGTACGTTTGTATGGAGCGCGCTCCGAATTATATCCCCTTAATAAGTATATACCGAATGCGTAAATGCGCGCTGCATACAAACGAAGTCTGGTGATATTTTCAATACTAACCAATTAAAGTCAATGACATTTTTCAGAAACAATCTAGAAACTAATCTCTATGCTTGTATGAATACAGATTTTCGTAAAAATATACAAGTTTAGTGCTAGGATTAATTTAAGATTTGTATGGAAATCTTTGAGCCTTGAACTTAAAAACTATACATTTTAACGAAAATGTATTAGTTTCTAGATTGTTTCTGCAAAATTTCATTGACTTTAATTGGTTAGTCGTTAAAATGTCGCGAATGGATACTGAAAGAACAGTTAACTGCGGCTGGCATCCCTCCTTAGGTTGTTGTACAGAACAATTTACATATTTCTGTTTTTCTTTTTTTTATTGTTTTTCAATCATTCTCAATTTTATCTAGATAAATACGTGTATTATATTCCTTTCTCAATTTTCAATTTTTTTTTGTAACTTTTATGTAATGTAGAAAGTGATTTAGCTATAAGTTGGCTAGGACAGAATAACAGCGGTAGCCGGCATCCCCGTCTGCCATGCTGAGTCCTTGGCCTTTTTGTCATCATTGTGCAATATTACTTTTACTGTGATACATTTTAATGTTTTTTACCTAATGCTTATGAGACAAATAAACAATTTTTAATTTAATTTAGTTTCGCAAATATAACCAGACTTCGTTTGTATGCAGCGCGCCAACAGCGGTTCAATATGCCTCTGACCTGGTTTATCGTTGCGTGACACACAGTAATAAGACTATCGATACTGTAGTAGACTATACTGTGACTAAAGCAAGTACTAGACGAGAAAGCAATCTCCAATTAAATTATGGGTTTCTCTTGGAGAAAGTAGCAGGTGGAAGGGACAAGACCTTGTGGGGAGACCTAGAATCTAGAATTTCTTAGATAAACTATCATATTTGTAACACCACTGGCTTTTCGGTGAAGGAAAACATCGTGAGGAAACCTGCATGCTTCAATTTCGAGGCATGTATTGTACCCACTGTCCATTATAAGTGGCGACGGGCTCACTCCCCGTCACACTGGACGAGTTTCGGTACTACTGGTGAAACGTGGATGTTCTGAGGTTTCAGAATATCTCTGACTACCCCCTCGGGGAATATAGTCGTGAGCATTTATATGCTATGTCTTGTGCATTACATTTTTTAACCACCTGATTTTAATAAAAAATATAATAATAATATAGGTTGAAAAATAAGAGATACGTATTTTTCCGATTTTATTTTTGACCGATATTTCTATCTGAACTGAATCAGCCCTGAAAATTTGGGAAGTGTTAAAAAGATCACCCAGTATAAAAGTACATACACGAAAACCAACACATAAAAATTGTTTGCTTCGCTGTTGTTTAAAAAATCTTTTTATTTGCGTGATAGGAACTTGTTGTCTAAGTATAGGACTGATTTTCCGACGCCATTTTGTATATTTACAAGTAAGGATTTCTTTATTTGATTGTTACACAGATGTATTTTTCCTTAACATATAACTATAAAAATCGGCCAAGTGCGTGTCGAGCCACGCGCAGGGTAGGGTTCCGTAGTTGCCCGTGGGGCGACGACACTTGAATAAAAAAAATTTGCACTTTAAAGCTTAATATTTCGCTAACGGATCCCTAAATCGAAAAATGGTTTTACCCCACCGACAATATTTTTAAAAGACCCATCCAACGATACCCCACAACATGGGATAGACTAGGGGAAAAAATCATCCAAACTTTTCGTGTAGGGGAGGTACTCTAAAAAAAATATTTTTTAAGATTTTATTTTATCACTTTGTCGGCGTGATAAATATGTATACCCATGTCAAATTACAGCTTTCTAGTACTAAGCGTTTCTGAGCTAAGCCGCGGACAGACGGACAAACGGTCAGACGGACTGACGGACGTGACGAAACTATAAGTGTTCCTTTTTGACTACAGAACCCTAAAAAGTACTTCATACCATAGCGAACACCTCAACAAAAATATTTTATTATTTTACAGCCATCGTAAAAAAATAACGACTCATTATTAGCATTACAAATAAACGTTACGCGAACGAACATCATTCTGTAACCTTGAGATTCATTACAATACGAGGAAGTAACAGATTACTTTATAATCTGTAGCAGTAACCGAGAAAAAAAATAAAAAAGAAGAAAAAAAGTGCCATTAACAAAAAAGAAAAGTTATATCGAGCGCGAATCGAACACGCTTTTAAATTTGGAACGCAGTGATAGTGAAGTGCAAATAATAACGAAGTTAAAACGTTATACAGTGTTGGTGTTTGTTAATGTTTTAAAATGATAATATGGCGCTTATCGGACCGAGGAATAGTGCTCCAGTCATCAGGGATAGTCTGCACACGCCGGCTTATGAGGTGAGTGAACTTCGTTGTTTTATGGACGCAAGTAAAAAATAACTAAAACTAGCCAAGAGTGTGTCTCAATGAGGGATTTGGGATCGAGTCCATACAGCCATGTCATGAAATTAATTTATCGATTAAAATGATTCGAAAATAACTATTTTCCTCTTTTTAACCCCCGACGCACAAAGAGAGATGTTTTTTTTTTATGGAACGACATTTTTGAAAGTTTGTTATACAAAGTGAAGATTACAAAAATAAATATAAACATTTAAGGATTTAGTCTATCAAACTGAACAACTTTCACTATGGGACCAATATCGAATCGCGAAAAAAAATCAGATGTTCCATACTGAACTACAAATCTATTCGAGCTAAATGTATGGGACAGCAGATTTTTTTTCGGGATTTCGATCAAGTCAAAGTTGTTCAGTTTGATGGTCTAAACAACCCCCTTCAACGTTTAAAAGTTTATTTTTATTTTTGTAACAACTGGTATAATTATACTGAACATATATATATTTTTTTGTGCTTCAGTTCCGTCAACAGAAAAACTACCTAACAACTAAATCGGCGTCTGCGCACAAAACTGTACTAGATTCGTGATAGAATTTGAGTTATTTGAAATGTATCACGTGCCCGCAGACTGTGTCGGAACTCGCAGTGAAATAAATCGCGCGGATTTACTTAGTTACAGCGAATTAATTGGTTAGAGAGATGTGGTAGGTAGGATTAGTGATTTTAGTTAAGGGGCTATAGGTTCAATCGAAAATATTTTTATGAGAAACGCAATTGCTCAACTTTCCGAAAAGGGCGTGCGTGTGTCGTATTTTATATTAAAACGAATTAACAAAAATACTTTTAAAGATTTTAAATGATTTCACTAGATAAAGTAATGGTGAATATGTGAGTATAAATACCAAAAATCGGAAACTATTTTAAGTTCTTCTAAAACGAGTTTTTTTTTAATACATTAAAAGATGTCATCTTTGTGACGATTTTCTTCGAGTGGATTCGAATTTCGAAGTAATTCCAATCGTGTATTCAATTTATGATTTCACTAGATAAACTATCCAAGAATACTGAGGTATGACTTTGGCTTCGGTAAATTGTTAAAATCTAGTCGAAAAATGAAAAATAAAAGATGCCTTCAAGGTATTTCGTTCTACTATTGCGCCTTAAACAAAGTTTACTTAAATGTTAGTTTCCAATACTGAAGCTCTACTTCTACTTCCCACGTGAGTAGGCTGATGATGATAATAGAGTATTTCATTACCAAAAAGCCGTCGAATATAGTCGTGAGCATATGCGTATGCATATCCGTAGTTGTAGTAAACTTTCTGGCCACCCCAAAAGCGATTACTTCAATAATTTAATTCAGTAGGTTAAATCACTTAAACCAAGTATCACATTAATGTTTACATTAAATCAGCTGTTATTTCGAGTTGAACCTCGCTGCATGCGCCCACGCATCAATTTATATAATCTTCTATATGGACACAGCAATTTGCTTATTTATTCTGAGATCATAGTGATCTCTTTTATAAATATCTGACCTCTAATCTTGACATTTAGTTATATTGCTTTGTTTTAACTGTAAAAAGATAAATGGACAACTTTTAATTTTAGAAAAGGTACCAAAATTAGAAAATCATTTGGAGGAATCATCAATCAACAATCATCATCATCATGCTGAAACTTTTTTATGGGGATGACCCTTAGACTAATTATTATAAGGACTGGCCTTGCGGTAGCATTTCCCCTCTGCCACGGTATAAGCACAATTGATCTTTTGCATTTACATTAAATTTTACACCTTATCACTAAACGAGATAGCCTATAATTGCGAAATAATAACTTCGAACTTAGAACGTTTGGGGTTCACACGAGACTACTTTTCATGATTTTTAACATTCAAAATTAGAATCTAAAGTTATAGGGAATACAATCCATAGTTGCGGATTTCATGTTAGCTCGCCTCCCGCAAAAAGTGGCAGAAATGTTTGTTAGTAGAATTACACGCGTAACCAGTCCACATATAAATAGTCAAAGGGATGACCAAACCGTCAAACTTAACAACTTTCTCTGAGGCACCAACTTCGAAATAGCGAAAAAAAAACAACTATCCGTGGTCTAATGGTTAAAAGCATTGGGCTCTTGACACGGAGGTCGTAGGTTCGATTCCCACGGAGGACACCTTGTGATATGTCACTTTGTGCGTTTTCCCCAGTTGGTTAGGACATTGCAGACTGAATCACCTGTATATCTGAAAAGAATGATGATTCCGTGCTTCGGATGGCACGTTAAGCCGTTAGTCCTGTCATTCCGTCTATTTGTTATCATTTTAGCAATGAATGAAAGCGCTAATGTATGGGACAATTTTTTTTTTTCGCGATTCCGATGTTGTTCCAATAGAGAAAGTTGTTCAGTTTGACGTTGATATTAAGTTGGACCCTGTATAACTCAAATACCATTACAGAAATACATAATAACTTCATGATTTGCTATTTCTCTGCATAATACCTACATCACGTATATTTTTTTGTTACATTTGAGGCCATGAGGTTATGTAATTATCATAGATTTGATTGATGGGTTTTTGCTCGACGGCGGCAAAGTCGAAAGGTAATGTTTTTAATGATTGTGTGTATGAACAACACAATTTTCATAAGCACATAATTATACGTTATACGCAGATTGGTCCCTGATGCAGGGTCTAACACCGACATCTAACGGTACTATCAGGGAACAACTGCTTAATGTGCCTTCCGAAGCATGGAGACGCTCTAGATGAAATAGGTACCACTAAAACGGTCACCCATCTAAAGACTGACAATACCAAACTTTGCTTAAGAGAAGTTTATTCCGAATAAAAATTTTCTGAAACAATCTAGAAACTAATCTCAATGTTTGTATGAAGTCATATTTTCGTTAGAATATACATCATCAGTCAGCCTGCTTTTACAGTAAAACAGCTGTATGATTGATCAAGAGTTTTAAGAGATGTTTATTCCGAATGCGTTAATGCGCGCAGCATATAAACGAAGTCTGGTGATATTTTCAATACTAACCAATTAAAGCCAACGAAATTTTTCAGAAACAATCTAGAAACTAATAATCTCTATGTTTGTATGAAGTCATATTTTCGTTAGAATATATGTATAGTTTTAGTGCTAGGATTAATTTAAGATTTTTATGGAAATCTTTCAGGCACTGTAACTTTAAAACTATACATTTTAACAAAAATCTGAGTTCATACAAGCATAGAAATTTGTTTCTAGATTGTTTCTGAAAAGTTTCATTGGGTTTAATTGAAATTGTATTGTATTGAAAATGTATTGTATTGGTATTGAAAATATCACCAGACTTAGTTTGTATAGAGCGTATATTCGCTTTAGCGTAGGCTTAACTTATAGATACAAACCACTCTCGATTTCAAAAATCTGTTATATTTTATACGTTTTTATCCGTTTACGATAACCTATTGTGTTGTTGACAAGCTATTTTTATAGTGAAACAGGTTAGTTGTGTAAGATTGTTATGGCTTTATGACTATTTCATTGTAGTTTATGATAATTTTATTTTTGATGACATTTTGATTTGTTTTTAAGATTATCGAAAGCGGCGACGAGGTCTCTAGCTGGCATACTGATTATAGTTAGGATAAAAAAAAAAGGATATTGCTATACTTCATTCCAAATAAGGACGAAAAGATGTTCCTAGCATAGCATATGCTATTTCTTCAGCTCTTCCATACAAAACTGCAAACCTACTTGAGCCAAATGTATGGGACAACAGATTTTTTTTTCGCGATTTCGATGTTGGTCCCATGGAGAAAGTTGTTCAGTTTAATGATCTGATCATCCCCTTAAAATGTGTCAGCATATTAAGAAGGACCCTGTATAACATTAGCTATCACCTTGTTTAAAAAGGCCTTATACGCCTTTATTGAAGGCGCATATTTGCATAGCAAGGCTGACCTTCTAAAACTATTGTTTACATTAGATTAACTCTTATTTGGATAGTCTGTCTGTTTAGGTGACAGCTGTCATTTGTTTTTAAATATGTATTAGGTATTTTATAATCAACACATATTTGTTATGTCTTTGCTTTTCAAACTTTTTTTTGCGTAGTAGATATACAGCATAAGCATATGCTCACGACTATATTCCCCGAGGGGGTAGTCAGAGATATTCTGAATCCTCAGAAAATCCACGTTTCACCAGTAGTACCGAAACTCTGTCCAGTGTGACGGAGGGTGAGTCCGTCGCCACATATAAGGGCCAGTGGGTACAATACATGCCTCGAAATTGAAGCATGCAGGTTTCCTCAGGATATTTTCCTTCACCGAAATGCCAGTGGTGTTACAAATCGTACATAAATTCCGAAAAACTCATTGGTACGAGTCGGCCTGGACGGGGATCGAACCATCACCTCCTGCACGGCAGCAAGGTTACTCGCCACTGGACCACCACGGCTTTTTACAAACAAATAACAAATACAGGATCCTTCTTAATATGCTGACACTTTTTTAAAAGGATTATCATACCATCAACAACAACTTCATTCATCGATTCATCGATTTTATCAATATAAATTTGATCTCAAAATGCAGAAATGATCGCGAGAAAATAATTCGAACTCCACGGAGAAAACCTCTGCATAGAAAAGAAAAACGCTGACCTTCTCTTTCTAACTCTATGCTGGAAACAGAAACGGCAAACATCAAATGTCAAATTCTGACATTGTGAATCGTACATTTTTCTTAATGACGAGTTATGACGTCTGGTTTTAACGAAAATCTACATTATTTTATTAAAAACTAGAGTTAAACCGCGACTTTGTCCGCTCAAATTATATACCAGATTTTAAAACAGATCATAAACTATCAAACTTAAAAAAATCATCAAATTCGGTTCAGTAGTTTTTGCGTGATGCTGTTACAAATATACAAACAAACAAACAGAGCAAAATCCTAAAAAAGGTTGATTTGGAGTCCGGGATACCTAAAAACAATATCGTAATCTTTTTCATGTAAATATCTTCAATGTACAGACACACTTCTGTTACTGTACATTAAAATCTGTAAGATAAAAAATATTATTATTGAGACAATTATCTCGAATGGTTTTCGATTCAGCCCTCCAAAAAAATATTGAACGTTCCAAAATGGCTCCATAGTGAAAGTTGTTCAGTTTGACAAGTAGAATGCATGCGTTCTGACTAAAAATTTACCCTGTAGAGAAACTACATCCAATCTCTGTTGAATATCAAAAAACCGGACAAGAGAGTGTCGGACTCGCCCATGATAAGGTTCCGTAGCTATTGTATAAGTAGAATAAGAAAAAAGTAGTAAAATTTAGTATCATACCTAAAAGAAAATTTTGAAACAAAACAATAGCGCGATTTAATTTCCTATCCCGCCATCTAGTTCTTCTTCTTATCGTGTGGGCAAGCCCTGGTGTCAGAGTTTTTTCAGACCGCCTTACGGCCTCTGACGTGGTTTTTATGTAACGACTATTACCACCAGAGATAGTAGCCGGGAACAACGGCTTAACGTGCCATCCGCAGCACGAAATCATCTTTCTTTTCAGACAATCAGGTGATTCAGCCTGCAATGTCCTAACCAACTGGGGAAAAACGCACAAAGTGACATATCACTAGGTGTCCCCCGTGGGAATCGAACCCACAACCTCCGTGTCATGTCATCTAGTTTATTACGCGCAATTTTTGACTTTGAGCGCTGATATCTCGAGACAGAAGCGTTACGGCGAGTTTGGTTCCCTATCCAACGACACCTCACTAATTTTATTTTAAAAAACTTTAATTCATTTTCTTTTCGAAAAAATTTTTTTTTTCATAACTACTGTATAGGGATGATCTGACCGTCAAACTGAACAACTTTCCCTATGGCACAAACATAAAAATTGTGAAAAAAAACAGCTGTTCCATACAAAACTGCAAACGTACTCGAGCCAAAATGTATGGGACAGCGGTTTTTTTTTTTGCGATTTAGATGTTGGTCCCATAGAGAAAGTTGTTCAGTTTGATAGTCTGAACATCCCCTTAAAAAAGTGTCAGCATATTAAGTTGGACCCTGTATTTAAGTTTTTGGGTTTCTGTCATCTGTCTTCATGCCAAATTTCGATTCCATAGGTGCAAAAATGTGTGAGTTATTGAGGCGGGCATACAGACAGAATGGACGAAAGTCTCAGGGTTCCTTGTTTGACTACGGAACCCTAAAAACAGATATCGGTTTAAAAAAACGACCAATTTAAATTAAAACAAATCGATTCTCAAAAGTCCCAGACAGAAATTTTAATACTTTAAAGACTTTCGTTCAGTTTCTGTTTTAATTTTAATAAACAGATTTCACTTTCTCTTGTATCGTTCGTTCGGGTGATTGATTGAAATAATGTAGATACAATCTATGAGCGTTGGTGGCGTGTTGCGGAGAGGTATACTCAATCGTTAGGGTCTATACTTCATTCCAAATAAGGACGACGAGATTTTCCGATTCCTATTTCGCTTTCTGGCCAATTCTGATTACCAAATGTAAGTAATTTATTGGATGCATACAGGGTCCTTCTTAATATGCTGACACTTTTTTAAGGGGATGATTAGACCTGAACGGATTCGAACCCAGAGCCATACCACGCCATACCTCTCCGCAACACGTCACCAACGTTCATAGATCGTATCTACATTATAAAATACTATCAACCAATAATCAAATTACAATCAATTACTTTTAATTATTTAATTAACCTGTTTTTAAACAAATCAAAGTAATTTATACTCCATTCAAAATAGCAACGAAATTTTAACGCTATTTTGAATTACATAAACAGAGATTTGAAACACTTCTTCTCACTTATTCTTAGAACAGCTTTAGTAACGTCCAAGATATGTCGGATAGTATACAGGGTCCTTCTTAATATGCTGACACTTTTTAAGAGGATGTTCAGACCATCAAACTGAACAACTTTCTCTATGGACAAACATCGAAATCGCGAAAAAAAAAACAGCTATCCCATACATTTGGCTTGAGTAGGTTTGCACTTTTGTGTCGGACAACTGATTTTTTTTCCGCGATTTCGATGTTGGTGCCATAGAGAAAGTGGTTCTGTTTGACGGTCCGATCATCCCCTTAAAAAAGTGTCAGCATATTAAGAAGGACCCTGTATACTGTTACCAAAGAGATTAATACCTAATAGAGTGAGCCATACCAATTGTAAAGTGTCCACTTTTTTTGACGTTTAGGTTTGAGTGTGTGGTATCAAGTAGTATGGACAAAAGGCACCAAGTGACATATGGCCTTATGTTTACGGTCACTTTTCACACACACTAGCTAAAAAAAAAGTGGACAGCCGCTTAAACAAATATCTATAGTTCCATCTCCTTCTACTATTAAAGGTACATCATAAGACAAAAGAGACTAACTACAATCGTAAATGTATGCGGACTCTATGGAGATCCTTCCTCTGAGACTGTTACCTATTCTGTGCTATTACCAAACAGTGCTCTAAATGCCCTGGGCGATATCCTTCTGGGCCCAAATCTGTGGCAACTAATCTGAGTTTAACATCGGATCGTGGGCGAACTAGATAAGTTGGCGCAACTCTAATATTTGTTCTACATAAGTTACAAAGCTGTTATCTGGTGCCAAATATTTGTGGGGTCTTAACTTTGACTATTTATATATGTTACGCGTGTAATTCTACTAACAAACATTTCTGCCACTTTTTGCGGGGGGCGAGGTAACATGAAATCCGCAACTTTGGATTTTATTCCCCATAACTTTAGATTCTAATTTTGAATGTTAAAAATCATGAGAATTAGTCTCGTGTGAACCCCAAACGTTCTAAGTTTGAAGTTATTATTTCGCAATTATAGGCTGTCTCGTTTAGTGATATGGTGTAAAATTGAATGTAAATGCACAAGATCAATTGTGATTATACCGTGGCAGAGGGGAAATTCTACCGCAAGGCTAGCCCTTATAATAATTAGTCAAAGGGTCTTAATATGTTCACGGTTTTAAAGGTTCCGTACCCAAAGGATGAAAACGGGACCCTATTACTAAGCCTACGTTGTCCGTCCGCCCTACCTATTTAGGGCTGTAACTTTTACGGAACCCTCAGTGCGCGAGTAGCCCGACTCGGACTTGACCGGTTTCATTATTTAGGTCATGGGTTAAACGGGTCAGAGGGAGTCCAATTAGTGCAGTAGAATTAGCACGAAATAAAGCATCATTTCACATTAATTGTGGTACTAATGATAATTTCCCCATCAACAGAGTTATGTATGGATATGATTACCTTAAATTTGCAACCGATTTGGAATTACGGAAAATGGTGAAAATTGGGAAAAACCTTAATTATTTAATAACTCCAAAACAAAAATTGTGGTACTAGTTGCGATTATACCATTTATTTAGAGAACCAGTACCTACCTTCTCAGAAAATTTGGAGCGGTTGCGACATACGGAACCTACCTAAACTTGTAAAACAGATTTTTCGTCTTTAACTCCTAGGCAAAATTTGTGGTACTAGTTGCGAACTCTTTGACAACTTGTATTAGCCTTCGCCATTTAGTTTTAAGTTCGCAACCGGTTGCGACCTACGGAACCCAAAAAAAATACTTTTTTCGAAATTCTACTTAGGGCAAAATTCGCGTAGTCTGGATTATTGCTTCTATCATATTTATAAGTCGAATTCTATCTACCTTGTAATCGCAACTTAAGAAAACATTACGGAACATTGTCTATTTCATAAATAAAAACCGCGGGTGATGCGAGGGGAATGCGTGCGGCGCGCGAGGGCGGGTCGCAGCTTGTGCGTGTACGCGGGTGTTGTGAGACGCGCGGGATGTCGCGGGGGTTCACGGCTCGTTACTACTACTCGTTATTACCTATTCTGTGACTTTACTAGACTTACCTTATACTACACATGGACGGATTAAAACCGTTATTGTACACAGCCAGCACACATCGTTCGTACGTATAGTCAGTTACAGAAAACGTGTACATAGTCACATTATACAACGTGTTAATGAATTAACGCAGAACGAAAGTAGTTTGTTTAGAATCGAGAGCAGAATCGAAATATCATGTTTTTAACTTTTCAATTTTATCAAAATATTAAATAATATGTTTGTAAAATTTAAAATTTACTGAACTCGATCTCAACCCACCGCTCAAGATCTTCAGAGCAAGCTATGCCTGCGGTCACATACCGGAACAGTGGAGTAAGGTTATATTCATACCTAAGGCTGGAAAAAAAGACTTCTCATTGCCGAAGTCATTTAGACCAATAAGCCTCTCCTCTTTTCTTTTGAAAACAATGGAAAAGGTACTGGACAGACACATCAGAGATGGGGTCCTAATTAGCAGACCCATCCACCCCAACCAACATGCCCACCGCAGAGGTAAATCTACGGAATCTGCTCTGCTCGACCTGACCGACAGAATAGAAAGGGCACTGGAGGACAAACAAATTGCACTGTGTGCATTCCTAGATATTGAGGGAGCTTTTGACAATACACCGATCAGAACACTGGTCAGGGGACTCGAACTGAAACAGGTAGACCCGATCACGATCAGATGGGTTAAGTCAATGCTCTCAAACCGAAGAGTAAAACTTACTCTTCATTCTACCACGGTGGAAGTGGCCACGACAAGGGGCTGTCCGCAAGGTGGGGTGTTATCGCCCCTATTATGGACCCTTGCTGTGGACCAGCTGTTGCATAAGATGGCTGACCTCAGAATTGACACTCAAGGCTACGCTGATGACTTAGTGATCACAGTAAGGGGCAATAGCCAATACATGATATCAACCATTATACAAAGAGCTTCTCAATACCATAAGTGCATGGTGTAGAGAAAACGAATTATCGGTTAATCCTGGTAAAACTGTTATAGTGCCGTTTACGAACAAGCGAAAGCTTGACAGGCTTGTGCAGCCTACACTGAATGGCAATCAAATACAATTTTCCACGGAAGTTAAATATCTGGGCGTAACCTTTGACCAGAAGCTTACCTGGAACCCTCACTTAGAAAATGTACTGCAGAAGGCCAAAATTGCCTTGGGCACATGCAGTCGTATGGCAGGGCTGAACTGGGGACTAAGACCCAGAACAACCTTGTGGCTGTACACCGCCATTGTGAGGCCGGTAGTAACATACGCCTCTGTGGTATGGTGGAGGAAGACCAAACAGCGGACTGCAATCACCCAGCTAAGCAGTCTACAAAGAACCGCCTGCATAATAGCAACCAGAGCCATGTCCACCTCGCCTGGGGAGGCGCTAAATGCACTGTTGGGGCTGCCGCCCTTGCATTTACACGTGCAAAGAGTGGCAATGGCCAGTATGCACAGAATCGCCTCTCAGACCACAGCGAACTGGCTTTCCGAAGGATTGAGATCTTTTAAAGACTCAGTCATGGCAATTCCTATTCTAGGCATGATAACAGATGTTATGCAGCCTAAGAACGTATGTATATAACGCTTTACTGTGGAGCTACCATCCAGAACTGACTGGCTAAGTGACAATGTGCACTGGAAAGCCGGCAGTCTTATATGGTTCACTGATGGCTCCAAGTCTAGAAATGACGTAGGCTGTGGAGTATATGGAGAGCGTCCGAGGTTTATGAAAAGAACAAATCTCGGAAAATACGCCTCAATATTCCAGGCAGAGGTATATGCCATCCTAGAATGTGCGGAGGCAAATCTGCAAAAGCGCTACGTCAACCATACTATCTACATAAACTCCGATAGTCAAGCAGCTCTATTAGCGCTGGCTTCCGACACAATAAGTTCGAAGCTAGTGGAAAACTGCTTGACTCTCCTCAATACCTTGGGTGCATTGAACAAGGTAATTTTAAGATGGGTTCCTGGGCACTCGGGCATCGTAGGCAATGAAAGGGCCGAAGAGCTAGCGAGAGATGGTGCTGGTGGCACGCAGTATGGACCAGAGCCGTTCTGTGGGGTCCCTAAAAGCCTATTCAATTTAACGCTTAGGAACTTATGTCTTAAAAAATCGACTGATCACTGGATGGATACGCCATGACTAAACCATTCCAAGGCACTAATTGCGGCATACGACTGCAAAATGGCAAAGGAGAGAATCGCGCTCAGCACGACAAACTTGCGCATTATAGTGAGGGCGCTGACGGGGCACTGTAGGCTGAACAAACACCTTACAATCCTAGGCATCAGGGACACGAAACTCTGCAGATTATGTCTGGAGGAGGACGAACCCCCCATTCACATCCTTTGTGAATGTGGCCCACTAATGCACAAACGATATGCACACTTGGGTAAACACTTTGTTCATCCGAGTGAAGTAAAATCTTTCACTGCTAAAGAAATCCTACAATTCCTAAAGGAAGTGGGTATTAGCAGTGAACTGTAACTATTGTGGCGATCACAAAAGATCTAAATAAGGTCGAAGTGATACTAGTCTGCAGAAGACTCAAATAGCCGCTTTACAACAATAAAAAAAAAAAAAAAAAAACCCACCGCTCGGGCACTCTCACCCAGAGGTGGGCGCCGACCTGAAATTTGCCGGCGGCGGCGCGGCGGCTCTACGCCGTGGCGACAATATTTTTTTTTGTTGAAAATTCACACTATAGGTGTTAAATGTTTATCTAGAAGCTCCAGGAGCCAGAAATATAACGAGAACAAAAAGAAAAAAACGTGCTCATGTTATTACAACTACAAACGCGATCTCTCAGCATTCAAAAAAACCAATCTGACTATAAAAAAAAAACGGGGTTCGTATTAGCAGGAATCGCTAGACTAATCCCGGTATGTGTAGAAACCCCGCTCTACAGTTTAAACCGGTAATAAGCACTGGCTTGGCTTGGCTGTCAGCGCTGGCAGCCAGCTCGGCAGCCCGCGCCGCCGGCACTTAACTCGGCAACCTGATATGGAAAACCAGCGTCGGCAACCAAATGAGCGACTAGCGCTGTCAGCGGAGAGTGGCCCTTATAAAGTAGTTTAGGCCTGTAAGCAGCCAACTTGGCTGTCAGCGCTAGCAGTAATCTCGGCAACCAGCGACACCTGCACCTAACTCGGCAACCAGGGTGCTGCCGGCAGCTAGCTTGGCAAGCAGCACCGGCACTGATATGGATAACCAGCGTCGGCAAGAAAATGAGTGACTCGCGCCGTCAGCGAAGGAGTAGCCCTTGTAAAGTAGTTTAGGCCTGTAACGAACTTGGCTGTTGGCGCCGGCAGGTATCTCGGCAACCGGCGCCGCCGGCAACTAACTTGGCAACCGGGGCGCTGCCGCCAGCTAGCTTGGCAAGCTAGCTATATGGATAACCAGCGCCGCACACTGTTTTCAAATGGATAAAAAGTGGACTTAGGGATTTTGAACCTTTTTTGGCTGGCATCCTATGCAATTTATCATTTCCTACAACGTTTGTATGACACACTTTTCAAAAAAGCTACAGTTTCAAAGATATTATAACTTATAGGATTTTTTTGTATTAAACGTGAACTATTTATTACATTTCAGAAAAACTGATTCATTTGGGACGCCTCTCTCTTAAAGTAGTTTATAGACGGAATTTTCCAGAATCTATCACAATAAGAACTAAATCCCAACTCGTCCCGGTTCTCGTGATATGGGGCGAAGAAACATACAACAATTAAAGTGTCACAATTTCAATTTTAAATGATAAGTTTTCGCATGTGGAGTAGCCCATGTAAAGTACTGGAGCCCGATTGCGCTAAGTTAAAACATCGAAGTTCTATTCTTATCCAATTTCAGTTCTAATCACATTGCAATCCAATTACTATTCAACTGTGCTGAATTTCGCATCGTGCTAAACTCTATGTAACTGACAGCCTTTAACGTCTGAGCGATCTGTCAAAACGGCTATAACGGCTGCCATGAGCTGAGATGATGAGATGTACCGCGATTAGCGCAATACCAAATGTGTCAAAAGTTATGGTTCGTACGTTGTCCAGTCACGGTTCAATCACCGAATATTTCCTGCGATTGCAGCCCAGTTTAGGCATGTAACTGTTATATGATTTAAATTGGAGATAATTATTAAAACACCATTGACATGTTTGAAGTCCAGTTCCAGAAGACCTTTATTCATTTTAAAAACATAAAACCTCATTTAACATTATGACAGTAACTAGCACCGACACCCAACCTGGCTGCCGGCAGCAAGCTTGGCAACCAGCGCCGGCAGCTAGCTTGGCAACCAGCGCCGGCAGCTAGCTTGGCAACCAGCGCCGGCAACCAAATGAGCGACTGGCGCCGTCAGCGGAGAGCCCATGTAAAGTACAGTTTAGCCCGGCAACTAACGCCGGCAGTACCTTAACTCGGCGGAGGCGGCGGCGGCGGCACGGGTAACCCGGCGCGGCGCCCACCTCTACCCTCACCCGACTTACTACCAAAACAAGATTCTTAAAATGTATCTATGAGCACGCTTTCATTCATTGCTGAAATGATAATAAATCGTTTTTGCCTCAAAACTTAAAATGCGAATAACTTTAAATGTTAAGTATCAAAATAATGAAATTATTGCTTCATTCTAATTATTTTGTTATTAATCAGATGGGGTTTTGCGCTTATTCATTAACACGTTGAAAAAGTGCGCACGTACAAAATGTATATACACACATACATACATAATAACATACGCGTACGTATACATAATTAATTAATTACATTGTGTTTATACGTACATAATGTATACATGGTGTCCCAAAATTCAACGTCAAGCCGAATACAGAAGATAGGTGAGTTTATAACTGTTCAGGGAAAAATACAATAAAAAATCAAAGTTTAATAGTTTTCGAGATTTTGAATAATTTTTTACATTTGAAAATTTCGCCACCCCGCGCTCAACTTTTAGATGTAGTTACTACAAATTTGTAAATTTTTTCATGAAAATACTTGTTACGCATTTGACAACATTTCATTTTAAGAAAGGTATCAAAATAAGGAAACCGTTTGGAGATTAAGTGATTCAAAGCTTGTATCAAAATTATCAGATTTTTCTATCCATTATTTTACTTAATTATTTTAGAGGTTGAATGAGATTTTATTCCTTTGCCTGCTGGGCTTTTCTATTGTATTTGACAGTTTTTATTTTTAATGTTATTGCGGCCAAGGTATCTTAGGCATAAATCCTACGTTTTTCATAAAATTCAAAAGTAAATTAAAAATAGAAATATCGGTCAAAAATAAAATCAGAAAAATACGTATCTCTTATTTTTTAACCTATTTTATATTTTTTATTAAAATTAAGTGGTTAAAAAAATTTATATTGTCAATTCTGAATAAACTTTACAGTCGACAATTCAAAAATAAAGAATTAGTTCCATACTTTTTACAGAAAACACCGTTTTCCATCAGACCTCTGCGGTACATTTTGTTTTCTATGTCAACTTTGAGTTTACACCCTGTATCAAAATGTATCGTCCTAACCTGGCAAGTTATTTTAAAAGTTGGCCAATTGCGTCGAGCGCTCGAATCGAGAAATTTTTGTTAGAAATCGAACGAAAATCAGTAGAAACACCCGCGTCCACGCACAAGCTGCAACCCGCCCCCGCGCGCCGCACGCATTCCCCTCGCATCACCCGCGGTTTTTATTTATGAAATAGACAATGTTCCGTAATGTTTTCTTAAGTTGCGATTACAAGGTAGATAGAATTCGACTAATAAATATGATAGAAGCAATAATCCAGACTACGCGAATTTTGCCCGAAGTAGAATTTCGAAAAAAGTATTTTTTTAGGGTTCCGTAGGTCGCAACCGGTTGCGAACTTAAAACTTAATGTCGAAGGCTAATACAAGTTGTCAAAGAGTTCGCAACTAGTACCACAAATTATGCCTAGGAGTTAAAGACGAAAAATCTGTTTTACAAGTTTAGGTAGGTTCCGTATGTCGCAACCGCTCCAAATTTCCTGAGAAGGTAGGTACTGGTTCTCTAAATAAATGGTATAATCGCAACTAGTACCACAATTTTTGTTTTGGAGTTATTAAATAATTAAGGTTTTTCCCAATTTTCACCATTTTCCGTAATTCGAAATCGGTTGCAAATTTAAGGTAATCATATCCATACATAACTCTGTTGATGGGGAAATTATCATTAGTACCACAATTTATGCAAATTGATAATTTAATTCTACTGCACTAAATACTACGCCTGCCAGTTCGTGGTCTCCAATCTTGCCGCAAGTTTCTTTACCATGATGATTTATGGTACCATTTTTCACTGGCGTCAAGATATTGCTAAGCAACCCGCCGGCGTTGTATGAACCTCTGTCAAGGGGATATAATTCGGAGCGCGCTCCATACAAACGTACTCTGGTGATATTTTCAATACTAACCAATTAAACTCAATGAAATTTTTCAAAATCAATCTAAAAACAAATGTCTATGCTTGTATAGAGTCAGATTTCCGTTCAAATGTAGTTTTAATGTTACAGTGCCTCAAAGATTTCCATACAAATCTTAAATTAATCCTAGCATTGAAACTGTATATTTTAACGAAAATCGGACTCCATACAAGCATAGATATTTGTTTCAAGATTGTTTCAGCAAAATTTTATTGTTTTTAATTGGTTAGTATTGAAAATATCACCATAGTACGTTTGTATGGAGCGCGCTCCGAATTATATCCTCTTAAACATTCACTTAAATCACATTCCGTTCACCAAACAAGTAGGTACATAATTTTGCAGTCGGATCTTGGTATATCTTTACTTCATTCCAAATAAGGATGACGAGATTTTCAGATTCCTATTTAGCTTTCTGGCCAATTCTGATTACCAAATGTAATTAATTTATTGGATACAAACAGGGTCCTTTTTAATATGCTGACACTTTTTTAAGGGGATGATCAGACCGTCAAACTGGACAACTATCTCTATGGCACCAACATCGAAATCGCGAAAAAAATCAGCTGTCCCAAACAAAACTGCAAACATAACTCGACTGAAATGTACAGGACAGCAGATATTTTTTTCGCGATTCTGATGTTGGTGCCATAGAGAAAGTTGTTCAGTTTGATGGTCTGATCATCCTCTTAAAAAGTTTCAGCATATTAAGAAGGACCCTGTATACTATCCGACATATATTGGACGTTACTAAAGCTGTTCTAAGAATAAGTGAGAGGAAGTGTTTCAAATCTCTGTTTCTGTAATGCAAAATAGCCTTAAATTTTCGTTGCTATTTTGAATGGAGTATAGAACTAGGACATTGTCACACAAATTATCTAGTCACATTTAAAGTACCAGAATCTAGCCTGGACTTGTGTTATGATGACTAGACAACGATATAGAATACATATATAGATACAAGCATCCATGACTCGGGTACAAATATTCATATTCATCATAAAATATTTGTCCCTTACGGGATTCGAACCCGCGACCCTCGGCACAGCAGGCAGGTTCACTACAGACTGTGCTATCGGGCCGTCAAAATTAATATTCTGTAGTAACTGCCAACAATTACTATACAACCTGCTCCGATATGGGAAAGGAATTTGCGTTGGTCGCGTTTTGTGACGACACATAATCTTAATGGTCTATTATTGTTTAGAGCAGCTGTTCTCAAACTGACTGCCAGTTGCACGTACGTTCATTAAAGTTAATCCTCCATTAAATCTTTTGCTGTCACTTTTTGTCTTGTTGACGTAGTAAAAGCTAGCAAGAGTTTAAATGGAGGATTAACTTTAATGAACGTACGTGCAACTGACCGTGAGTCGCGTGGGGCGCTGTGGAGAGAATTGGGGTGTCATGATTTTCACATTCGTATACGAAACATAATTATCACTAACATTAAACAATACAATGTGTTCCTGAGGTTTTTTTTTAAATTCTATATTTAATTTTTTTTTTATTGGGACTTTTAATCCAGAGGTTCCTGAGGTTACGCACCATTAATTTGATCATATTTCACTATGGGACAAACATTGAAATCGTGAAAAAATAAATTGTTATAACTATTTTTAATTAGGTATACACGGC
This sequence comes from Agonopterix alstromeriana, assembly GCA_963924505.1. Classification (NCBI taxonomy): domain Eukaryota; kingdom Metazoa; phylum Arthropoda; class Insecta; order Lepidoptera; family Depressariidae; genus Agonopterix; species Agonopterix alstromeriana. Next base: position 7,607,581 of record OZ004690.1, on the reverse strand, counting down.
GACACATCAAGCTACGCAAAACAAACATAAGCTGGCCGTGCGATGTTATAGATTACTCTACTTACGCGCGGCCAGGTTATTTTGGTTTTGCGTACCTTTGTGGGTGTACCTTTAAGGGTATATTACTGTTGGCGCGCTCTATACAAACGTACTATGGTGATATTTTCAATACTAACCAACTAAAGTCAATGAAATTTTGCTGAAACAATCTAGAAACAGATCTCTATGCTTGTACGGAGTCAGATTTTCGTTAAAAGTTACAGTTTTAATGCTAGGATTTATTTAAAATGTGTATGGAAATCTTTGAGACACTGTAACTTCGAAGCGCGCTCCGAATTATATCCTCTTAAGGGTGTATTCATACGATGAAACTAATCAACTCTCCCTAGGGATCATGAGTCGAAAAACGAAAATTTGTTTAGACCTCTTATAGAAAATCGATCGACTATTCCGCACTTTTGTATGGAAGGTTTAAAAGTCTCGTTTTTCGACCCTACTCCGTTGTTTTACATTTCAATTTTAAATAACATAGTAAAATCTACACTAATATTATAAAGAGGAAAGATTTGTACCTATTTTTGTATGTTTGTAATGAATAGGCTCAAAAAGTACTGGGCCGATTTAAAAAATTCTTTCACCAATAGAATGCTACATTCTTCCAATTTGACATAGGCTACATTTCATTTTGAAAAAAATTAGGGATCCTTGGTAAAATTTGAACAATGTAACCGAAGGTGTAGAAAAATGAGTCTTAAAATTTATTTGTCTACCCCGTGCGAAGCCGGGACGGGCTGCTAGTACTAGATATAATTGGTAACATTTACTGTGAAGAATTTATTGAAAATTAGCACTGCTCAGAAATATTTGAACACTTGTATGTTACGATATATCTGATGGCGACTATACGTAACGCTCTATAGCCGTGGTGGTCCAGTGGCGAGTAACCTTGCCTGCTGTGCAGGAGGCGATGGTTCGATCCCCGTCCAGACCGACTTGATGTACGATTTTTAACACCACTGGCTTTTCGGTGAAGGAAAACATCGTGAGGATACCGGCATGCTTCAATTTCGAGGCATGTATTGTACCCACTGTCCATTATAAGTGGCGACGGGCTCACCCCCCCGTCACATTGGACAGTGTTTCGGTACTAGTGAAACGTGGATGTTCTGAGTTTTCAGAATACCTCTGACTACCCCCTCGGGGAATATAGTCGTGAGCATGTGTGTGTGTGTGTGACTATGCGTAATATAAAAGTTTGGGAAACTCTTAAGAGATTAGGTTAGTAGAATTCCGAAAGTAATAGGGAGACTAATTCTCGGTCGTTTTGCGTATCAAGGAGCTGAAATTGCCTATTAGATTCCATGAAATTGGGTCAGTATAACCGTCAAGGCTTGTGTCGCCTACAGGCGCTAACAGTTCGAAATGTGTTGCTTTGAGGGTCAAAATTTAGAGAGTGTGAGACCATATCTGAACAACTTAAAATATAATCGCGATATATGTGTTTCAGTGTTGCCAGATTCATGATTAAGAATTATCACAGATTGGCCGCAAAATTATCGTCTTTTTATCGCATCTCAAATTCCCAAAACTTACGATAATTTTGGGAATTTGGGATGTCTCTTACGAGTCTAAAAGAGAGTGAGAACCAAATGATGCACGAAATTCAATCAATCTTACCTACATTACGTGCTTGTTACATATTGAAAGGTAGTGTTTATGGAATCTTAGTACAACTTTTGAATGAAACGATACGATAGTAAATATTTTGTACCTCAACTTTTCTCATTAGATCTTAAATTTTTAGTTATATTGTATACTGTACCCAATACTAAACATAGTAGTCGTTACATAAAAACCACGTCAGAGGCCGTAAGGAGGTCTGAAAAAACTCTGACACCAGGGCTCGCCCACTCGATAAGAAGAAGAGATCGCGAAATACGTGTTTTTTAAATGCGTATATGATCTGCCGATTGAATAGTCAACATAGCCCAAAAAATTGCTTAAGGGGCCATACGTCCCGTAATTACCATTGAAGATGGGTCTCTTATTTTTAGATTTTCTACAAGATTTATACAAGTTACCGAATCGAAAAAAATACACTTTATTCTTGGATGGTTCTAGTGAAATCATAAATTGAATACACGATTGAAATTACTTCACACGATAGAATTTCTTTTCGAAAAATTTAGAAAATAACGCGTGTTTAGCATTATTTTCTCAAACTAGAATAACTTGCAAACGTTTATAATTACTGGAATTATACTCACATATTCTGCATTCGTTTTATCTAGTGAAATCATTAAAAAATATACAACGTGTTAATGAATTAACGCAAAACTAGAAAGTAGTTTGTTCAGAATCGAGAGCAGAATCGAATTATCATGTTTTCAATATAGGTAATTTTTTTCAAAATATTAATAAATTTGTTTGTAAAATTTTAAATTTCCTGGACTCGATCTCAACCAACCGCACGGGCACACTCACCCTACTTACTACCAATTCAATTCAATTCAATTCAATATAATTTTATTCAATATAGGAGCTTACAGCACACTTATCAAACGTCAAATCTTTTTTAAAGCTACCACCGCGTCGGAACGTGTTGTCGCTGTAGAGAAGATGCGGCCAGAAACTCTACAACATAACACGACTTAATAACTATTACAATATAAATTCTTAAGCTAAAGTTATGTATACAATAATACATAGTCTATTTAATAAAATAATTGATACTATACAGTAAAGTAAATAAACTATAAGCTAGTGACCTCAGACCCAAGCATTTTGATCATTTAAATAAAGACAAGATTCTTAAAATGTATCCATGAGCATGTTAGCGCTTTCATTCATTGCTGAAATGATAACAAATCATTTTTGCCTCAAAACTTAAAATGTGAATAACTTTATATTTTAACTATCAAAATAATGAAATTATTGTTTCAATCTAATTATGTATTTTGTTATAAATCAGTTGGGGTGTATGAGGTTTTGCGCTTATTCATTAACACGTTGTATAGTGTCCTTCTTAATATGCTGACACTTTTTTAAGGGGATGATCAGACCGTCAAACTGAACATCTTTCTTTATGGGCCCAACATCGAAATCACGAAAAAATCTGTTGTCCCATACATTTGGCTCAAGTAGGTTTGCAGTTTTGTATAGAAGAGCTGATTATTTTTCGCGATTTCAATGTTGATTCCATAGAGAAAGAGGTAAGATTTGACGGTCTGATCATCCCCTTTAAAAGTGTCAGCATATTAAGAAAGATATAAAAAGTACTTTTATTAATTCTTGTTAAACAAGCTCGCATTTTTCGGAGGACTCGCGTTTACATTTGGTGTGATTATAGAGCAAACTCTACACTATAACAACAAATAATAAAAACCGGCCAAGTGTGTGTCGGTCTCGTGTTAAAGGACCAGCACAATTTTTTTTTTAAATTATTTTGTTGTGTGGTGGTGTGGTAGCCCGACTCGCACATGTCCGGTTTTTTTTTTTTTTTATTTATTTTAAATTTTCAACAATTACAGAGGGTACGATAAAGTATTATGTTAAAGTACATAGATAATATCACAAAAACATAACAGAACGTTTGTGATATCACTATATATATTGTGATATCATTTGAAACTGTCATATACAAGATGATATTAATCGCATAGCTTGCAAGCATGTAGAGTGGAGGTTACGCAGTACTATGCTGCAAGTATGCCGCCCACAGACCGACATTCCTATCATTTTAGCTCTAGTGAATGTTTGTACATATTATTAATTACTTTCATGCCTTCATACTCTAGCAAAGTAATTTAAGGGAAAATAATTCGGAGCGCGCTCGATGAAAACGAAGTTTGGTGATATTTTCAATGCTAACCAATTAAAGTCAATAAACATTTTCAGAAACAATCTAGAAACTAATCTCTATGTTTGTATGAAGACAGATTTTCGTTAAAATGTATAGTTTTAAAGTTACAGTGCCTCAAATTTCCATACAAATCTGAAATTAATCCTAGCACTAAAACTGTATATTTTAACGAAAATCTGACTTCATACAAACATATAGATTAGTTTCTAGATTGTTTCTGACAAATTTCATTGACTTTAATTGGTTAGTATTGACAATATCACGAGACTTCGTTTGTATGCAGCGCGCATTTACGCATTCGGAGTAAACTTCTCTTAAAGACATGCTCTCTCCTTGTGACTTCTTTACTCATAAGCATATGCTCACAACTATATTCCCCGAGGGGGTAGTCAGAGATATTCTGAATACTCAGAACATCCACGTTTCACCAGTAGTACCGAAAATCTGTCCAGTGTGACGGGGTGGGAGCAAGTCGCCACTGGTAAAACTAGGGTTGTCAGTCTGCCGCAACTCTATGGTTGCCACGTTCAAAGAAGTCATTTTTAACCCTAGAGTTGCGAAGTTGTGGCAGACTGAGAGGTGGAAACCCTAGTTTCTCCAGTTCTTTAGATTGGTCTCCTTCAGATGGAACCTTATTTACTTCCCAAACAGATCGGTGGAAGAAATGGTACCATAAATCATAATGGTAAAGGCACTTGCGGCAAGATTTTGCTAGGCAACCCTACAGCGTTTTATGAACCTCTGTATAAACTTTCACTTAAATTATATTTCGTTCACCAAACAAATAAGTGCATAATTTTGCGGTCGGATCTTAGCATATGCTCACGACTATATTCCCTCGAGGGGGTAGTCAGAGATATTCTGAAACCTCAGAACATCCACGATTCACCAGTTGTACCGAAACTCTGTCCAGTGTGACGGGGGGTGAGCCCGTCGCCACATAATGGACAGTGGGTACAATACATGCCTCCGAATTGAAGCATGCAGGTTTCCTCACGATGTTTTCCTTCACCGAAAAGCCAGTGGTGTTCCAAATCGTACATAAATTCCGAAAAACTCATTGGTACGAGTCGGCCTGGATGGGGACCGACTCATCGCCTCCTGCACGGCAGGCGAGGTTACTCGCCACTGGACCACCACGGCTTTCGGCGGTCGGATCTTGGTGTATAATAATGATATCAATTTCACCCTATATTGTACAGAGGATGTAGGGGTGCACAGTCGCGGGCAAAAGCTAGTTTTATAACATTTATAGACAAGCAAGGCTACAAATTTTAACAAACTATATAATTAAATAGATATAACAGAATTCAATAAACAGTCTATTAAAAGATGTAGACTTGGTTAAGTGTAGGCGGGAAATCAATTAATTTGTTTCGTATAAACTCATTCTTAAGTCATAAATAATAATTTATAGTTGATTGTCACCTTGTCTGTGATATTTATGTCTGTGTACAGGGTCTTTCTTTATACAGGGTGAAATCTTTGACTAATTATTATAAGGACTAGCCTTGCGGTAGCATTTCCCCTCTGCCACGGTATAAGCACAATTGATCTTGTGCATTTACATTCAATTTTACATCTTATCACTAAACGAGACAGCCTATAATTGCGAAATAATAACTTCGAACTTAGAACGTTTGGGGTTCACACGAGACTACTTTCATGATTTTTAACTTTCAAAATTAGAATCTAAAGTTATGGGGAATAAAATCCAAAGTTGCGGATTTCATGTTACCTCGCCCCCCGCAAAAAGTGGCAGAAATGTTTGTTAGTAGAATTACACGCGTAACCAGTCCACATATAAATAGTCAAAGGGTGAAATTGATATCATTAGCATCCTGTAAAATTAAGAGTCTACCCATCAAATTGAACAACTTTTACTATGGGAGCAATCAGATCGGAGCATAACAAAAAATCTGCTGTTCCATACTAAACTGCAATGCCTACTCGACTCAAATGTATGCTACAGCAGAGTTTTTTATGCTTCGATCAATTTGCCCCCATACAGACAGTTGTTCTGTTTGACGGTCTGATCATCCCAGAGTGTCAACTTATGTAGAACCTTCTTAATATGTTGACACATTTTTAAGAAGACATCGAAAGCGCGAAAAAGAAATTTGCTCTCCCATACATTTAGCTCGAGTTGATTGGTAGTTTAGTATGGAACATCAGATTTTATTTTCGTGATTTCGTTGTTGGTCCCATAGTGAAAGTTGTTCAGTTTGATGGTCTAAACCACCCCCTTAAATGTTTATTTGTATTTTTGTAACACCTTGTATTAGGGTCCAACTTAATGCAGACACTTTTTTAAGGGGATGATCAGACCGTCAAACTGAACAACTTTCTCTATGGGACCAACATTGGCATCGCGAAAAAAAAATCACCCATACATTTGGCTCGAGTAGGTTTGCAGTTTTGTATGGAATGGCAGATTTTTTTTTCGCGATTTCGATGTTGGTCCCATTGAGAAAGTTGTTCAGTTTGACGGTCTGATCATCCCCTTAAAAAAGTGTCAGCATATTAAGAAGGTCCACATATATATTTTTGTAACACCAGGAAAATATGGCCCGGCCTTGCATTTATCTATGGGGAGCGTCTTAAAAGCGAGTAGGCTGTTCGTGTGTAACATTCGTAACGTAAAAGAATTACAACGTCAACGAAACTAAACGACATAAGAAACCTGTTTATGTAATAGGAAAAAATTTCCATTAATAAATTCCCGACCTCAAGCGAGGTCAACACTCAACACCTGATCCAAGATGGCGGACCGGTCGTCCTTGCTACGGAAGGATGCGTGTGCGCAGACGTTCGCAAGGTCGCTGTCAAGGTCTTCTTTTGGTTCCCGCGAATTCTAGTTTCGTATTTATGAATCGAGGATTAAGAGTATACTGGGAGTTACAAAAGTAAAATTAAAAATTTTAAACTTTCAAGGGGATTGTTTAGACCATCAAACTGAACAACTTTCACTATGGGACCAACATCGAAATCGCGAAAAAGAAAATCACCTGTCCCATACTTTTAGCTCGAGTAGATTTGTAGTTTAGTATGTTCCATAGTGAAAGTTGTTCAGTTTGATGTTCTAAACCACCCCCTTAAATGTTTATTTTTGGAACACCTTGTATAACTGTTGGTGCGCTCCATACAAACGAAGTCTGGTGATATTTACAATACTAACCGATGAAACTCAATGAAATTTTGCAGAAACAATCTAAAAACAAATCTCAGATTTTCCTTAAAATGTACAGCTTTAAAGTTACAGTGCTTCAAAGATTTCCATACAAATCTTAAATTAATCCTAGCATTGACACTGTATATTTTAACGAAAATCGGACTCCATACAAACATAGAGGTTAGATTCTAGATTGCTTCTGAAAACTTTAATTGACTTTAATTGGTTAGGATTGAAAATATCACGAGACTTCGTTTGTATGCACCGCGAATTTACGCTTTCGGAATAAACTTCTCTTAATGAATAGTTACAAAGACCGAATAGAAGCTGACGATGATGCTAAAACCATAGACAATGATTCATAAACCAAACGGGAGCGTTGCGGAAACGGAAATCATGTACAGTTGAAAATATCACCAGAGTTCTTAGGAACTCCCCCACAAAACCTTTTTATCCTCGATTCATAAATATTTTTTTTTTTTTTTTTTTTTTTTTTGGAATGACTTAAGCAGCTTTGCTCAGGGAGCATTTACTGCTTTTTACGCGGACTATTGGAGGGACCGGAAGGGTCGCCGAGCCAATTGAATACTTAACTTAAGCAACCGACCTAGTGGACTTTTTGCTTGTGCGTTAGCACCGCATTTCCGCCAATGTCAAGTAGTTTGTGGGAGTATCTATCCCAATCTCAGGGATTGTTTTTGATGAAGAACAAGAAGAGATTAAGGAATGCGGAGCCTCGTGGCAGGCAAAGACGCGACGCGCGGACAACACGCGAGACAAGTTCTCGGGTCAGAACCTGCAACGTGACTCACGGCAGACTTTGTTGAGAGCTAAAGTCGGACCAATTTAATAGGTCACATTTGACATCTGTCAGTTTTAGCTTCGCAGTGAGGTGACCTGCTTAAAAATATCGATTGAAGTGAATGAATCGATACGGATTTCAAACATACGTGAATCGAATTATATGTGAATATCGCGGTTTGTTGGAACTACGTTTTACTTCGATTTTTTTGGGTTACATTCCTATTGTTAAAAAAGAAAAAGGGTTCACAGACGCAACATTGTAACGACGTTCAGTATTTTAGTAAAGAAATTGTTTAATATTTTCAGAATGATTTATTAGTGAAAGTAAATCGTAAAACTACCTTCTTTGGTCATTATTACAAAAAATATGTAATCGTAATTAAAAAGAGTAAAGCAATTGTGCAGTTCTCACTTCGAAAAAAATCATATTATTCTTTGCCCGCCGTTACAAGGTTACGTTTGATGAAGTATCAATAGATGTCAAATGTGACCAATTAAATTGGCCCGACTTTAATTTCAAAGGTTTCTGCAAGTTGTATTGTATTTATATTGATGTACATATGTCACTGTTGTCCTACCTAACCCCCCTTTACTAAAGAAGTATCTGTCATTGTCCACAGATTAAATTGGAGAGCGTCCTCGGGTTGACCGTCAGCAGCAATGCGGCCCTCGACTGCGATCCTAACACAGAGCTGGTGGCATATCCTGCAGGGTGAGTTTATCTTAGAATCTCTGCCATTTTCAACTTTCACACCTCGGCACTCAAGGGATGATCAACCGTCAAACTTGAACAACTTTCTCTGTAACCAGACTTCGTTTGTATTGAGCGCGCCAACGGTAATATCCCCTTAAGAGAAGTTTATTCCAAATGCATAAATGCGCGCTGCATACAGACGAAGTATGGTGATATTTTCAATACTAATCAATTAAACTTAATGAAATTTTGCAGAAACAATCTAGGAACAAATATATATGCTTGTATCGTGTCAGATTTTCGTTAAAATATACAGTTTCAATGCTAGGATTAATTTAAGATTTGTATTGAAATGTTTGAGGCACTGTAACTTTAAAACTGTACATTTTAAGAAAAATCTGACAGGATACAAGCATAGATATTTGTTTCTAGATTGCTTCTGCAAAATTTCATTGAGTTTAATTGGTTAGTATTGAAAATATCACCAGACTTCGTTTGTATGGAGCGCGCCAACAGTAATATACCCTTAAGGCGTGAAACACACTGAAGAGGCACGGGGCGATGGTACGGGAAGGGTGCGGGACAGACCCGCGCCAGGCGGCACGATGCCACAGGTCCGGCACTCTAAAGAACGTTTTTGAATTTCGAAATGGCGTCTGCACATGCGCACTTTGTGCAAACCGTCCATGACATTGCGTGTAGGGTTGGAAGCCACGCTTTGCATTTAACGTCATCTACATTTCAATACTTTTAATTGATCGTTCTATTATTAAAAATAGTATTTGAGCTAAAGAATTATTGAAACTGTGAATTCAGCGTTATTTTTCAACGTTTTTTATGCACTGAAAAGACAATTTTATGTAGTCAAATCCAACGGGTGCGGGCGCCGACTGCATTCCCTTGCTCGGTTTCCCCCAAGTTTTCCAGAAAGTGTGAGGTGAGGTGGGGTATCTGAAGTCAGAAGGGGCGGGGGGTGGCCGTTCTGTATATAGAACTATGTATATACTATTACCTATTCGCCATTATTATTGTCGTTTATTTAATAATAATTGTTCTTGACTAAGACGCTAGATTATTTAATATTATGGAAAAAAATTACCTATGTCTACACAAAATAAGTAGTCAGCACAAGCTTCGTCAATAATAATACAACAGCCGGTAATCAGCAACATGCTTCGTCAAAACCTTAAATAAACAGATAGAGATCCGCAACATGCTTCGTCAACTTACCTAACCAAAATCCACCTCACGCTTCGTCAGTAATAAAACAAAAACAGGTTTAAATGCTCTCCGCCCCTCGGAACCCACCTGGCTCAAAGGAACTCATCACACTAGCAGCATTACCACGTTGAATGGCTAGAGAAATCCTTTGAACCAGATAAGAACCCGAGCGGGGATCGTTCCCGCTCTCAAAAAGCCTCCTGCCCAGCTCTCGCACAAAAGTCTTGGCCTCACAACCCCAAACACCCGACGTTTCCACTGCTAATGGTACAAAGATGTAAAGGGACTCTAACTCTGAATACCTGTCATGCTTGAGCGAAGCCGCCCTCTCAGCCGCTGACCCAGCCTCGCGCATTGTACCCGCTAAATGTGATGCCGCGTAAGTATTCACGCACGTAACATCCCATAAAAGACAACGGCCTCTCTGCCACGGTATCAGAGTGAGCCCATCGGGCCTTTTTCCGTCCGTGCGGCTTAAACCAGGTGGTTCCAGCACACACGGAACATTGGCGGCAACCAGAGACCTACGTACTACCTCATTAAGAGCATGGTGGCGAGGCAACCTTCCGACGCAACTTCCACAACTCAGAGCGTGGTGACCATTTGCCTCCACCAACGCACCACAAACACAACGATGCGGAACGCATACGTCGCAACCCAACCTTAAGGCGACTGCAATACGCAACGAGTCGTTGTCCAAGTGCGTACCCAGCTGCGGCGAAGGCAAAGCATGCAGCCATGCCCCCGACTCGGGCTTAGAAACAGCCTTGAGACGTGCCAAATCCGCCCCGGATGCGTTATTCATAAGCTCCGCTAAAGCCCCCCTACACACAATCTCATCCCAATCCCTCTGGACTCCAGGTTTTTCAGGGGCAGCTTGATTTGGACAGGACAGAAACCATCTAGAAAGCGCCTCGTCCGCAAACGGTACAGCATAGTCGTCACCATTAACAGACAGAATCCGAGTGACTAAACCAACCACACCATGCGCGGACGCCAGAAAAGCTGCAAGGCCCGTGTCCAATACACGGCGAATCCCTAGACCACCATGTCTTACAGGAAGAGACGCCTGACACCACTGCTCCTGATTCAGCTTCACATTGAGCACCTCCTCAGTTATATCCTTCAAAGTGCTGTCCAAAGCATCCACTTCACTCGGACAAAGCCAAGTTGGAGCGGTCCTGACCGTATACGTTAGTCTTGGCATGGAGAAACAGCTCTTCAGCAGAACCAAAGATACGGAAGCTGATAGATGCCCGAAATGCTCCCGAACTGAATTGAGGGTGACGTTTTTCCCACGAAGCACATCCGGTATCGCCTCGGGGTATATAGGTGCGCCCAGCAAATTAAAGTTAGACCTATCTATAACTTTTAGGCCAGGCAAGACATCCCTGAAGCGCGTCAAAAGACTCGACGAACTAGGCCCACATTCAAAAACTTCACACTTCTCTGAGTTGACCTCTAGTCCAACTGCTTTAAGACTAGGGATAAGAGCCTCAATGTCCCTAAAAACGCAGTCCGGTTTGCCCCCAATTATTCCGTCATCAAGGTACCACACATTCAGAGACGACCCCAGAGACGCAACAATGTTATGTATGGCAAGGCTGAAAATCAGCGGACCCAAAGGGTCCCCCTGCTGCGCTCCCACCTGGGAAAGCATAGAGCTTTCGTTATAGAAAAGGTGGCTTGCCGAAAAATAGCACTGGTGTAGGAAGGGATAGAGAGAAGGAACGTGCATTTTTACCTCTGTCAAAATTGTGTCCCTTTCCACACTGTTAAAAGCGTTCTTCAAATCCAATTTCACGACTATGTCATCCTGACCACCTCTCTCAAAAACAAAAGCCCTTACCGCATGAATCGCCGCCTCACAACCCAGCGCGGTGCCGTATCCAAGTTGATGCGGATGCAGGTAAGATGAAATTTCCCTACCTACCTACCTACCTTCCTATTCCTATACCTATTACCTATTCTGTGACGATGCCCGCGCCGCGCCCGTCCCGTACCCTACCTGTACCCTCGTCGCTTGAGTACTTTGACTATTTATATGTTGACTGGTTACGCGTGTAATTCTACTAATAAACATTTCTGCCACTATTTGCGGGGGGCGAGGTAACATGAAATCCGCAACTTTGTTCCCCATAACTTTAGATTCTAATTTTGAATGTTAAAATCATGAAAAGTAGTCTCGTGTGAACCCCAAACGTTCTAAGTTATTATTTCGCAATTATAGGCTGTCTCGTTTAGTGATAAGGTGTAAAATTGAATGTAAATGTACAAGATCAATTGTGCTTATACCGTGGCAGAGGGGAAATGCTACCGCAAAGCTAGTCCTTATAATAATTAGTCAAAGCTTGAGTATAATTCACGACGCACGGCTTTCATACATTTCGTATGAAAATCTTTTGAAGCCGCACCAGGGGCACGATGCCCGCGCCGCGCCTGTCCCGTACCTTTCCCGTACCCTCGCCTCGTGACTGTATGATTCACGCCTAATAGTCGGGGAAATCTACGGATTTTTGTATGGAGAAGGTTGCATTAATTGCACTTTTGGTGATAATTTGGAATATAGTAGATAAATACCTGAAAAACATAAATTCTCAATAATCCTCGATTTTTATTGTTTATTATTGAATAATTAAAACATTTACAAAACATTAAATTTAGGTATGAACAAAAAATGGAAAACTGGTGATTTTGTACAGGATGGCTTCATTCAATACGTTTTATTTATAACAATAATAATCCCCGGTTAATATCGTAAATTTGAGTAGATATTTAATATTTTGTAAGTTTTCAAAAATTATAACCTCAAAACTAAATTATTTACTGTTTGTTTGTACACATTAAATTTGCCTTGTTTGAATTAATTGTCTATTTTGCTAGTATGCTGAAAGAAATATCTTTCGAAAAAAGCTTGCTCTTTGTACTTTTATATCGATTTTAAGGTATTTCTCAGGTTCCTGAGCCAATATAACCACGAAATCTCGACAAAAGTGTTATAAACTAACAGTAATATTATTTCAAAAACAATTTACTAAAGTGTCTTTAATGCAATCTCAAACCTTATTTTTCCTAGACTATAAGGCTGATAATGAATTGCTAACCAAAAATTACGTAACACCAGAAGGTCGAAGGTCATTACAAGTTATAAATAAAGTCTATAATCTACTTGATGGAGCGGTGAGGCAGTCGGCAGTCGGCGGGCAATTTCCTAAAATACCGCCTTTCCTTTCTGCTTACGGAAATAGGTTTCAATACATCGTCTTGTAAGGGAGCTTGTATATAAGGTTGTATTAGCTGAAACTATTGTAAGGGGATGATCAGAACATCAAACTGATCAACTGTCACTATGGGACCAAAATCGAAATAGCAAAAAAAATACTGCTATCCCATACAAAACTGCAAACATAATTGGACTCAAATGTATGGCTTAAATATATATTTTTTTTGCGATTTCGATATTGATCCCATAGAGAAAGTTGTTCAGTTTGATGGCCTAAACAACCCCCTTAAAAGATTTAAGTGTTTATCAAATAAAATATCTGCTACAGCTGCAATGGTAGAAAGTACTGCGTATACATGGTTCATCTGGACGCACGGAATCGCATTTTCTGACGCTCCATCCTTTTCTGTCGCTCAGGAACGTCATTTGCTAGAGCGAGAAAGATAGCTGCAATGCAATCGCACGCGGCAGCACCGGCAGTGCTGCGACCTTTCTCGCGCTAGCCAATGACTTTCCTGAGCGACAGAAAAGGATGGAGCGACAGAAAATGCGATTCCAGATGAGGCTCAACTCTTAATATGCTGTCACTTTTTTGAGTGGATGATAAGAACATCAAACTTTCACTATGGAGCCAACTACGAAAACGCGAAAAGAAAACTGCTGTCCCATACATTTGAGTTGAGTCGGTACAGCAGTTTTGTATGAAACAGCTGTTTCTTTGTTGCTATGTTGATATTGACTCCAGAGTAAAAGTTGTTCACGTACGCATTAGAATTTCTTCTTCAGCGTATACAGGTTTCGTCACGATGTTTTCCATCACCGTTTGAGAGCAGTCGGTATTACGTACATAAGTTAGAAAAACTCATTGGTGCATGGCATGTCGTCCGTGCGGATTCGAATTCGAAATGTATGTTATGTTTTTGGTGCGCAATAGTATAATTGAATTGAATAGAATCGGACCTCATGATTGAGTGTCCATATACTTGTATACAAAAGTAAAAATAAACATTTAAAACTTTTAAGGGTATATTACTGTTGGCGCGCTCCATACAAACGAAGTCTGGTGATATTTTCAATACTAACCAATTAAACTCAATGAAATTTTGCAGAAACAATCTAGAAACAATTCTCTACGCTTGTATCGTGTCAGATTTTCCTTAAAATGTACAGTTTTAAAGTTACAGTGCCTCAAAGATTTCCATACAAATCTTAAATTAATCCTAGCATTGAAACTGTATATTTTAACGAAAATCGGACACGATACAAGCATAGAGATTTGTTCCTAGATTGTTTCTGCAAAATTTCATTAAGTTGAATTGGCTAGTATTGAAAATATCACCATGTACGTTTGTATGGAGCGCGCTCCAAATTATATCCTCTTAAGGGGGTGTCCGGACACGGGTGACATCGGGTGGGTGTTAGTCCACCACGCGTGCACAATGCGGATTGGTAGACTTCACATACGCAGCAGAATTTCTTCTTTAGAGTATGTAGGCTCGCGATGTTTTCCTTCACCGTTTGAGAGCAGCCGATGTAGGGAACGTGGCCTACCGGTGTTTTATTCGGCTCCGCTGGAGAAGTTTTAGTGGACTGTAGTTTTTCTGGTGGCAGGAGTGGTTCGATGTAAAGGAAAGTCTTGTTTGCAGCACTGGAGGTTTTATTTTAGTGATTTTTACACCAGAGTTAGTTACACGCATAAGCACCGTTCCAATATGGAAGGCGGAAACGGAAATACAACTTTTTTAATTACTACATTTTATGTTAGTGTTGCCAACAGTCGATATATTACTGATTCGTACCCGGACCTCATGATTGAGTGTCGATATATTATAATTATGATTGTATTGTATATTATTCTGTGATTCAACAGAAGAGGGCATAATAAACGCCTACAAATTGAAGCATGTTTTTCCTCACGTCGCTTCTACGATGCTATTGACAAATTCTCAGTAGTTTGCAGTTTTTCCCTTAAACTCTACATTGTAAAGTCACCGTAAAGCAGTACAATATTAGTAGAGAGGTGACCTACTAACCTTTGATGCGGTAATACACGTGCATCAGCCTTTAAGCTGCATTCATATTGTCTATAGCCTCGTTAGAAAGACTAGAGAACTGTGATAGCCAGGAACTAAATATCTAACTAACACAGTGATCTATGCCACGGTTTATACAGAAGAGACGTGTGGCGGTGGAGGATAATCTAAGTATCACAATATAAACCTTATAGTACGTAGCATTGCGTCGTTTTCGTCGTAAAGGAGAATCGCGGCCGCTTCTCCAGGTGACGTCGCTTGGAGGCGCGGGCGTAATTCTCCAAACGACGCTATGCTACGTACTATAAGGTTAATAATTGTGTTACTTTGACTATCCGTCACCGCCACACGTCTCTTCTGTATAAACCGCGCCTTACAAAGATAAATGCCGCGGTGGGCCAAGGCCAGGAGGAGCGTGAAAGGGGGTCTTTACTATGGCATCATCGGCATCATATCAGCCGATAGACGTCCACTGCTGGACATAGGCCTTCCCTAAGGATTGTCACAACGACCGGTCCTGCGCTGCCCTCATCCAACGGGTACCCGCTGCCTTCACGAGGTCGTCGATGCCATCGGTTATCCTAAAAATCCATGATATTTTAAATGTAAAATTATGAAATTACGGTCTTGCCAGATTATCCAGACAGAATGGACGAAACTATAGGGTGTTAGGGTAAACAGTTGCATTAATTTTACGGGTGATTATACCCATGATACTGAACAACTTACCCTAAGAAACCAATAGGAAATGCGGAAAAAAACATCCACGTTTCACCAGTAGTACCGAAACTCTGTCCAGTGTGACGGGGGGTGAGCTCGTCGCCACTTATAATGGACAGTGGGTACAATACATGCCTCGAAATTGAAGCATGCAGGTTTCCTCACGATTTTTTCCTTCACCGAAAAGCCTGTGGTGTTACAAATCGTACATAAATTCCGAAAAACTCATTGGTATGAGTCTGCCTGGACGGGGATCGAACCTCTTTAAGAAAGTTGTTTAGTATCATGAGTACAATCACCCATTAAAGTAATGTAACTGTTTACCCTAACATCCTGTATATAAGGGTTATTTGTTTGACCACGGAACCCTAGAAAATAAGTCTATATAAGCGGAAAGAAAGTGGATCACTTAGCTTAACAGCTTTGCCTACTAGGTTTTAGATAATGCTATTACCTGACACGCTAAGTGTAGGCACTGGCTTAGCTTATTTTATGTTTTAAGCTATGATTGGATTAGGTATTGTTATCGGTGGTTGGTTTTGCTATACAAGGTGTTACAAAAATATAAATAAACATTTGAGGGGGTGGTTTAGACTTTGACTATTTATATGTGGACTGGTTTCGCGTGTAATTCTACTAACAAACATTTCTGCCACTTTTTGCGGAGGGCGAGGTAACATGAAATCCGCAACTTTGGATTTTATTCCCCATAACTTTAGATTCTAATTTTGAATGTTAAAAATCATGAAAGTAGTCTCGTGTGAACCTCAAACGTTCTAAGTTCGAAGTTATTCGCAATTATAGGCAGTCTCGTTTAGTGATAAGGTGTAAAATTGAATGTAAATGCACAAGATCAATTGTGCTTATACCGTGGCAGAGGGGAAATGCTACCGCAAGGCTAGTCCTTATAATAATTAGTCAAAGGGTTTAAAGCATCAAACTGAACAATATGGGAATAGCGAAAAAAAATCTGATGTTCCATACTAAACTACAAATCTACTCGAGCTAATGTACATCCGATTTTTTTTCGCAATTTCTATGGTCTAATTAAAATAAAAAATATATGCATATATCCTTCTTAATATGCTGACACTTTAAAAAAAAAAAAATTTAAAAATTAGAAAAAAAAAATATAAAAAAAAAGGAAGGGGGGGTTTAAGGGGATGATCAGACCATCAAACTGACACAACATTCTCTATGGGACCAATATCGAAAGCGCGAAAAAAAAATCTGATGTTCCATACTAAACTACAAATCTAATCGAGCTAAAAGTATGGGACAACAGTTTTTTTTTTTCGCGATTTCGATGTTGGTCCCATAGTGAAAGTTGTTCAGTTTGATGGTCTAAACCAATAATGTAGCTTATGCATGTATAACCAAATTCTAAAATCGACCAAGAATTCCTCATTTACCAAACCAAATCAAATAACTGGCATTCCCGACAAGGTTGTGACCGGAAAATTGAATGCGGCAACATGGCGGCAAACCAATAAGTGATACCGTAAATATCTAGATCGAAATATGTCTAGCTTGTGGTTAAATTGATATTTAAGGTTTGTGGCGGTTAATAATTAGTGATGCAACGAATACGAATACGAATATTCGTATTCGCCGAATAGCAGCCAATCACCGAATATTCGTATTCGGAGAATATCAGGAAGACATTCGTAATTAAATGTTTTCGCAAAACCCAATTATTGTTTGTCAGAAAGACATACATTTTCCTACGCTGCCTCTGAATTAATTTTTCCACAAACAGTCATCTTTCAAATTATCCACTGTATCTTCAGAAATACAATTTTTCAAGGGTGTCGAGGGTCAAAAAAGGGTTTTCTTTTACCACCCATAAAAGTGTCTTTTAACCGGTTTTTAAAATGGAACAAAACATTGGTCAGGACTTTAGGAATTTTAGAGCATGTCCGACACGCTGTTGATTTTGATTGTTTAAAAAATATTTCGAATGATTAACGTGCTTTTTAACATTTTTAAATTATTTTTCGCTATTCGTATTTGTATTCGTATTCGCCGAATAATAAAATCATCATTCATATTCGTATTCTTTTTCGTAAAAGTGGTATTCGTTGCATCACTATTAATAATGCACAGAATAATAGTAGGTACTATATAGAGAATGATAGAGCCAGGCCTGTTTCACTCCACAGCTCAGGTACGCTTGACGGCCGATTCCCACCGAGTGGTGAATGGCAATAGGTTAGGTATATCATGTAAACTTCTTGGTCAAATCTCATTAAACTTGCCGCCATTTTGTGAGTAGTCAATGCGAGACTTGAAAACGCGGATAGTCAAAGTAATACAATTATAAACCTTATAGTACGTAGCATAGCGTCGTTTGGAGAATTACGCCCGCGCCTCCAGGTGACATCGCCTGGAGGCGCGGATCGCGATTCTCCTTTACGACAAAAACGACGCTACGCTATATGCTACGTTCTATAAGGTTTATAATTGTGTTACTTTGACTGTCCGCCACCGCCACACGTCTCTTCTGTATAAACCGTGGCTTAGAGCCAAGCCGGACAGTAAGTTGGTTCAATCTTTCAATCGAACACAGCCATATCAAAATAAAAACAATAGTCGAACGCCAATTAGCGAATGAATGGATGACAGCATAGCACCATATACACAGAGGTCAGTGGCCATTTGTGTAACAATGATGTAATTGAGTGTCTAATTGTGACGGACACCGTGCGAGTCTGGAAACCTTCAAGAGTTCAAGATACAAGTCCCAACGCTTTCTGATGAGCATATAGGTAACCACAGAACATTATAAGAGGGGTTAGAAGTGCAAAGTAGGCGTGGAACATGTCGCCACAGGTTATGCAATAATTTGCATAACACCATAAGGCGCGCGGCGTGGTGCGAGCGAGAGGGCATGAGTAATTGTAGCAACGTGAGCGGGAAGATAATTGGCGACAGCCGTCTCCGAAGCAAAAGCGCTACTTTGCATTTCTAACCCCTCTTATAATGTTCTGTGGGTCTAGTGGGAATAAACAAGAGATAAAATAAATTAGTATTCCCACATTTTCGACTCAGTAAAGTCAACGCATCTTTCACGGGGCACTGTTTACGCTAATATATACCAAGGCTTATATAGGGTCCTTCTTAATATACGGACACTTTTTTAAGGGGATGATCAGATCGTCAAACTGAACAACTTTCTCTATGGCACCTAAATCGAGATCGGGAAAATAAAAATTGAGAAAGTTTTTCAGTGCGATGGTCTGATTATCCCCTTAAAAAAGTGTCAGCATGTTCAGACCATCAAACTGAACAATTTTCTCTATGGGACCAACATCAAAATCGCGAAAATAAAATCTGCTGTCCTGTACATTCGCCGCAAGTAGGTTTGCAGTTTTGTATGGAACAGCTGTTTTTTTTTCGCGATTTTGATGTCGGTACCATAGAGACAGTTGTTCAGTTTGACAGTCTGATCATCCCCTTAAAAAAGTGTCAGCATATTATGAAGGACCCTATACAACGTGTCAATGAATTAACGCAAAACTAGAAAGTAGTTCGTTTCGAATCGAGAGCAGAATCGAATTTTCATTTCTTTAACATACATACATACATACATACATATACTCACGCCTGTGTCCCATTGGGGTAGGCAGAGACAATTGATCGCCATCGACTACGATCCTGACATACCTCTTTTGCCTCTTCCACAGTCATAAGTCGTTTCATACAGGCTCGTCGGTTTCGGGTACTTTTCTTTAACATAGGTAATTTATTTTCAAACTATTTAATAATTTGTTTGTTAAATTTACTGATCTTTATCTCAAGCCACCGCTCGGGAACTCTCACCCTACTTACTACCAAAACAAGATTCTTATCATGTATCCATGAGCACGTTAGCGCTTTCATTTATTGCTGAAATGATAACAAATCATTTATGCCTGAAAACTTAAAATACGAAAAACTTTAAATTATAACTATCAAAATAATGAAATGATTGTTTCAATCTAATTATTTTGTTATAAATCAATTGGGGTGTATGAGGTTTTGCGCTTATACATGAACACGTTGTATATCATCGAACCCCGCTATTAGGGGAAACTACCACCATATTGTAAAATGTTTAATACCATTACATATTTATGCAACGATTGACCCCTAAAGGTAACGAGTGAACTTTAAATTAATGTGAAAGCGTGGCCGCACCTTAAGGGGTGTGGTGTGGCCGCACCTTTTAGATCGATGCAGTTCTAAATTTAAAATCGTCTGGGGTTCATATTTATAGTTATTTGAACGTAACATATTGGTCGCCGTGCCGTGCCGAATAGCCGTGGTGGTCCAGTGGCGAGTAACCTTGCCTGTCGTGCAGGAGGCAGTGGTTCGATCCCCGTCCATCACGACTCGTACCAATGAGTTTTTCGGAATGGTTTCGCGATGTTTTAGTAGTTACGAGTAGTTGAGCGGATTAGATACAGGGTCCTTAATATGATGACACTTTTTAAGGGGATGATCAGACCATCAAACTGAACAACTTTCTCTATAGGGTTTTAGGGTAAACAGTTGCATTACTTTAAGGGGTGATTGTACCCGCAATACTGAACAACTTTCCCTAAGAAACCTATAGTACACTATAGTAATTTTTTTCAAAAAATTTTATTATTTGTTTGAAAAATTTTAAATTTACTGAATTCGATGTCAACCCACCGCACAGGTACACTCACCCTATTTACTACCAAAATAAGATTCTTAAAAATATCCATGAACACGCTAGCGCTTTCATTCATTGCTGAAATGATAACAAATCATTTTTGCCTGAAAACTTAACATGCGATTAACTTTAAGTGTTAACTATCAAATTAATGAAATTATTGTTTTAATCTAATTAATTTGCTATAAATCAGTTGGGGTGTATGAGGTTTTGCGCTTATTCATTAACACGTTGTATAGGCATCGGAAAATCTTTTCGTCCTTATTTGAAATGAAGTACAAGTAACCAAGTACCTACTTAATTGTGGCAAAATGTATGTCCAAAAACTGTACTTAACTATTGTCAACCGTAACGATAATATACTCGACTTAAAAAAAAGATGTCCATCTCGCAGGTCGACGACCTCTGTTATTGTTCAACTGTACTTGATTTCCGTTTCCGCAACGCTCCCGTTTAGTTTGTGAGTCATTGTCTATGGTTTATTGATTTTTAGCATCATCGTCAGCTTCTATTCGTCCTTTGTAACTATTCATTAAGAGGATATGTGAAAAATAGGATTCTTCAAAGCATCATATATCATGAAGTACTAACAGTAGGAGTATGATTTGCGGATATGTGTAAATTGAACATATAATTGAAGTTTTGATTAGAGCCAAAACACGATTAAGAGACATTTTCTTGATAGAAAAATAAGCCAAAGTAGCCTCCGTCTTTATCGATAAACGCTTGGAACTGCTAAACGGTGAATAATAGAAACAAGAGACTTGATTTAAAAAAAGAGATTGATATTTTATAAAGTTTGATTAGAGCAGAAATGAACTTACATAAATAGTACAATTACAATTAAATAAAGTTTGTTTTACGCTTGCGTCGTTTCAGGCGCGCGCGCCGCCCCATCTCTTTCTCTCGCATCAGGCAGTAATATAAGCTATCACACGCCCATTTCGCTTCAATTATTTTTCGACATAGGCCCTTAAGAGAAGTTTATTCCGTATGCGTAAATGCGCGCTGCATACTAACGAAGTCTGGTTATAATTTCAATACTAAAGTCGAAGTCAAAATTGTTTATTCTAAATAATATCACATAGATAACTTTCTGACGTCATGTTTTTGAATCTACCACCGCGTCGGAAGGCGTTCCGTTGTAGAGAAGATGCGGCCAGAAACTCTACAACACACTTCTTTTAAACAAACAAAATATACAAAGTACAATTACAAAAATCCAATATTAAATTACATAGTGTAACATTGTTAAGACCAGACATTTTGGTCATTCGAATAATCATCGAGTTTATAGTAACCTTTTTTTACAGATGACTTGTTTAACATGGGACTTAAACTTTTTGTCTGTCAAGTTTAGAATATTCTCTGGTATCATATTATAATAACGTATACAGTGCCCCATGAAAGATGTGTTGACCTTACTAAGGCGAAAATGTGGGAATACTAATTGATTTTTTTCGAACTTACTAACCAATTAAAGTCAATGAAATTTTTCAGAAACAATCTAGAAACTAATCTCTGTTTGTAAGAAGACAGATTTTCGTTAAAATATACAGTTTTATTGCTAGGATTAATTTAAGATTTGTATGGAAATCTTTGAGGCATTGTAACTTTAAAAAGAAACGAATCGATCGACGAATTTTAACGAAAATCAGTATGCCTACCATGAGTTTTCACTGTACTTTTACTGCTGCTGTTACGTCACAAATTCGTTTGGCAGAAATTAGTCCTCAACGTAACCACTAGAAACGCTGTACGAAATTCAATACAAAATTAGCGACGCATCTACAGACGTAACCACAGAACATTATAAGAGGGGTTAGAAGTGCAAAGTAGGCGTGGAACGTGTCGCCACAGGTTATGCAATGATTTGCATAACACCATAAGGCGCGCGGCGTGGTGCGAGCGAGAGGGCATGAGTAATTGTAGCAGCGTGAGCGGGAAGTCAAGTGGCGACAGCCGTCTCCGAAGCAAAAGAGCTACTTTGCATTTCTAACCCCTCTTATAATGTTCTGTGCTACGAACGAACGGGTGTTTGGCAGATCGTTGAACTTACGAAAATGGGGGGTAGGTGGGGTCATGTGCTACCTACTCGGCCCCAACGATTTGACCTAGGCCCCAAGTTTTTGTTAGTGAGCGGGAAGACAAGTGGCGACAGCCGTCTCCGAAGCAAAAGAGCTACTTTGCATTTCTAACCCCTCTTATAATGTTCTGGGGTAGTAACTTACAGTGAAAATTCATGGTAGGCCTACTCTGGCTTCATATCATCTTCCTGCACGGCAGGCAAGCCTAGTTGCCACTGGACCACCACGACTTCAACTTAACATAAAGGTTTACAGAATCGTAAATATTTCCATTGGCTATCTATACGGCCTTCCATAATAGATCTAACAGAATACATACATACAAAAACAAACTGTATGTATGTATGTCTGTCACGCGTGTAGGTGAATATTGACAATGGTTTTAGCGTTTGTACTTGAAGGTTGGGGTTAGAGTGATGAACGGAGCGACTCGCTACCGCTTATGTCTTGTTTTTAAACGAATACAGTAAATTTTTTGGATTTCTTCTATAGATTTTCGAGTTTCTACAACCATAGGTCCAAACTGAAATGCGTTACGTATTTTTTTACTGGATGATTCAGAGTTTTCAGACCATTAAACAGAACAACTTTCACTATGGAGCCAACACCGAAAAAAAAAACTGCTATCTTAACTACTATAAAACTGTAACAAAAGTGTGTCTGTACATTGACGATATTTACATGAAAAAGATTACGATATGGTTTTTAGGTTTCCCGGACTCCAAATCAACCTTTTTTAGAATTTTTGTCGTTCTGTTTGTATGTAACAGCATCACGCAAAAAATACTGAACCGATTTTGAAGAAACTTTTTTTGTTTGATAGTTTATGATCTGACTTAAAATCTGGTATATGATTTGTGCGGAAAAAATCACGGGTAAACTCTAGTGTCATATACAACGTGTTAATGAATAAGCGCAAAACCTCATACACCCCAACTGATAGTGTCATATATAACAAAATAATTGGATTGATACAATAATTTCATTATTTTTATAGTTAAAATTTAAAGTTATTCGCATTTTAAGTTTTCAGGCAAAAATGATTGGTTATCATTTCAGCAATAAATGAACACGCTAATGTACTCATAGATACATTTTAAGAATATTGTTTTGGTAGGAAGTAGGGTGAGAGTGCCCGAGCGGTGGGTTGAGAACGAGTTCAGTAAATTTTAAATTTTACAAACAAATTATTTAATATTTTGAAAAAAATTTCCTATGTTGAAACCATGATAATTCGATTCTGCTCTCGATTCTAAACAAACTACTTTCTAGTTTTGCGTTAATTCATTAACACGTTGTAGAACTGTAGTACCCAACGATATTTGTAACAATAGACGTACCGACTCGACTCGACGATCTCTCCATAGAGAAGGTTGTTCAGTTTGATGGTCTAAATTTAACTACCCCTTTAAATATTACAAGGGTGGTTACACCTTGTTTAAGTCATCATCACCATCATCAGCGCATGTACGTCCCACTGTAGGGCACAGGCCTACCCTCATGGAGAATGTATGGGCGTTAGTCCATCACGCGTGCCCGATGCGGATTGGATACGAATCGGAATTTCTTCTTCAGCGAATGCAGGTTTCCTTACGATGTTTTCCTTCACCGTTTGAGAGCGGGCGGAAATTAGGTACAAAAGCTAGAAAAGCTCAGTACATGGCATGTTTTTCGAGCAGATTCGAACCCGGACCTCAAGATTGAGTTTCCATACTTCTCCGCGTGCCATCGACGCTCTTGGAACTACTAAATACTAGAGCTATTTCTTGAAAGCAAGCGATAATCAAAACCGCTCAGCTCATCACTCTACCGCACCCGCTCGCACACGTTACCTAATTCGTATGTATGAGGGAGACGGTGCGCACGCGGCCTTTCTCACGGCCACACGACATACCATGGTGTTTACTGATCATTACATTAGTATGGGTTTGTAATGACTATAGTCGATCTACGACGTTAACGAATGGACTCAAAAGTTTGTACGGAATCGATAACTGTAGACTGGAGTGTTGAATTTTGTATCTTGTGTCACTGTCTATTAAAATTGGCGACGTGTTCACTGTTCACAATGCATGCATGCATGCATATGCTCACGACTATATTCCCCGAGGGGGTAGTCAGAGATATTCTGAAACCTCAGAACATCCACGTTTCACCAGTAGTACCGAATTTCTGTCCAGTGTGACGGGGGTTGAGCCCGTCGCCACTTGTAATGGACAGTGGGTACAATACATGCCTCGAAATTGAAGCATGCAGGTTTCCTCGCGATGTTTTCCTTCACCGAAAAACCAGTGGTGTTATAAATCGTTCATAAATTCCGAAAAACTCATTGGTACGAGTCGGTCTGGACCGGAATCGAACCATCGCCTCCTGCACGGCAGGCAAGGTTGCTCACCACTGAACCACCACGGCATTTTGTTCACAATGAAACATATCTTTTGCTTAGATTATAATTGGAGATCGGATATTCGGATGCATATTTACCTAAACTTCATTTTTGGCTAAGAAATTATGGAAGTGGCTACTTAAAATTTTCTTTTTTAAATAAATCCTGTATGCCAGGAAATCCGGCAATACATAACTAGATCGGATGTATAGTGTGGAAGCGACTTCTTAAAACTGATAAATTAAAAAAAAAAGTAAGCATATGCATAAGCATATACTCACGACAATATTCCCCGATGGGGTAGTCAGAGATATTCTGAAACCTCAGAACATCCACGTTTCACCAGTAGTACCGAAACACTGTCCAGTGTGACGGGGGGTGAGCCCGTCACCACTTATAATGGACAGTGGGTACAATACATGCCTCGAAATTGAAGCATGCAGGTTTCCTCACGATGTTAAAAAAAAAATGTGTAAAAAAATATTTTTCGGTTAAATAAATCCCGGGATGTCAGGAATTTTGGGAATACATAACTACTCGGATGCATAGTATGCAGGCGACTTCTTAGAATTATTAAATTATATAAATAAAAGTGAGTTTTTCGGAATTTATGTACGATTTGTAACACCACTGGCTTTTCGGTGAAGGAAAACATCGTGAGGAAACCTGCATGCTTCAATTTCGAGGCATGTATTGTACCCACTGTCCATTATAAGTGGCGACGGGCTCACCCCCCGTCACACTGGACAGAGTTTCGGTACTACTGGTGAAACGTGGATGTTCTGATGTTTCAGAATATCTCTGACTACCCCCTCGGGGAATATAGTCGTGAGCATATGCATGCTATAAATAAAAATGTCTATACAAAAGTGCACTCCATAATAGCCAACACCTCATTTTAAGGTAAATATGCATCCGATTATCCGATCTCTAATTTATAATTCATCATCACCTCGCATCTGATTTGATCAGCGTGCATGCGTCTAGTCCCTAGACTAGGCCCTACAAGTGCCCTAGAGTCTAGGGTGCCCCTTTAGACTATTCCTTCTGCACGTAAGACGGCATTATTTGCCACATCTTCGGGTTTCTCTCCATTACTAGAGGTTGGCAGTCAGCTCTGTATATCTTATTGTGGAGGAACTACTGTGGAAGGTTCCTCCGGTGAAAGGTGAAGATCTTCCGCCAGGCTAGGTGTGAAGCCTGGGGACCGGCCGTGCTCCAACAGATCTTAGTTGGACCTTGTATATATATGGAATCTCTGTGATTATTTCTCTTGCGCGATTCATGTCTTGTATACGATTGTGAACCTTATGTGTAGCGGCTAACGGGTTTTCAATGTTACGTCGCATGTTGTCTTACGTACACATTTGCGAGTGCGACCGTAGCGCCATCTGTTAGCTTCGTTGCTATAACTTGTGGGTGTTGACATCTGTGGCAAGTCCTTACACTACCTAGGGTTGCCAACTTTTTCTAGACCAAATATAGTATTTCGAGCCTAATGCCCGAAAAAATATAGTAGATCCTACCTATAGCCAAACGAAACTTCGCCACTAGAACGGTTTTGTATTCATTTTTTTAACCTATGTCATCCCTGGCCAAAGGCCTGTTCCTTACTCTTGCACTCGTTCCTGTCTTGGGCAACCAATGGCCATTGGTCATCAAATTTGTCCAGGTCATCTCGCGATCTCTTCCTGGGTCGACCCGGACGCCGGTGACCGTTTTCGGGGATCCAGGGAAGGGCATTTTAAATCAAATTAAAGATTGAATAATTCGTCTCGGGTGGGACTTGAACCCGCACTCTTCCAAACCGGGGAAATGCGTTATCCAATTTCGCTACCGAGTCCACTAGCCAGAGAACGAAAAAACGAAAGCACATGTTTATAATCAATAATAGTTGAAAAAGGGCATTTTATCATTCTGCAGCATAAAATCTTGCGATATTAATCATCTCTTTCTCTCCCATTCACAGATGCACAGTGGTCCTCTACAACGTGCGCAAGAACAGGCAGTCGCACGTCCTGAACGCGTCGCGGAAGAGCGTTACGTGCGTCGCGTTCTCTCCGGACGGCAGGTACCTGGCGACGGGCGAGTGCGGGCACGCGCCCGCAGTCAGGGTCTGGGACCTGCAGGTTAGTTCGTGGGACTGGTGGCGACATCTGGTTCGTGCCAGGTACACGTCTAATATGATTTCTCTACACGCGCGCGCCGCGCCTTTGCTCCCGCTTTTCGGAAAGCGAAAGCCGCGCTCGCCGCGACAAGTAGTATGGAATGAAGCCGAGTCGCGCGCAAGAAGAGAAATCATGCTAGACGTGCTGGAAGTATTATAGTAGTGACATTTAGTAGCGACAAGTTGGAACTGATAGTGACGTCATCTACAGGGTGTCACAAAACACCATAGTTATACTTAAGGGGATGCTTCAGACCATCAAACTGAACAACTTTCTCTATGGGAACAATATCGAAAACGCGAAAAAAAATACTGCTATCCCATACATTTCAGTCAAGTAATGTTTGTAGTTTTGTATGGGACAGCAGATTTTTTTTTCGCGATATTGTTATTGGTCCCATAGACAAAGTTGTTCAGTTTAATGGTCTGATTATACCCTTAAAATAGTTTCAGCGTGTTATATGTTTAGTATAATATATACAACGTGTTAATGAATAAGCGCAAAACCTCAAACACGCCAATTGATTTACAACAAAATTATTAGATTGAAACAAAAATTTCATTATATTGATATTTAAAATGTATAGTTATTCGCAATTTAAGTTTTGAGGCAAAAATGATTTGTTATCATTTCAGCAATGAATGAAAGCGCTAACATGCTCATGGATACATTTTAAGAATCTTGTTTTGGTAGTAAGTAGGGTGAGTGTGCCCGAGCGGTGGGTCGAGTAGAGTTCAGTCAATTTTAAATTTTACAAACAAATTATTAAATATTTTGACACAAATTACCTATGTTGAAACCATGATAATTCGATTCTGCTCTCGATTCTAACCAAACTAATTTCTAGTTTTGCGTTAATTCATTAACACGTTGTCAAAAGTCAAAAAGTCAATAATTTATTCAATATAGGAGCTTGCAGCACACTTATCAAACGTCAAATCTTTTTAAAGCTACCACCGCGTCGGAAAGTGTTGTCGCTGTAGAGAAGATGCGGCCAGAAACTCTACAACCTTTGACTAATTATTATAAGGACTAGCCTTGCGGTAGCATTTCCCCTCTGCCACGGTATAAGCACAATTGATCTTGTGCATTTACATTCAATTTTACACCTTATCACTAAACGAGACAGCCTATAATTGCGAAATAATAACTTCGAACTTAGAACGTTTGGGGTTCACACGAGACTACTTTCATGATTTTTAACATTCAAAATTAGAATCTAAAGTTATGGGGAATAAAATCCAAAGTTGCGGATTTCATGTTACCTCGCCCCCCGCTAAAAGTGGCAGAAATGTTTGTTAGTAGAATTACACGCGTAACCAGTCCACATATAAATAGTCAAAGTCTACAACATAACACGACTTAATGACTATTACAATATAAAAGTTGTATATCCTCGAACCCTTTTCAGTTGCTTTATGCTTATGTTTGTCACGTTACAGGACCCGTCCGCTTCCGGTGCTGTGCAGATAGCTGAATTTCCTGGCCATACACATGGAGTTAACTGCGTCGTAAGTATTTGTAGTTACATGTTTTGCGAAATTTATCAATGCAATTTCACATTTAAAAAAATTTGGGCCTAGGTCAAATCTTTGGGGCCGAGTAGGTAGCACATGACCCCACCTACCCCCCATTTTCGTAAGTTCATCGATCTGCCGAACACCCGTTCGTTCGTAGCACAGAACATTATAAGAGGGGTTAGAAATGCAAAGTCGCGCTTTTGCTTCGGAGACGGCTGTCGCCACTTGTCTTCCCGCTCACTAACAAAAACTTGGGGCCTAGGTCAAATCTTTGGGGCCGAGTAGGTAGCAAATGCACCCCACCTACCCCCCCATTTTCGTAAGTTCAACGATCTGCCGAACACCCATTCGTAGCACAGAACATTATAAGAGGGGTTAGAAATGCAAAGTCGCGCTTTTGCTTCGGAGACGGCTGTCGCCACTTGTCTTTCCGCTCACGCTGCTACAATTACTCATGCCCACTCGCTCGCACCACGCCGCGCGCCTTATGGTGTTATGCATAACCTGTGGCGGCACGTTCCACGCCTACTTTGCACTTCTAACCTCTCTTATAATGTTCTGTGGTTCGTAATATTTCGTTATTATAAAAGTATCTTGAAAACCTGCTGAACGAATCAATCAATTATTCTTTAGCACCGTTTTTGAACCGAAAAATTTGGTGGACCTTTTGGGAGCTACGATGGCACAGACAGACTTATGCTTATAACTTAAGAGAAGTTTATTCCGAATGCGTAAATGCGCGCTGCATACAAACGAAGTCTGGTGATATTTTCAATACTAACCAATTAACCTTATTGAAACTTTGCAGAAACAATCTAGGAACAAATTTCTATGCTTGTATCGTGCCCGATTTTTGTTAAAATATACAGTTTCAATGCTAGGATTAATTTAAGATTTGTATGGAAATCTTTGACGCACTGTAACTTTAAAACTGTACATTTTAAGGATAATCTGTCACGATACAAGCATAGAGATTTGTTTCTAGATTGTTTCTGCAAAATTTCATTGAGTTTAATCGGTTAGTATTCAAAATATCACCAGATTTCGTTTGTGTGGAGCGCGCCAACAGTAATACACCCTTAAAACACAACTTTTTGCGTCAATGTAATATGCATCTGTATGGCTAATGATTCCCATAATTGTACTAATGTTTTAGCGTTTTTTTCGCAGGCATTTTCAACTTCATCAAAATATCTAGTCTCGGTTGGATCCCAGCATGACATGATAGTCAACGTGTGGGACTGGCGCGCCAATCTCAAGCTAGCTAGTAATAAGGTATGGTATTATTTCTACCACAAAACATTATAAGAGGGGTTAGAAATGCAAAGTAGCGCTTTCCCGCTCACGTTGCTACAATTACTCATGCCCTCTCGCTCGCACCTCGCCGCGCGCCTTATGGTGTTACGCAAATAATTGCATAACCTTTGGCGACACGTTCCACGCCTACTTTGCACTTCTAACCCCTCTTATAATGTTTTGTGATTTCTACCTATGATCCAAGTCACACGGTGCGGTGTGGGCAATGATATCGCCGCAGAGGTTGCCAGACAACCGCAGCGTCGCAGGGCTGATTGCATAGGATTCCTTTTTACGCTAATAACTGTGTCGACGGCGTCCAATGTTGCATCATTATCACACTTAACCCGGTCTCGTCTGGCGGTATGCAAGCTTAAGAGAAGTTTATTCCGAATGCGTAAATGCGCGCTGCATACAAACGAAGTCTGTTGATTTTTTCAATACTAATCAATTAAATTCAATGAATATTTTCACAAACAATCTAAAAACTAATCTTTATGCTTGTATGAAGTCCGATATTAATTAAAATATACAGTTTTAGTGCTAGAATTAATTTAAGATTTATATGGAAATCTTTGAGGCACTGTATATTTAAAACTATGCATTATAACGAAAATCTGACTTCATACAAGCATAGAGATTAGTTTCTAGATTGTTTCTGAAAAATGTCATTGACTTTAATAGGTTAGTATTGAAAAAATCACCAGACTTCTTTTGTATGGAGCGCGCTCCGCGAATTATATTCCCTTAAAGCAACACGTCTCCCGTCAGCGACCGGAGGGGAGTTCTTTGCGCATTTCTCCATATAAAATTTTCTGGCATTTTTTGGTGTATCGCATCCACCGCTTCGTGACTGACTTGACCAATTTAATAAAGGAGTTTTTGGAGACCTTTTCAAGACCTTTTTCATCAGCTAATAGAAACATACGTAACTTGCAGGTGTCGTCTCGTGTGAAAGCAGTCAGTTTTGCAGAGAACGGCAACTACTTCGTGACGGTCGGCTTCAGACATGTTAAGTTTTGGTATCTAGAGTACTCCAGGAATGCCAAGGTAAGATTAATAAAAATGAAAAAAAAAAACACGTGAAAAAAAAAAGATGAAGATGATGACGATGTTAATGATTATTATTATGATTAATATTACTTTAATATGATAGGGTCCTTCTTAATATGCTGACACTTTTTTAAGACGATGATCAGACCATCAAACTGATCAACTTTTTCTATGGGACCAACACCGAAATCACGAAAAAGAAAGCAGCTGTTTCATACAAAACTGCAATCCTACTTGACCCAAACAGAATTTTTTTCATGAGCATACATACATGCATTTAAAAAAAAATCAAAAAAAGGTCTCAGATGTTACTGTACCATTAATCACATCAAATTTTATCTACTTGCAGATCAAAGAACCTGTACCCCTCATGGGTCGATCAGCCATCCTCGGGGAACAGAAAGACAACGAGTTCTGTGACGTGGTTTGCGGTCGAGGAGACTCGGCCGATAGCACCTACGCGATCACAAGGGGAGGGCTGCTTTGCGAGTTCAATAGTCGACGGCTGCTTGATAAATGGGTTGAATTGAGGGTAGGTTGACAAACATACTACTAGCGCCATCTGTTGGTGAATATTAGAACTAAGTAAGAAGCAAGGACAACTTCGGTGATCATTTTCAATATAGCAGCTCCACTACTCCAACGAGCCATTGCTTGATAAATGGGTTGAACTGAGGGTAGGTGGACAAACATACTACTAGCGCCATCTGTTGGTGAATATTAGAACTAAGTAAGAAGCAAGGACAACTTCGGTGATCATTTTCAATATAGCAGCTCCACTACTCCAACGAGCCATTGCTTGATAAATGGGTTGAACTGAGGGTAGGTGGACAAACATACTACTAGCGCCATCTGTTGGTGAACGTTGGATCCAGCTGAGGAATGACAAGGGGAGGGCGGCTATGCGAGTTCAATAGTCGACGGCTGCTCGGAAAATTAGTTGAATTGAGGGTAGGTTGATAAACATATTAGTAGCGCCATCTGTTGGTGAATAGTCGACTGCTGCTCGACAAATGGGTTGAATTGAGGGTAGGTCGACAAACATTATAGTGGCGCCATCTGTTGGTGAATAGTCGACGGCTGCTCGATAAATGGGAAGAATTGAGGGTAGATGGACAAACATACTAGTGGCGCCATCTGTTGGTGAACGTTGGACCCGGCTATGTTATGACAAGGGGAGGGCAGGTCATGTTGGTCATTAGCAGAACACTCCTCAACAAATGGGACGAGAAAGTACTAGTCCTGCCAATGCGTGTTTTCTATGTAACAAAATTAGCTGAAACTATTTTTAGAGGAGTATCAGACCATCAAACTGAACAACTTTCTCTATGGGACCAATATCGAAATCGCGAAAAAAAATCCGCTGTCCCATACAAAACTATCAACATAGCTCGGCCCGAATGTATGGGACAGCAGATTTTTTTTTTCGCGAGAGAAAGTTGTTCAGTTTGATGGTCTGATACTCTTCTTAAAATAGTTTCACCTAATTTTGTCAGACCTTATATAGGCTTATTACTATTTCCTTTTTTTCCAGACGACATCAGCAAACTGCATGGCAATCGGCGCAAACTTCATATTTGTGGGGTGCGCAGAGGGTATAGTGAGGTGTTTCGAGCCGACCTCGCTGAGGTACATCACTACACTGCCGAGGACGCATTACTTGGGCGTCGATGTGCAGCAGGGCGTCAATATTAGGTGAGTGGCGAATATACTCCGATTTCATCATCATCAGCCTATAAAGGGTGTAACAAAACACTGGTGCTTTAGACCATCACCACAGAATAGGTAATCTTGACTATTATAAAACTATAACAGAAGCGTGTCTGTACATTGAAGATATTTACACGAAAATGATTACGATATGGTTTTTAGGTATCCCGGACTCCAAATCAACCTTTTTAAGAATTTTTGTGTGTCTGTTTGTCTGTTTGCTTCTTTGTATGTTTGTAACAGCATCACCCAAGAACTACTGAACCGATTTCGAGGAAACTTTTTTGTTTGATAGCTTATGATCTGACTTAAAATCTGTTATATTATTTTTGCGGACGAAGTCGCGGGTTACCTCTAGTAGTTCATAATAAAGTTGAAGGACAAAGATCTTCGCAAACCTTTTACGACATGCACGTCTAGTATGATATCTCTACATGCGCGCGACGCGCCTTCGCTGCATAGAAAATAAGCTGTTTCCGTGCTTTTCGGAGAAAGAAAGCCGCGCTTGCCGCGACTTTATGGAAAAAAGCTGAGTCGCGCGCAAGTAGAGAAATCATGCTAGACGTGCTGGTCTATTCCCTATTCCGTACTAGCATTTGCTAATGCTCCTTAAATGGCCATCCAGCCCCCCTAGTATAGTATTTCTACTCGCGCGCGACTCGGCTTTCATGATGCCGCGGCAAGCGTGATTTTCAGTCTCTGTAAAGCAGGAAGAGATCTCTTTCTGGGTAGCACATTCGCGACGCGTTTGAGTAGAAAAAACATACTAGAGGGAAGATTGTACAATGTTTAACCGACTTCAAATTATAGACCCTGAATGGTCATTCGAAATGAAAAATGATAAGAGAAACCTAAATATGATTTTCAAATACCTATTCAATGATACCCCACTCTTTGACTAATTATTATAAGGACTAGCCTTGCGGTAGCATTTCCCCTCTGCCACGGTATAAGCACAATTGATCTTGTGCATTTACATTCAATTTTACACCTTAGCACTAAACGAGACAGTCTATAATTGCGAAATAATAACTTCGAACTTAGAACGTTTGGGGTTCACACGAGACTACTTTTCATGATTTTTAACATTCATAATTAGAATCTAAAGTTATGGGGAATAAAATCCAAAGTTGCGGATTTCATGTTACCTCGCCCCCCGCAAAAAGTGGCAGAAATGTTTGTTAGTAGAATTACACGCGTAACCAGTCCATATATAAGTAGTCAAAGTACCCACTCAAAATAGTTCGTCAACTTAATTTTTTTCTTTTTCACAATATTGCGTCTGGTAGTCGCCATATTGAATTTTGTTTACTATCATGTCTTTAGTGACACTTGCAAGATTAAGACAAATCGATTGACGTAAGAATCATCAAAATCGGCCCACGCGTTTGATCTCTAGTGTGCCACAAAGGAACACACATACATACAAACATACATCCATAGGCTGATAAACACATTACCCATCCTTTGCGTCGTGCAGTCGGGTAAAAATGAGGAGGTACTATTTTGCTTATGTATGTTTTTTTTTCTTCATTCTCACAAAAGTTAAACCAATCTATTTCTATTTCCAGTCATATGTTCACGCAGCCTCCGAACGCAAGGTATCCAGACGCCATAGCGTTGACCTATGATGACAGAAACCACAAACTGACCTGCGTCTACAACGATCACAGTTTATACGTGTGGGACGTTAGAGATATCAAGAGGGTGAGTATAACGTAACCTCAGAGGAAGGATAGAGAGTTGCGCCAACTTATCTAGTTCGCCCACGATCCGATGTTAAACTCAGATTAGTTGCCACAGATTTGGGCCCAGAAGGATATCGCCCAGGGCATTTAGAGCACTGTTTGGTAATAGCACAGAATAGGTAACAGTCTCAGAGGAAGGATCTCCATAGAGTCCGCATAAATTTACAATTGTAGTTAGTCTCTTTTGTCTTATGACGTACCTTTAATAGTAAGAGATGGAACTATAGATATTTGTTTATGCGGCTGTCCACTTTTTTTTGAGCTAGTGTGTGTGAAAAGTGACCGTAAACATAAGGCCATATGTCACTTGGTGCCTTTTGTCCATACTACTTGACACCACACACTCAAACCTAAACGTCAAAAAAAGTGGACACTTTACAATTGGTATGGCTCACTCTATTAGGTATAATCTCTTTGAACGTAAAAGCGGCGGATAGTCAAAGTAACACAATTATAAACCTTATAGTACGTAGCATAGCGTCGTTTGGAGAATTACGCCCACGCCTCCAGGCGAGCCGTGGTGGTCCAGTGGCGAGTAACCTTGCCTGCCGTGCAGGAGACGATGGTTCGATCCCCGTCCAGGCCGACTCGTACCAATGAGTTTTTCGGAATTTATGTACGATTTGTAACACCACTGGCTTTTCAGTGAAGGAAAACGTCGTGAGGAAACCTGCATGCTTCAATTTCGAGGCATGTATTGTACCCACTGTCCATTATGTGGCGACGGGCTCATCCCCCGTCACACTGGACAGAGTTTCGGTACTACTGGTGAAACGTGGATGTTCTGAGGTTTCAGAGTATCTCTGACTACCCCCTCGGGGAATATAGTCGTGAGCATATGCATGCATGCCTCCAGGCGACGTCACCTGGAGGCGCGGGCGCGATTCTCCTTTACGACAAAAACGACGCTATGCTACGTACTATAAGGTTTATATAGGGTCCTTCTTAATATACTGACACCTTTTTAAACGGATGATCAGACCATCAAACTGATCAACTTTCTCTATGGCACCAACATCAAAATCGCAAAAAAAATATCAGCTGTTCCATACAGAACTGCAAACCTACTGTAGCCAAATGTATGGGACATCTGATTTTTTTTCGCGATTTCGATGTTGGTCCCATAGAAGTCTGATCATCCCCTTAAATAAGTGTCAGCATATAAAGGAGGACCCTGTATTGTGTTACTAAGATTATCCACGTCTCTTCTGTATAAACCGTGGCTAAGAAAGTTGGTTTTTTTTTAAACGGTAGAAGCGTTAGGCTCATTCTAGACATACTTTTACATATACTCACGCCTGTGTCCCATTGGGGTTGGCAGAGACAATTGATCGCCATCTGCTACGATCCTGACATACCTCTTTTGCCTCTTCCACAGTCATAAGTCGTTTCATACACGCTCGTCGGTTTTGGGTACATTGGATCTGACCCTTTTTAAGTAAGCTATCGATTTGGTCTGCATACTTACGTCTAGGGCGACCCCTTTCGACTGTTCCATTCACTCTCGCTTTATATATTTCATACGTCAGTCTACATACTTTTTCTAAGGTATAAATCATCATGTTGTTTTTTCAGGTGGGTAAATGTCACTCTGCGTTGTACCACTCGGCGTGTATCTGGGGCGTGGATATGGTGGGGGGTACGGGGCCGCTCCCCCCCGGCACCTTCCTCACCTGCTCCAGCGACGACACTGTCCGGATGTGGAGGCTGCGGCCCGACCTCCCCAACATATACAGCAATGTAAGTGTTGTGTGCTAGTTGGGAATAATTAGGCGCTCGTTGGCTAGAATAGGTAATAGTATATAGGTATAGTTCTATATACAGAACGGCCACTCCCCGCCCCCCTCTGACTACAGATACCGCACCTTACCTCACACTTTCTGGGAAACTTAGAACCGACCGACCACGGCAGGTGCAACCTCCGACACAAATGGCGCTGGACGGAGTCTCCCTTATGTGACTGCGGGATCGAAGACCAGACGATGCAACATAATACAACGGTGCCCCCTTCGAGCTTACCCGGGCCGTCATGAGGACCTGACACACCTGACACCTGAGGCCCTTCGATGGCTTCAGACGCTGGACGGTAGACTTATGACCTTATGCCTACAAACCAAAGTGGCCATACGCATAAATAAATAAATGCTCTGGTAGGTTTGAAAATTCTCTGACAGCAAGTTGACCACTAACTTGCCTCCACCAACAGAGTATTGCCCACTCCCTCACCATTATTTGTGAGAGGAGGCCTTTGCCCTGCAGTGGGATTCTACATACTTACTTATGCTCTTGTATGCTAAAAAGGAAAAATTTTAAATTACAGGAACTCCAAAAAACGGTGTACATAGACCCGGAGTTGAAGTTCCTGAAAGATGCAGACCTGACCGCCACCAGTGACAAGGACAAGTCCAAGTCTTATGATGATAAGACCGGCGTTAGGTATGTACAGTTGTACCAGATATACAACGTGTTAATGAATACGCGCAAAACCTCATACACCCCACCTGATTTATAACAAAATAATTTGATCCAAAGTATAATTTCATTATTTTGATAGTTAAAATTTAAAGTTATTCGCATTTTAAGTTTTGAGGCGAAAATGATTTGTTATCATTTCAGCAATGAATGAAAGCGCTAACGTGCTCATAAATACATTTTAAGAATCTTGTTTTAGTAGTGAGTAGGGTGAGAGTGCCCGAGCGGTGGGTTGAGAACAAGTTTAGTAAACTATCTCTGCCCTCCCTATATAACTTAAAATCGGGTATATAAGGTCCTTCTTAATATGATGACACTATTTTAAGGGGGTGATCAGACCGTCAAATTGAACAAATTTCTCTATAGCACAAACATCGAAATCGCGAAAAAAAATCTCTTTCATACAAAACTGCAAACCTACTCGAGTCTAATGTATGGGACAGCAGATATATTATGTCGTGATTTCAATGTTGGTCCCATAGAGAAAGTTGTTCAGTTAGATGGTCTGATCATATCCTTCAAAAAGTGTCAGCATATTAAGAAGAACCCTATATAATTTGTGCGGACGAAGTCGCGTGTTAACTCTAGTAAAGTATAATATTGAATGCAGTTGCTACATTTATTACCATCAGTATTAAAATTGTCCTCCCTACAGATGCGTACGCGTGTCTCCGGACGGGCAGCACATAGCTGCGGGAGACCGCGCCGGCAACATCTGGGTGCACTCGCACGCCGGCAAGTTGCTGCACACCCTCGAGGCGCACGACGCCGAGGTGCTCTGTCTGGAGTACTCGCACCGCCCCAACCTGCTCGCCTCCGCCTCTAGGGACAGGCTGATACATGTCTTCCTTGTCGATAGGGTGAGTTAAAAAAAAGACAATTATCAGACACAATCCATAGTTAAGCTAAAAGAAGTTTAAAACTTGGTTCAAAATAGAATCATTATAAATTAGTCGCAAAATTGGGTCAAAATGGGGACGGTTCGTAAATAGAATCATTATAAAATAGTCGCAAAATTGGGCCATTTTGAACCCATTTGAACCCGATAGGGTGAGTTTAAAAGAAAGACAATTATCAGACACAGTCCATAGTTAAGCTAAAAGAAGCTTAAAACTTGGTTCAAAAATAGAATCATTATAAAATAGTCGCAAAATTGGGTTCAAAATGGGGACGGTTCGTAAATAGAATCATTATAAAATAGTCGCAAAATTGGGTTCAAAATGGGGACGGTTCGTAAATAGAATCATTATAAAATAGTCGCAAAATTGGGTTCAAAATGGGGACGGTTCGTAAATAGAATCATTATAAAATAGTCGCAAATTTGGGTTCAAAATGGGGACGGTTCGTAAATAGAATCATTATAAAATAGTCGCAAATTTGGGTTCAAAATGGGGACGGTTCATAAATAGAATCATTATAAAATAGTCGCAAAATTGGGTTCAAAATGGGGACGGTTCGTAAATAGAATCATTATAAAATAGTCGCAAATTTGGGTTCAAAATGGGGACGGTTCGTAAATAGAATCATTATAAATTAGTCGCAAAACTGGGTTCAAAATGGGGACGGTTCGTAAATAGAATCATTATAAAATAGTCGCAAATTTGGGTTCAAAATGGGGACGGTTCGTAAATAGAATCATTATAAATTAGTCGCAAAACTGGGTTCAAAATGGGGACGGTTCGTAAATAGAATCATTATAAAATAGTCGCAAATTTTGGTTCAAAATGGGGACGGTTCGTAAATAGAATCATTATAAAATAGTCGCAAAATTGGGTTCAAAATGGGGACGGTTCGTAAATAGAATCATTATAAAATAGTCGCAAAATTGGGTTCAAAATGGGGACGGTTCGTAAATAGGATCACTTTAGAATAGTGTCGAATCTGGTTTCGAAATGGGAACGGTTCATAAATAGTATCATTTTAAAATATATTCACAAAGCTCGGCTCTAGATTCGAAGAGTATTCGCCTCCAGAGACAGGCTTATACACGTCTTCTTTGTCGACCGGATGAGTACAAAAAATACTGTTTCAAAATGGGGACGGTTCCTAAATATAATCATTATAAAATAGTCGCAAAACTGGGTTCGAAATGGGGACGGTTCATAAAATAGGATCACTCTAGTATAGTGTGTAATCTGGGTTCAAAATAAGTAGGGTTCATAAATAAGGTCATCATGAAATAGTCTCAAAACTGGGTTCGAAATGGGGACGGTTCATAAAATAGGATCACTCTAGTATAGTGTGTAATCTGGGTTCAAAATAAGTAGGGTTCATAAATAAGGTCATCATGAAATAGTCTCAAAACTGGGTTCGAAATGGGGACGGTTCATAAAATAGGATCACTCTAGTATAGTGTGTAATCTGGGTTCAAAATAAGTAGGGTTCATAAATAAGGTCATCATGAAATAGTCTCAAAACTGGGTTCGAAATGGGGACGGTTCATAAAATAGGATCACTCTAGTATAGTGTGTAATCTGGGTTCAAAATAAGTAGGGTTCATAAATAAGGTCATCATGAAATAGTCTCAAAACTGGGTTCGAAATGGGAACGATTCACATTTGGGATTATTATAAAATAGTCAGAAAACTGCGTTCAAAATGGGGATGGTTCATGAATAGTATCATCATAAAACAGGGTTCAAAATGGGTAGGGTTCATAAATGGGATCATTTAAAAATAGTCGCAAAACTGGGTTCGAAATGGGGACGGTTCATAAATGGGATCATTTTAGAATAGTCGCAAAACCGAGTTCCAAATTGTGAGGGTTCCTTAGAATAGAATAGAATAATTTATTTTTTTGCTTATTTTGATTATCGATAAATCAAGGTTCAAAAGCATCCGTTTCTAGACGTAGGCTTATAGACGTCTTTCTTGTTGATAGTAGAATACTTTGAATTGAAATACAGGTATAAAATTAGGTTCCAAATGGGGACGGTTCATAATTGGGATCATCATAAAATAGTCATAAATCTGGGTTCAATGGCTGCTGCTTCTAGACAAAGGCTTATACTCGTCTTCCTTTTCGATTGGGTGAGTTACTTTAGTTAGTTGGGTCCAAAATAGGGTTGGGTTCATAATTAAGTTCATCATATAATAGTCGCAAAACTGGATTCAAAATGGGGACGGTTCATAAATAGGATCATTATAAAATAATCATAAAAATAGAAAGTATTTTATTCAAATTCAAAACAATATAACACAAATAATCTAATCCGCAACGCAGGCTTCATCAAATCTTAATCACATACATCTACAACGTGTTAATGAATAAGCGCAAAACCTCGTACACCCCAACTGATTTATAACAAAATAATTAGATTGAAACAATAATTTCATTATTTTGATAGTAAAAATTGAAAGTTATTCATATTTTCAGGCATAAATGATTTGTTATCATTTCAGCAATGAATTTGAATTTCGTGCTCGTGAATACATTTTAAGAATTTTGTTTTGGTAGTAAGTAGGGTGAGAGTGCCCGTGCGGTGGGTTGAGATCGAGTTCAGTAAATTTAAAATTTTACGGACAAATTATTTAATATTTTGAAAAAAATTACCTATGTCGAAAATATGATAATTCGATTCTGCTCTCGATTCTAAACAAACTACTTTCCAGTTTTGCGTTAATTCATTAACACGTTGTATATTCGCTACAAGCTTCGTCAAATAAAAAATCATAAAAATTAATGTTTATAAAAATATGAAGCATGTGCTTGTGCATTGTGCAGCATTGCTATGTTATAATTTTAAATCTGGTACTTTAAAATCTGGATACAAAACAAAATAGATTTAAAAGTGGACTCAACATTTTAAACCAAACCAAATATACTCTAAACTTGGGGCAACTTTAACTGGGTCCAAAATTTAATGGTCTAAAAAAATATTGGGTCCAACATTAATTTGGGTCCAATAAAGGGTTAGATCAACAATATTGACGTTGTAACTATTCGTTAAGCCAGGTCAGAGGCCTAGTAAGGCCTTGAAAATTCTCTGACAGCAAGTTGACCACTAACTTGCCTCCACCAACACGCACTGGGCCCGCGTGGTGGAGTGTGGCCCACTCCCTCTCACCCTCTTTAATTTTTTTTTTTTAATATCTTGGACATTGTCACACAAATTATCTAGTCACATTTAAAGTACCAGAATCTAGCATGGACTTGTATTATGATGACTAGACAACGATATAGAATACATATACAGGTTCTTAATATGCTGACACTTTTTTAAGGACTTGATCAGACCATCAAACTGAACAACTTTCTCTATGGGACCAACATCGAAATCGCGGAAAAAAAATCAGCCGTCCCATACATTTGGCTCGAGTAAGATTTCAGTTTAGTATGGAACAGCTGATTTCATTTTCGCGATTTCGACAGTGGTCCCATAGAGAAAATTGTTCAGTTCGATGGTCTGATCATCCTCTTAAAAAAGTGTCAGCATATTAAGAAGGACCCTATATAGATACAAACATCCATGACTCGGGTGGTTCAAATATTCATATTCATCATACAAATATTTGTCCTTTACGGGATTCGAACCCGCGACCCTCGGCACAGCAGGCAGGTTCACTACAGACTGTGCTATCGGACCGTCACTTACTCGTGAGAGGAAACCTTTGCCCTGCAGTGGGATTCTACAGGATATAACATAATTTCTTTTTTTAATTTCAATTGACAACATTTCATTTTAAGAATGGTACCATAATAATAAAATCATTTGGAGATTATGTGATTCAAAGCTTATATCAAAATTATCAGATTTTTCTATCCATTATTTCTCGAGTTATTTGAAAAATACGGAAAAATAAAATAGAGGTTGAATGAGATTTTATTCCTTTGCTTGTTTTTTTTTTTTAAGTAGTTTATCCTTTCGGAAAGGCAATGGGAACTAGCCCTTACAGCCTGGTCTTTTGTTATATTTTCCTTTGTACTTAAACCTAACCTACCTAACTCTTGAAATGCGAGGGTGGTACACACATTCCAATGTTGAGGGGGGTACACACATTCCAATGTTGAGGGGAGTTTTACGCGAGGATCAATCCGAATCAAACAGGAGCGCCTTCTTTATTTCTCACTTTTACTATATTGTTCTCCATTAATGGCACATTATTCAACTAATTCCACCACTTTAACACAATAATAACCACGAAAAACGAATTTAGAAAATTAAGAAACAAAGC
The DNA here is from genome assembly GCA_963924505.1 of Agonopterix alstromeriana. Taxonomy (NCBI): domain Eukaryota; kingdom Metazoa; phylum Arthropoda; class Insecta; order Lepidoptera; family Depressariidae; genus Agonopterix; species Agonopterix alstromeriana. The sequence continues at coordinate 7,565,557 of OZ004690.1, read as the reverse complement.
CCGTCCTTTTCTTCACGATTCACATGCTAAACTCTCCTGATGAAGATGGGATGATAGATGAACGATGACGATGAAATTGTGGTCGATTTTGTAAGCTCGTGCGTTGCCGCCAAAATCACCAGTGCGATTTAACTTGCACCAAAACTTTTGTTCTTTCTTCGTATGTATTTGAGAGTCCTGTTATTTTGTATCCGCACTAAATTATGTCACAAATATCACTAAAACCAATTTTTCACGAATATCAAATACAACATCGACCGAACAAATTAATGGCGGCAAGCCAACCTTCCTTTGCTTGCTTGGCTTTTCTATTGTATCTGACAGTTTTTATTTTTAATGTTATTGCAACCAAGGTATCTTAGCCATAAATCCTATGTTTTTCAGAAAATTCAAAAGTAAATTAAAAATAGAAATGTCGGTCAAAAATAAAATCTGAAAAATACGTATCTCTTATTTTTTAAACTATTTTTAAAAACAGTTGGCTAAAAAAATTTTATGTTGTCAATTGCAGGGCTACCAGATCCTGCAAACGCTGGACGAGCACTCGTCCTCGATCACCGCTGTGCGCTTCCTAAGCTCAGGATCAGGACTCCAGATGGTCTCCTGCGGTGCTGACAAGACGATACTGTTTAGGCAGCTGAGGAGCGTTAGTATTTATAGTTTGCTATTGTTGTTGATTATGTGGCGAGATGGCTAAGCTCGGAGTTTCCCTGCGAGATCGATGAAGATATAAGGCTTTGAACTTATCAATAGGAAATTTCAAAGCTTTATATCTTCGTAATCCTATCCTACTAATATTATAAATGCGAAAGATTGTATGAATGGATGTACTTTGACTGTTTATATGTGGACTGGTTACGCGTGTAATTCTACAAACAAACATTTCTGCCACTTTTTGCGGGGGGCGAGGTAACATGAAATCCGCAACTTTGGATTTTATTCCCCATAACTTTAGATTCTAATTTTGAATGTTAAAAATCATGAAAAGTAGTCTCGTGTGAACCCCAAACGTTCTAAGTTCGAAGTTATTATTTCGCAATTATAGGCTGTCTCGTTTAGTGATAAGGTGTAAAATTGAATGTAAATGCACAAGATCAATTGTGCTTATACCGTGGCAGAGGCTAGTCCTTAGAATAATTAGTCAAAGTGGATGTATGTTTGTTACTCTTTCACGAAAAAACTACTGAACGGATTTTGATGAAACTTGAAACACAGATAGAATATTATCTGGAGTAACACATAGGATACTTTTTAAGGTCTACGCAGACGGAGTCGCGAGCAACAGCTAGAGTATGTTATAAATTGCAAATGTTATTTGATACGCGGCATCTAGATTTTCTAAACATATATTTATTTATACAAAAAATACAAAGTGCGTATCCAAAACAGGCTTCGTCAAAGGAAATACACCAATCTGATTCACTGATTGTGCGTTTTTCCCCAGTTGGTTAGGACATTGCAGGCTGAATCACCTGATTGTCTGAAAAGAAAGATGATTCCGTGCGTCGGATGGCACGTTAAGCCGTTGATCCCGGCTACTATCTCTGGTGGTAGTAGTCGTTACATAAAAACCACGTCAGAGGCCGTAAGGCGGTCTGAAAAAACTGTGACACCAGGGCTTGCCCACACGATAAGGAGAAGACCACTAAGTTTTTGGTCACGTACTGGTGCTTTAATTGCGTCTAATTTGAACGCGTGTCTGTGTGACCGATTTGTTTGTTGGGTATGTTATTTTATCCCGTAGAAGCACTTAGTTTAAATGTTAAAGTCCGGCCGCTGAAAGATTGCGTTTGACAGTTACCATAAAATTGTAAAAAACTGAATGAAAACTATAAATGCCGATCATTATTTAGTAGCTTTTTGAACTTAAAAGGGCAGCTAGTGCCCTGTGTACTAGAGTGAGCACAGGTAAACAATATTTTCATTCAGTTTTTTACAATTTTATGGTAACTGTCAAACGCAATCTTTCAGCAGCCGGACTTTAGTTCCGAGTCGCGCTGGAATTCTGGCGGAGTACGGACGCTTGCGTATCGGCGCGTTGGGATTGCACGTGGCTCCACCATTTTGTGAACTCTTTTGTGTTTTAACCTTAAAACAATCACTTGAGGTTATAAACTATTTACATTGGCAAAACTGCCACTCTAGACTTAATAAATACTACTGATCATTTTCCTTCATATACTATCCACATAACGAGACATTGGCTGAATTGTGATAACGCATCGGATGCCACTAAACACAAAATTGAATTGAATTGACTTTAGTTCCTCTTTTTATTTCTCAAAATTTTATAAATTGTACTTTTCGTTTGTCTCGTTGTACCTTAAACAGATTTTAAAACGTGTTGTCATGTAATTGGCGTTGTAAAATTTAAATTTTTTAGTATTAGAAATTAAGTAATTTGCTGTTTGATGACCAATAAATATAAATTAATTAAATTAAAAGTGTCCCCCATGGGAATCGATCCCACGACCTCCGGGTCAAGAACATAATGCTCTTAACCATTAGACCACCATGTTATTGATGAAGAGGTATTGATTTCAGACGGCAGACGGTAGCTATCAGTTCGCACGAGGACAGAATGTATCTGGCAGGACTACTCTGTACGACATGGAAGTCGATGCTGGAGGCAGGCATATACTAACTGCTTGTCAGGTATTATCATAGAACATTATAAGAGGGGTTATAAGTGCAAAGTAGGCGTGGAACGTGTCGCCATCTTTGACTATTTATATGTGGACTGGTTACGCGTGTAATTCTACTTAGGCTCTTTTTCCACTACTCCGGTCCGGTACACGATAATTTCCAATCCGATTTAGAAATGTATTACACTAATATACTCGCTTTTCCACTACGTTGACCGGGTTTCGATATTTTTCTGAAGGTTATTTCCGACATCCGACGCCGGACCGGAGTAGTGGAAAAAGAGCGTAACAAACATTTCTGCCACTTTGCTGGGGGCGAGGTAACATGAAGTCCGCAACTTTGGATTTTATTCCCCATAACTTTAGATTCTAATTTTGAATGTTATAAATCATGAAAAGTAGTCTCGTGTGAACCCCAAACGTTCTAAGTTCGAAGTTATTATATTACCGCGGCAGAGGGGAAATGCTACCGCAAGGCTAGTCCTTATAATAATTAGTCAAAGGTCTCCACAGGTTATGCAATGATTTGCATAACACCATAAGGCGCGCGGCGTGGTGCGAGCGAGAGGGCATGAGTAATTGTAGCAGCGTGAGCGGGAAGACAAGTTGCGACAGCCGTCTCCGAAGCAAAAGCGCTACTTTGCATTTCTAACCCCTCTTATAATGTTTTGTGGGTATTATTATAGCTTTATTAGTTTTTAGTTTTTTTACAAGCCGTGGTGGTCCAGTGGCGAGTAACCTTGCCTGTCGTGCAGGAGGCGATGGTTCGATCCCCGTCCAGGCCGACTCGTACCAATGAGTTTTTCGACATTTATGTACGTTTTGAAACACCACTGGCTTTTCGATGAAGGAAAACATCGTGAGGAAACCTGCATGCTTCAATTTCGAGGCATGTATTGTACCCACTGTCCATTATGTGGCGACGGGTTCACAGGTACTACTGGTGAAACGTGTATGTTCTGAGGTGTCATAATATCTCTTACTACCCCCTCGGGGAATATAGTCGTGAGCATATATGCTTATTAGTTTTTTTTCATTTATTTCCTTTTCGAAACTGACAAATACAGCATAGCTCATCATCATCATATCGTATGGCTTTTTTTTGTCGTCCTGCTTGGATCCGGGGAGGTTTAAATTTCGATGTAATAGTTATTTGTTATACAAGAGTGCAAAGTTGCTTTTTAACCGCGTGCTCAATTTTGATGACCGAGCAAGCGAAGGATTCTAAAATTGAATCACTAGCGCAGCGAGTGATCAATTGTTCAGTTTGACGGTCTGAACATCCCCTTAAAAGTGTCAGCATATTAATAAGGACCCTGTATGATAATAGTGAGAGATGTATGGTTGAATATGTAATTACAGTTTTTACTTTAACAGGATCGTAACGTGCGTGTGTACAGCTCGTCACACGGGAGACACACAAAGACATTTAGAGGCACGACGGCTGAAGATGGAACTCTTATAAAGGTACAAAAGGCTTTTCGGTAAAGGAAAACATCGTGAGGAAACCTGCATGCTTCAATTTCGAGGCATGTATTGTACCCACTGTCCATTACAAGTGGCGACAAGTCACACTGGACAGAGATTCGGTACTACGGTGAAACGTGGATGCTCTAAGTTTTCAGAATATCTCTGACTACCCCCTCGGGGAATATAGTCGTGAGCATATGCTATGCTATATTCCCCGAGGGGGTAGTCATAGATATTCTGAAACCTCTGAACATCCAAGATTCACTAGTACCGAAACTCTGTCCAGTGTGACGGGGGGTGAGCCCGTCGCCACTTATAATGGACAGTGGGTACAATACATGCCTCGAAATTGAAGCATGCAGGTTTCCTCACGACAAATATGACATCCCATTCGAAGACGAACGAAAGACTGTCGCGTAATTGGTTCTCTTTTTACGTTTTGATGCTCTTTTGGTTCGGGCAATTTTGAGCGCGGACCCTACGTCCAGTCACAGGTCCGGCACTCTAAAGAACGTTTTTGAATTTCGAAATGGCGTCTGCACATGCGCACTTTGTGCAAACCGTCCATGACATTGCGTGTAGGGTTGGAAGCCACGCTTTGCATTTAACGTCATCGATATTTCAATACTTTTAATTGTTCGTTCTATTATTAAAAATAGTATTTGAGCTAAAGAATTATTGAAAATGTGAATTTAGCGTTATTTTTCAACGTTTTTTATGCACTGGTAAGACACAACTTTATGTAGACAAATCCAACGTGTGCGCGCGTCTGACTGCATTCCCTTGCTCGGATTCCCTAAAGTTTCCCAAAAAGTGTGAGGTGAGGTGGGGGATCTGAAGTCAGAGGGGGGCGGGGAGTGGCCGTTCTGTATATAGAACTATATATTATTACCTATTCTGTGGTAGTGATCCAGTTGCGAGTAACCTTGCTGCCGTGCAGGAGGCGATGGTTCGATCCCCGTCCAGACCGACTCGTACCAATGAATTTTTCGGAATTTATGTACGATTTGTAACACTTTTCGTTCGAGATGCCTTTATCCTACAGTGGGATCCTATAGGCTATAACTTTAAATTCGGGCCAATTTAATAGGTCACATTTGACATCTATTGATACTTCATCAAACGTAACCTTGTAACGGCGGGCAAGGAAATATGGTTTATTTTTGTTAGCACTGCACAATTGCTTTACTCTTTTAATTACGATTACATAGTGCATAGTGCATGGACATGTAATTTGTATGCCGAAAGGCTAAACATGAAGGACTTTGTAAAACCTGACATCTACTGTAATGTATACTCATGTTTCACAAATAAATGATTCTTATTCTTATTCTTATAGTTTTTGTAATAATGACCAAAGAAGGTAATTTTTCGATTTACTTTCACTAATAAACCATTCTAAACATAACAAAAAAAATTCTGTTCTAAAGAACTGAACGTCGTTACAAAGTTGCGTCTGTGAACCCTTTTTCTTTTTTAACACTAGGGATGTAACCCAAAAAAATCGAAGTAAAATCGCGATATTCACATATTCACGTATGTTTGAAATCCGTATCGATTCATTCACTTTAATCGAAGTTTTTAAGCAGGTCACCTCACTACGAAGCTAAAACTGACAGATGTCAAATGTGACCTATTAAATAGAGTCGCGCTGCAAGTCTGGCGGAGTACGGACGCGTGCGTACCGACGCGTTAGGCTTGCACGTGGCTCCGCCATTTTGTGAACTCTTTCGTGTTTTAACCTTAAAACAATCACTTGAGATTATAAACTACTTACATTGGCAAAACTGTCACGCTAGACTTAATTAATACAACTGATCATTTTCCTACGTATACTCTCCACATAACGAGACATTGGCTGAATTGTGATAACACATCGGATGCCACTAAACAAAAATTGAATTGAATTGAATTGAATTCAACATAAGAAGACTGTATGATGAAAACTTTGCAGGTGGCGTTAGACAACAGCGGTATATACCTCGCTACATCGAGCACTGATAAAATTCTCAGCGTCTACGATTACTACTCGGGTGAATGTATGGCGACCATGTATGGACATTCCGAAATCGTCACCGGATTGAGGTATAACACGTTTTCTCTATTCTCTATGATTCCTATACAATAAGCTAAACACTGCTGGAGAATGTATGGAAAACGTCTTTGCGGCCTTTCTATACAGGGTCCGTAATATGCTGACGGGTTTTTAAGGGGATGATGATAGCTTGGCGGAAGATCTTCCCTTTTCAATGGAGGAACCTTCCGGTTGCCAGCAACCTTGCCTGCCGTGCAGGAGGCGATGGTTCGATCCCCGTCCAGACCGACTCGTACCAATGAGTTTTTCGGAATTTATGTACGATTTATAACACCACTGGCTTTTCGGTGAAGGAAAACATCGTGAGGAAACCTGCATCAATTTCTAGGCTGATCATTGTACTGGCCATTACAAGTGGCGACGGGCTCACTCCCCGTCACACTGGACAGAGTTTCGGTACTAGTGAAACGTGGATGTTCTGCGGATTCAGAATATCTCTGACTACCCCCGCGGGGAATACAATCGTGAGCATATGCTGATGTTTTGACTAATTAAGAGGATATAATTCGAAGCGCGCTCCATACAAACGTACTATGGTGATATTTTCAATACTAACCAATTAAAAACAATTAAATTTTTCAGAATCAGTCTAAAAACAAATATCTATGCTTGTATAGAATCAGATCTTCTTTAAAATGTATTGTTTTAAAGTTACAGTGCCTCAAACTTTTCCATACAAATCTTAAATTAATCCTAGCATTGAAACTGTACATTTTAACGAAAATCTGACTCCATACAAGCGTAGATATTTGTTTCAAGATTGTTTCAGCAAAATTTCATTGACTTTAGTTGGTTAGTATAGAAAATATCACCATAGTACGTTTGTATGGAGCGCGCTCCGAACTTTGACTATTTATTATAAGGACTTGCCTTGCGGCAGCATTTCCCCTCTGCCACGGTATAAGCACAATTGATCTTGTGCATTTACATTCAATTTTAAACCTTATCACTAAACGAGAAAGCCTATAATTGCGAAATAATAACTTCGAACTTAGAACGTTTGGGGTTCACACGAGACTACTTTCATGATTTTTAACATTCAAAATTAGAATCTAAAGTTATGGGGAATAAAATCCAAAGTTGCGGATTTCATGTTACCTCGCCCCCCGCAAAAAGTGGCAGAAATGTTTGTTAGTAGAATTACACGCGTAACCAGTCCACATATAAATAGTCAAAGGCTCCGAATTATATCCACTTAACGGTCTTGTCCACAGGTTCACACCAGATTGCCAGCATCTAATATCAGCATCAGGAGACGGTTGTATATTTGTATGGCGAGTGCCCCACGACATGGTGGTGACGATGCGAGCCAGGCTCGCGCAGCAAGCTATTCGACAGGGGAAGTAAGTAATTAATAACTAGCAAAACCCCGGCAGACGTACTGTGTATACAGTATTTAAACTACCTAAAGGCACACCTCTAAACCACGTACTCTATCCATCAAACTGAACAACTTTTACTACGGGAGCAAACCTGACAGAACAAAAAAAAAATCTATTCCATGCTAAACTGCAATGCTCACACGACTTAAATGTATGAAATAGATGTTTTTTTTACCCGACTGCACCAGGAGGGTTATGTTTTTCGAGTGTATGTATGTATGTTTGTATGTCTATTTCTTTGGCACGGCCTACAGCCTAAACGGTTTGATGGATTTTAATGTATGAGGTTTCATTACATTCGTAAAAATTGTGAGAGTGACATAGACTATATCATTTTAATATGGCGTCTGCGGAATAAAAAATTTGGGGAAATAAAAAATTTTTTTTGTAAAAAATTACAATATGGGTATCAAATGAAAGCTAGTGATCAGACGATTCCAAACATATAAATATTATAGTACTTTTATGTAACCGTTTCGACACAAGACTAAAAAGTATGGAATAAACTAAATTATTAAGATAAACAAAAAACCCGACTGCATAAAAAATCCTAATGACTGAAAAGAGAAAAACAAGCTCTATAATCAGCTATAACAGCTTTATTTGAGCTAATATAATTTGAATGTTATTAGGTAGGTATTGCAGGCGGGGACAAACCAATAACCAACCAAAAATCTTCTTTGTTCCCGTTTGCGATTATACTCCACCGGTTGAAGAAAATATGGTTTTGATATTATTAAAGTCTGCAAATTTTTAATATAACAATTTTACCTGTAAATAAAATTATTATTAAGCATACTTACCTTATTCCAGGTCTATTATTATATTTGAGAGCGGCTTACTTGACTTCCGTTTCCGAGCGAACATTACCCTAGTAAAGCGCCATCTGGTGGACACAATCAGCAGCCAGGCAGTGGGGGGGCACGGCCATGAAGCCGGTGCCCGCCATTTTACTTTCATTGAAGATTTGAATTCAGCTAGCGTTCAGCGTGATCGTGCTGCAGAATGCGAGCAAATAACACGACTAGTGTAGGTGTGACCGTGTCAGAGAGCGAGCACGACTATCACAAAACGCCAGCACGATCGTATCCTGGTATGCCTTAAAAAGATAGTTTATGATTTCGTTGTTCAAGGTTAGGAAGAACGATATTACAGCAGACAGGTGTACAAAATAGACCTGGAATAAGGTAAGTATGCTTAATAATAATTTTATTTACAGGTAAAATTGTTATATTAAGCTTTTATACCTTATTCCAGGTCTATTATTATATTTGAGAAGTGTTTGGTATCGGCTGCTGGATTGCTTCTGGATTGACGCCAATGTGATTTATACGAAGTTCATTGATTATTTCAAATTGGTTTTCTTTGTGCGAAAACCAAAAACGTTTACATAACATTCTTTATGAGTATGGTTGGCATGGTGCGTGAACCAAATTGTTTTTGAATTTGGGTGGTTTCGTGTGAGAACCAACATTATTTCAACCTGACATCAATAAAATTACAATCAAGGTATTAGAATACCATTGACACTGGCATAGGAACGCACAATGTAATATTGATATCGATAAAAAGATAAATGTAGGGAGCAACGATAGTCCAGGCCATGACTTGATCTCAACGGGCTTCACCGTACAACGCCGTATATAATGAGTGAATGGGTTCATTCAGCTGAGAGTGTGAGGTTCAACAGCATTTTACAACAGAAAATGGTTCATCAAGTACAAATATCGGACTCGCTTTGCAGACTGTGATGAATCCAGAAATACGACGCGTGACAATAATAATTCATCAACAAACCTAGTTAGATTTGTACCATAGGACGGTAGGACATAAGAAAAAATTTATGTGTGGCGAGTTGACTGAGAAAAGAATCACTTCCAATGGAAAATACATCACTTGTCGTATCAATGGCGATAGCGACAATAATATAATAAAGTTAGAATCTTATCTAGGAATTTTGCTCGCATACAGGACCATATTATCCGTATCCTCCTCGCAGAGGACATTACAGACCGAGATATTACAAAGAGCTTAGCAGTTATACCAAAGCTTCATTATTTCGTCTCTGGTTTATATTTCAGGCCTGGCATTAAGGCAAAATTACTTGCAACTCATTGTTCGGCAGGAATCAATTCCCTCTGTCTGTTATGAACCGGTCTCAGGACACCGGTCATCGTGAACAAGTTATGATGATTGATCAGTGAATAATAAAATAGACGGATTGTAATAATTTCATCCAGCATAATAAAAAACAACTGATAAAATAAGGATATTACCTTTGTTATGCATATAGGTTAGGTATATATCAAGCGACTAGAATGTTTAAAAGTTGCAAAGTAAACCGATAACTCTCGGTTAGCAAACAATTAAGTCAGTTTGTAAAAAGATGTCATAAGATCGATTGCCAACCTAAGTTGGAAAGCATTGTTTTATAACATTGGTTTCATTTATAATTGAGTAGGTACCTGACCCCACGTAAAAGATTCGATCGTACGATTTTATTCATACTTAAGTATTAAAATACGAGGACTGAATTAATCAAAAAATATAATTAAAAAAGACTAACTTTTCAAGGACATTAAGATTTTAACCTCTCGGTAGAGAGTAGTATATTCCTTGATTTTAACCAATTGTCTTTCAATCAAATTAAAATATTGTAACCATACGCAACACGCGCATGACATAAACATTATGAGCGTACAGCTGATATAGACAGGTTTCGGAACAACCACAGAGAAAACATAGCCACTGTCATAAGAATGCATTTCACAAAAGCCTAGGCATATCACGCAGGCACGACACCACAATAATGAATAATCACCCTCGTAGAAGGGATTTATTTATGTGTGATATAATCACAAAGAATATCTGTCTACCACCTCGGGGAATCTAGTCGCGAGCATATGCCCATGCTTATGCTTTAGTCTTCAAAGAACGTTTCTTCTATTTAAATACACAGTCATTAGTAAATTTTTGCGAATAATGATAATAATCATAAATAAAATAGCTAACGATATAGGACATCGACTGGCCATCTGATCGAATTCGTTGAAAATGATTTTCAGTTCAGGGTTCAAGTAATTAAATATGCATGTAAGGCATAGAAAGCGTCATTTACATACGAAGCATGACGAAATATCTGTTCGAATAGAACCGTCTGGTGTAACGTGAATCTCAAACAATACAATTTTAAGAAACGCCGAGAACACTTTATAGGCCATCAGCTATCTTTCAGCTTGTTTTCATTCAGTATTTTGTGTAACGTGCACACATTATTTATTACGTGGTGCTAATACTGCAACAGAATAATGGGACAAAATTGCGTGGGAGAATAGCATGCCGACGCATACATAAAAAGATAGTTTGGCTATCAGTTATTACATAAAGTAGGTAGATATATTATCTATCATTTATAAACTAATGCATTTTTGAAAGTATGCACTTTTGAAAATGTGTGATTTTCTGAAACTGCCCGCATGATATTAAAAACCAAGATTTATAATTATTGATTAACAACGTGTGTTGTGTAACCATCAGATACTTTGTAATACTGCTCCGATTGAACTGATTAGAATCTTTTGCAAAAATTTCGGTGGTTGAGGAAGGCACCATTAATTAACTGAACTTTATAATACCAAACGTAGGGTTACAAAATTCTGGATTGGATTGCCAGAAAGAACAGAGTTATAATATGACCTTCTGTAAGGGTTTATTATTTCCCGGTATTTGATTTGAGAATCGAAATCGGAATCGATTTGAAAACTGATCGATTCGAATCGATTTACTCTTTTTCGTTTTCCAATGTTGGCAACTCGCTCGCTCGCGGGCTCGCCTGTGATTGGTAGACTTGTTGCTTGCATGTGATTGGCCGACCAATCCGGTAACTTTATTTTTCCCGCCAAACGACGAGACTGATCGCGGAGGGAACTCTGGCCGGTTGCGACATTCTATCTTTGACTGCGATTCGACTTGGTGATTCAATAAATACTGTGAAACTGTGCTGAGTGGTTTCCATCCAAGCCCCCAGGGTCATCAGGTCTACATATCAGAAGCGGAAGAACCATCGCTGTTTTGCGTAAGTAACGCCCACAAATTTTTAATTTAAATCGTTATTTCGGTTTGCTATTTTAAATCCATGCTTTGCGTTTTGAAATTATTTTAGTTTTCATCCAGTTAAAATCGTTTTTCTTTATTAGCAGTAAAATTAAATAAAAAGTGCACGTTTTAATTTTGAACTAAACACGTGGTCCACAACCATGGAGCCACAAAATGGATGGATCGTCCACGTGGTAATTTTCAGTCACGTGGCATTATTAGATGCAGATTTCCTTTGAAGTTTAGGATTAGGATTGTTCTTTTCAAGCTGTGCTTAGCTTGCTACTTTATATCTACCTGCATGTAAGTGCTAATATAGCTTTAGTTTTTCGCTTAGTCCTGCAGCTTATTTAGTGTGAGTTTGGTGGCGATGATGATGTTGCTGTTCAGATTTTAGTCGTCTTAGTCATCCCACGTGAGGGGGTTTATTAAAGGGGGATTTTTTTTCATCCTTTTTGAGCTAGGAAGCACGGTTTACGAGATATTTGTCCTTTTAACTTTTTATTTCTAAATTTTAGTTTAAAATAAAAGTGGTATTATAACGCGCTATTTTTCAGACAATGGACGATCGGCTGGGTCATCGAAGTCGAGATCCAGGGCGCAGCCTCGAGACGCCCGTTCGTGAGGACCGTCGCAGTCCTTCACGAAGCAGGAGCCTGCAGCACACTCCAAGCTCCAGCCACCGTCCGCGGGACCTGGACCTGGACCTGGGCCGAGAGCGGCTCCACATCCTGGAGAATGAACTCCGGCGAGAGCGGGAGCGATTTCGTTCCGCTCGGAATGGCCGGCGCACAGCATCACTGCAGGCCGACGAGCTTCGGGATAGGAGTCGTAGCTGCCGCGACACGTCTGCGCGGCGATGGGACGCTGAGCAGCGGCGTGCCAAGCAGCGCGCAGAGCAACACGATGAGCGGCGTGCCAGCCAGTGTGCAGAGCAACGCGATGAGCAACGTGCCAACGCCGGACAGTTTAAAAGGTCACGTAGCCCCTCTTTTTCTAAGAAAGATTTTATGGATATTTTAAATTGTGTTAGGGATGGTTTTGCATCACAGCCGCCTACTCAGAGCGCACAAATATTCCAAAAATTTGATCACAAAAACATCTTGCCTAATTTTGACCCATCTACTAAGAATCAACGTATCGATGTTTGGTTAAAAAAGGTCAATGAGTGCGCCTCAGTTTATGGCTGGGATGACAAAACCATCACTCATTTTGCCATGCAAAAACTTCAAGGCCTTGCTAAGACGTGGTATGAAGGGTTAAGCTCTATTCTTTTCACTTGGCCGGAATGGCAGGATAAATTAGTAAACGCTTTTCCTTATGAACAAAATTATGGCCAAGTTCTGGAGGATATGCTTAAAAGGAAGAGCAAATTTAACGAGCCAATAGAGGTCTATTACTATGAAAAATTAACGCTTGTTAATCAGTGCGATATAGTTGGGAAACGTGCAGTAGACTGCATCATTCACGGCTTGACTGACCGGACTCTAAGGTCCGGTGCCCTAGCATTGCGTTGTTCTCACCCCGACCAGCTCTTGCAGTTTTTGGTCAGTAACAAAGATTCGAATTATCAAATAGAAAGAAATCAATTCAGAAATAAAAATACTGACAATTCGAATCCAACAAATAACAATCCAAAAACTATTAGAACTGGGTTGGCAACAGGTTGTTATAATTGTAAGGAAAAGGGCCACAGTTACTTGTATTGCACTAAACCTTTATTAAAGTGCACAAAGTGTAATAGGATTGGGCACACAGCCAATAACTGTCTTAGTAAGGTTGACGACAACACGGTGAAGACTAACAATGTGCCCAAAACAATGTGCATTGGCTCAATAAATAGTCACGCTGATCCTAATCCGAATTCAAAATTCACTAAAGAGGTGACAATAAATGACAAGTCACTAGAGGCATTTGTAGACTTTGGAAGTGAGGTTACTTTAGTGAAGGAATCAGTCGCAATAAATCTCGGATTAGTTCATGATAAAGTACCGTCCTTGATGAAGGGTTTCGGCAATGGTGTTGTGCAGTCGCTAGGAGCGTTGTCACTTAACATATCTGTAGATGGAGTAAAAGCTAATGTTCCTTCCAAAGTTGTAAGCGATCATTTGCTAGAAAAATCCATTCTGATAGGACAGTCTTTCACAGAGCAACCACATATTATCGTATACAAGGATGCATCAAAGTTGCAATTTATCGATATAGGTAATGAAATGCCTCATTCCGATCTAGGAATTGAGCGTGAGAGTCTACTAAAGATCAAAACTGCTGCTACGATCGAACTTTTTGGTGCAGCTTCAATAAGGGCATCGACGGGATCCGCTTTTAGTGGTACTGTTTTGCTAAGGAATAGCTTTTCTGGGAAACCCAACGCACAATATTTTGTATGCGGTGGAATTTATTATTCTAAAAGTGGTTACGTTGGTGTAGGTGTCATCCCTTGTACAACTAGTTGCCTCATTCCAGCAGGATCTTTACTTTGCCGGGCAGAACGTGTCGATTTCGTCAATCGGGTTATTGTAGAAGCGCCGGAATTGCCAGTGAGTCCTCCCATGACAAACGAAAGTAAATTGGATGCGAACAATATTTGTGTAGGTGGGAGCGTGTCGGCGGACGAGAAACTGCGGCTGGTTGAAATATTAAACAGGTACAAACATTGTTTTGCTTCGTCGCTCAAGGACTTGGGTTGCGCTAACGTGGCTGAAATGAATATAGAACTGAATAGTCAGCGGCCCATCGTTTATCGTCCTTACAGGTTATCACATCACGAACGAGAAAAGGTGCGCTCAATGGTAGACGAGATGCTAGATGCAGGAATAGTGAGAGAGTCTGTCTCTGAGTACGCTAGCCCGATCTTGCTTGTACGTAAGAAGGATGGTTCCTTTAGGATGTGCATCGATTATAGGATGTTAAATTCCGTCACAGTGAAGGAGAGATACCCTATTCCCATCATTGAGGACGAGATAGCACGTCTTACAGGTCAAGCTTGCTTTATCTCCCTCGACCTCGCATCGGGCTACTACCAGGTGCCTATTTCAGAGCAAAGCAAACATCTCACTTCGTTCGTCACACCAGATGGCCAATACGAGTTTAATCGGATGCCATTTGGTTTGGCGAACGCACCTGCTGTCTTTCAGCGAATGATAAACGCTATCTTAGGTTCTGCTCGTTTCACCAAGGCAACCGCGTATATTGATGACATTCTTATTTTTGGTAGGGATCCAAATGAATGTTTACAGCGTCTCGAGGAGGTTCTTCAGACTATAGAAAATGCGAATCTCACGTTGAATCTATCGAAATGCGTCTTTTTACGCGACAAAATTGAATACCTAGGGTATGAAATTAGTGCCGCAGGCTTAAGACCCAGTGAAAAGCAGATTCTTGGTGTGATGAACTTCCCTCGGCCGCAGAACGTTCACAATGTCCGCCAATTTTTAGGACTTGCGAGCTATTTCCGCAAGTTCATTAAGGATTTTGCTCGAATCGCTTTTCCTCTTACTAAGATGTTAAAGAAGGATGAGGCCTGGGAATGGAGCGAAAATCAAGAGGAAGCATTTCAAAATTTGAAGTCTAGGTTGATCGATAGGCCAATTCTTGCAATATACGATCCAGCTGCAGAAACCGAGTTACACACTGATGCGAGCAGGTTAGGTGTTGGGGGTATACTTCTTCAGCGTAAAACTGGCAGTGACGCTTTTCTTCCAATAGCTTATTATAGTAGGCAAACCTCTCCGGAAGAGAAAAACTTCCACTCTTACGAGCTGGAAACGTTGGCGGTAGTCTGCTCGTTGCGTAAGTTTAGGGTTTATCTTCTAGGAATGTCATTTAAAATAATCACCGATTGTAGCGCACTTCGCTCCACATTTTCGAAGCGTGATCTCATCCCAAGGATAGCACGCTGGTGGCTTCTATTGCAGGAATTCGATTGTTCCATAGAGTACAGGGCAGGAGCAAAGATGAGTCATGTCGATGCATTGTCCCGGAATCCCATCTCGGAGTCTGAAGTTATTCCAGCAGAACAATTTCCACCTAGTGTCATGTCCATTAGTAGTGAAGATTGGCTGCACACGCTCCAGCTAGGAGACTCTGAGCTATGTAGAATTCGTAATATTTTAAATAGTGGTCTCGATGAGAAAGGTCTTCGCTACATAAATGATAACTACACCATGAAGGACAACAAATTGTTTCGTTGTTTAGGTGGTGACAAAAACAATATTCGATGGGTCGTACCGAAGGGAGCAAGGTGGCAGGTGTGTCGCCTAAATCATGATGAAATAGGACATTTCGGCGTTGAAAAAACCCTAGAACGAATTAAGAAAAGCTATTGGTTTGCCAAAATGTCCCGTTTCATCAAGAAGTATGTGTCTGCTTGTATTGACTGTGCCTATGCAAAAAACAATTCGAACACACGAGAGGGTCTACTACACCCCATAACGAAAGTAGAGGCTCCGTTTCACACACTGCACGCTGACCACCTCGGTCCCTTCGTTAAGTCAAAACAGGGGTATACTCACCTATTCGTAGTCATTGACGCCTTCACCAAATTCTGTTTCATAAGACCTGTCAGAAATACAAATGCGCAAAATGTAATTCGAGCACTAGAGGATATCTTTAGCACCTTTAGAGCACCTGATCGTTTTATCAGTGATCGTGGAAGCTGTTTCACATCTCATTCATTTAAAAGGTTTTGCCTTGACAAGGGTGTAAAACATATTTTCAATGCCGTTGCCAGTCCAAGGTCTAACGGCCAGGTAGAACGGTACAACCGTACTATCCTTGGATCTCTAAAGGCGCTGAATATGAAACATGGTGAAAGAGATTGGGACAGTCATTTAGGGAAAATCCAATGGGGGTTGAACAATACCGTTCACAAAACAACTGGCAGAACACCGTCTGAAGTGTTATTTGGCACCAATATGAATAGTGAAACAAACCCTATTTTAAATGAAGTAATTGAAGAAACACGAGAAACTAACAATCTTTCAGTTATACGTAGGGAAGTAAAAGATAGAATAGACAGTGAACAGATTAAGCAGAAGCAATATTACGACAAGGGTAGGAAACCAGCACGTGACTATAAGGAAGGAGAACTGGTTAAGATAACGAAGACGAGTTTTAACAACGATGGGCAAAGCAAAAAGCTTATGCCATCATACGTAGGGCCATATCGTGTTACCAAAGTCTTAGGTAGTGATCGTTACATGTTAGCGCCTATTCCGGGCTTGAAGGACACGCAGAACAAGCGTCCTACGACTGTTGCATCAGATCGAATGATGCCATGGATTCATGTTGCTGCTTTGGAGGTAAACGAGGACGATTCTGACACCAGCGACGGTGTTACTGATAATGATTAAATTTGGTAGTGTTGTCAATAATACATTTTATATGCCCATTTAAAAGTTATGTGATCCTTATATCGATTTATTAACTGCTTAATTCAGATTTGCGCTGATTCACCTTTTTTTTAATGCTCATTTACATCATTTATGTGAGGTTATTGTGGCATAATACTACAGAACAGTGTTCTATTGTTGCAGATCAAGCACGACAATCGATCGGATCGTGTCTTGGTGCGACCAACGCTAGAACAAGTTTCCCTGCTGATGATACAAGCAAATCGATCGGCTTGTAAGCACTTCAGTGATTCCCCGATAATCGATCGTTTGGGGCGTAAGTCGTTTTTATCTCATTTACCTCGATAATCGATCGTTCGAGGCGTTAGTCGTTTTTATCTCATTTACCTCGATAATCGATCGTTCGAGGCGGTAGTCGAATTTATCTCTTTTACCTCGATAATCGATCGTTCGAGGCGGTAGTCGAATTTTACTTATGTACCTTGATAATCGATCGTTCGAGGTCTAAGTATGATAATATTTTTGCAATCGATCGGCAAAAAAAAAATAAACTTCGATGGCTTGTTTTGCTTGCTGCCTTTTAAGTATACCTACCTACCATGAGTCGATTTTGTGAACTTGGTCACATAAGTGCCTATTGTTCATTTGGTTTCTAATAATGTTGTACCTATAATAACGTTCTGATGATTGTATAATATTCACTGAAAGTAATGTAAAATATTAAAGTATTGGATAAATAAGTAAGGTAGTATTTATCTTTGCAGTGTATAATTGTTAGCATAACTTAATTAAATTAAGTATCCTTGTAATTTAGTAGTTACTTCCTTGAATTTTTCTATTTTTTTTTTTCTTTTCCGTTGTCGCTTGAATTTAAGTAAATAAACTAAGTACATTTAGTAGATAGTTAATTAGATTATAATTATGATATTATAAAGATTGTGCAACTGGCCATAATTCCATAGTTCCGATTGTAAGGGTGCCACTTGGCATCGTGTGCGGGGACGCACACGTTGTCAGGACGGACGATTGTAAGGGTTTATTATTTCCCGGTATTTGATTTGAGAATCGAAATCGGAATCGATTTGAAAACTGATCGATTCGAATCGATTTACTCTTTTTCGTTTTCCAATGTTGGCAACTCGCTCGCTCGCGGGCTCGCCTGTGATTGGTAGACTTGTTGCTTGCATGTGATTGGCCGACCAATCCGGTAACTTTATTTTTCCCGCCAAACGACGAGACTGATCGCGGAGGGAACTCTGGCCGGTTGCGACATTCTATCTTTGACTGCGATTCGACTTGGTGATTCAATAAATACTGTGAAACTGTGCTGAGTGGTTTCCATCCAAGCCCCCAGGGTCATCAGGTCTACACTTCTGTAAACATTTTTATTTCGATCTTTGTAATGTAACTTTATAAGTGAATATTCGTTAAACGGACAGCCTGGATCCCTTTCTTATGCACTTATGTACAGTTTATATTATTATCATGAGCACTGGAACGCCATCCTGATTTGCACAATCTTGATTTTCACTGAATGTAATATTCACCAAAAAGGACAACCCAACAGGTTCGAGTTAGGATTGAATTATTTAGATTAATATGTGGGTATTGCAAGTAGGTGCCCCACATTTAACAAACAAACCTCCACGTTTAAAAAGGAACTGGTTCAGATGACCGAGTCCAAATAAAAATGACGAACGGTGATTACGAGTACAGCGTGATAATAACGCCTTCTGATTACTGTGCGAAATCAGGAAATGTCTTTAATCATAAAAGGGATTTTGCCTAATCCTCCGTAGAAACGGGCGGTTCTAGACACGATGACCAGATAGCATTCGGTACGCTGGAAATTTCGGACATAAAATTTGATGACCTTTACAGAACATGAAATGGAAAATTTTTGGAAATGGCTTCCTGGGTATGTCATGGAGATTGGGGGCAATTAATGTCCGATAGGTACCGGGACCCTTAATTCCCTCCATTATTTTACCTTGTGTTTGGTTCCCGATGCTAGATGCGACACGGGATACCGAGCCACCAGGCAGTAGGCACGTGGTCGGCTGGTCGTCGTGGTATTGTGCCCCCAGTAGGCACGTGGGCGGCAAGTCATCACGCTATTATGCCGCTAGCAAGCAGGAGCGTGGGCGGCAGGTCATCACAATATCATGCCACCAGCAAGAGCGTGGAAGGCGGGTCATCACAGTATTATGCCGCCAGCAAGAGCGTGGACGGCAGGTCACCACGGTATCATGCCTGCAGCGGGAGCGTGGGGCGGCAGATCATCGTGGTATTGTGTCTCCAGCAGGAGCGTGGGCGACACTTACTGGTCGTGCGTGGGGAGACCGCCGCACGGTACCAGTGAGCTAAGCGAACACCGGCATGGTGGGCCGTACCGGGTCGGTAGCTTGTCCAGTGTCGGCTTTATACAGGCAGAATAATAGCAATGCGACGGCATTACTAATTTTCTTTATATACTACGGTAACCAAACGGTGGGATAATCGTCGAGTGCCGACCCCAGGCCACTTATGTTACCGTACTTTAACCTGATACCTGCTTGGTGAACTGTCGTTACGCACGGACAGCGCAAGCCTGGATATTAAGTCTTGAATGTCTTCACTCCATCCGTAGCAGACCTGTTCCTGTAGAGATATCTTCACAAATACCTCCCTGGACGGGAGTAGAAACAGGAAAAATAATACTACGAACGACTTAGTTAGCTTTAACGACACACAAATATTGTCACTCAATCACATTCATTAACAAATAGGAAAACTATGTAGAAATGTTTTTCCTGCAGTATAATATTTTAACGGTTCTTGCAGTTTTTCTGTTTTTCTGCAACCGCCATACAGGAAATTGATTTAGAATTGTGTAGAAAAGTTCAGTAAACAGCACCATCCGAAATATGGAAATTGTAATCTATAAGTAATATGCTCGACGTCTACTTATCAGATTACTGCAACAAACGCGTCTTTGTCCACCCTCGAAGACTCCATCACTCCCGCGACCCGAAGACACGACGACGAAAAAACGCACTTCACTATTTAAGGGTACTTGTTAATGCAATAACTATGCAAATTAATAATTTAAAATTCGAAAAACAAAACTATATTAAGAAAAAGAAATCTAAAATTTATATTTAAAAATGGCGGTAACGGAAAGGCAGCGCTTTCCGTTACATGTCCGCTCAGTAGGAATTCAAAACGCCAATGAAAGTAAAATGGCGGGCACCGGCTTCATGGCCGTGCCCCCCCACTGCCTGGCTGCTGATTGTGTCCACCAGATGGCGCTTTACTAGGGTAATGTTCGCTCGGAAACGGAAGTCAAGTAAGCCGCTCTCAAATATAATAATAGACCTGGAATAAGGTATAAAAGCTTAATATATTGTTAGGTATATGATGTAGAGTTATACTCCAAAAAATTATAAAAAACTAGAACTTGCTTTAGATAATAGTTCGTAACCTGGTTCGCCGATATCTAACATTTATAACAACTGTATAATATGAAGCTAACAACACATAATGACAGTTGAAACCAGAAATATTCAATTTTAGATCATTAATTAGAATACCTAAAGCGTATTTACCATAAGTTCGAAAGTGTCATAACATTTTATAAATATGTATATTAACATATACCCGATATATGTTTTTAACACATCATCAACTCTAATATTATTATAACTAAGTGGTTATTTTACGGCTTCTACGCCCGGACTATTAGTGATTATAGAGCTTGTTTTTCTCTTTTCAGTTAATAAGTTTTTTATGCAGTCGGGTTTTTTGTTTATTTCAATAGCAAATGTGGCTCCTCAATCCATACGCACATAATCTTTTCTCAGGAAAGTTCCGTCAACGAACGGCATGTCAGGATTGGACAGCGAGACGGATTCCCACTTCGGTTCGCCTCCCAGAGAGTTGCCTGTTGAAGATAACAAGTTCGCCACGCCTGTCGTACCGGATTATACGTAAGTTTTGTACCATGTTAGGAATGTGAACATTTAGTCCGTATATAACCTAGTAAAACTTTAGAGGATATGTGAAAAATTTGGATTCTTCAAAGCATCATATATCATGAAGTACTAACAGTAGGAGTATGATTTGCGGATATGTGTAAATTGAACATATAATTGAAGTTTTGATTAGAGCCAAAACACGATTAAGAGACATTTTCTCGATAGAAAAATAAGCCAAAGTAGCCTCCGTCTTTATCGATAAACGCTTGGAACTGCTAAACGGTGAATAATGGAAACACGAGACTTGATTTAAAAAAAGAGATTGGTATTGTATAAAGTTTGATTAGAGCAGAAATGAACTTACATAAATAGTACAATCACAATTAAATAAAGTTTGTTTAACGCTTGCGTCGTTTCAGGCGCGCGCGCCGCCCCATCTCTTTCTCACGCATCAGGCAGTAATATAAGCCACACGCCCATTTCTCTTCAATTATTTTTCGACATAGGCCCTTAAGGAGGTGCTTCAAACAATCAAACTGAACAACTTTCACTTTGGAGCCAACGTCGAGAAAAAAAAATTTGCTTTCATGGAATAGCCGAAATGATAAGATCTTTCGCCGTTCTTTGGCGTTTTTTTTTCGCGATTTCGATGTTGGATCCATAGTGAAAGTTGTTCAGTTTGATGGTCTGCAGCACCACGTTAAGTATTACTAGGGTGTTTTATTACATCCTGTATAGGGTCCTTCTTAGACGGTTTTTTAAGGGGTTGATCAGACCATCATACTGAAGATCATTGTCTAGGGGACCAAGGTCGAAATCGCGGAAATAAAATCAGCTTTTCCATACAAAGCTGCAATCCTACTCAACATAAATGTATGGGACAGTAGATTTTTTTTTTCGATTGCTATGTTTGTTCTATAGAGAAAGTTGTTCAGTGTGAAGATCATCTTGTTAAAACACCGACAGCATATTAAATTGGACCCTGTATAAAATCCCCAATATTTTCAGTCTGTGATTAATTCATTCTTTTTCATTATTCGGGTTTTTAATCTCATCTGGCAGCACGGAATCGCATTTTTTGACGCTCCATCCTTTTCTGTCGCTCAGGAACGTCATTTGCTAGAGCGAGAAAGATAGCGGGAATGCGATCGCACGCGGCAGCACAGGCAGTGCTGCGACCTTTCTCGCTCCAGCCAATGACGTTCCTGAGCGTCAGAAAAGGATAGGAGAGTCACGTTGCAGGGTTTGCCCCGAACACTTGTCTTTCGCGTGGTGTTCGCGCGGTTCGCGTTTCAGTTTGGAAAAATGCGATTCCGTGCTGTCAGATAAGACTCAACTCTTAGGGTGCCGGTCCATTGAAGCGGAGCGAGGCTGCGGAGCGGAGAAACAAGGAAATATCAAATCAAATCAAAATATTTATTTTGCTTACTAAGTGTACATACAACGTGTTAATAAATAAGCGCAAAACCTCATTCACCCCAACTGATTTATGACAAAATAATTAGATTGAAAAAATAATTTCATTAGTTTGATGGTTAAAGTTTAAACTTACTCGCATTTTAAGGTTTGAGACAAAAATGATTTGTTATCATTTCAGCAATGAACGAAAGCGCTAACGTACTCATGTATACATTTTAAGAATCTTGTTTTGGTGGTGAGTAGGGCGAGAGTGCCTGAGCGGTGGGTTGAGATCGAGTTCAGTAAATATTAAATTTTTTCAAACAAAATAATTTATATTTAAAAAAATATATATGTGTGTTGAAACCACGATAATTCGATTCTGCTCTCGATTCCAAACAAACTACTTTTATTTTTGCGTTAATTCATTAACACGTTGTATAAGTTCTCAACAACCAATAAGAAAAAACCAACCAAACCAACCAATAAGAGAATGGTTAATGGTTTAGTGTGGTTAATATCAACCAATAAGATTTAATAAAATCTCCGCAATTTGATCCAATCCTATTGGTTCATATTTCATCGTTTCTCCGCTCCCTAGCTCCGCTTCAGTGGACAGACAGTCTTATTAAATGCAAGGGGTATTTCACAGACTTCGCATAGGGCGGCTGCCATCTTGGGCTAAGAAGAGCTTAGGGGATGACCTCGCCCCCCAAGAGAACCCGTCCCCCGACCCCCCGGCGAGGGGGAAGTGGGCTACGAGGATCAACCCTGCACCTGGTAAGAATTGACATTAAATTCGATCTAGAACTTAGGGATATGATAGCTATAGGTCTACCAAAAAGCGTGGCAAAAAAAAAAAAGAGATTTTCACATCGCACTACCAAGTGAAAATCTCTTTTTTGTCTTTTTTACGAACAAACTACGAGTTTTAGCAGCTATACAAACGCGCGTTTGTTAATCGCCTGACTGCATCGCTACACTAGCAATTAAGAGGATATAATTCGGAGCGCGCTCCATACAAACGTACTATGGTGATATTTTAAATACTAACCAATTAAAGACAATGAAATTTTGCAGAAACAATTTAGAAACAAATCTCTATGCTTGTATGGAGTCAGATTTTCGTTAAAATTTACAGTTTCAATGCTAGGATTAATTTAAAATTTGTACGGAAATCTTTGAGGCTTGAACTTTAAAACTATACATTTTAAAGAAAATCTGACTCCATACAAGCATAGATATTTGTTTCAAGATTTTTTCAGCAAAATTTCATTGACTTTAATTGGTTAGTATTGAAAATATCACCATAGTACGTTAGTATGGAGCGCGCTCCGAATTATATCCCCTTAATAGGCATTTGTATCGATTCAAACGCGCGATTGTAGCGATGCACACGCACGTTTGTATCGATACAGACGTGCGAGTGCATTGCGACAAAGGCAGTCGACGAATGACTGATCAAATATTACGAACGTTTTTTGTAGTGGATGTATCGCGTTTGCATCGATGCTGCATCGCGACTGAATCCATGCAGAAGCGCTGTAAAAAGTCGCAGAGTGTAAAGGGCCATAATTCATTTTTTTTATAATGTCTTTAACGGCTCTGGATACTATTCCTTTTGAGCCTTTCGTTATTTTTTTTCTTTATATTCTTTATTTGGCGATGGGATGATAGATGACGATGAATCTGTGGTCGATTTCGTAAGCTCGCGCGTTGCTTAACTTGAACCAAAACTTATGTTCTGTTATCGTATTTATTTGAGATTCCTGTTACGTCGGTCGCTTTACGCAACTGTTTGGTACACAATCCGCACGAAATTATGTCACAAATATCACTAAAACCAATTTTTTACGAATTTGATATACGACGAAACATAGCAAGAGCAATGGCGCCAAGCAAACTCCGCCCTAATTCAATTACCCCAGTGTTGCTTACGCTAAAATTTTATTTCCTCATTTACCATCAGATTCTGGTAGACCTGCTTATACCACAGTCAGTATAAGAAATAGTACTAACACAAAACCCGACGGCTCGATAGCACAGTCGGTAGTGAACCTGCCTGCTGTGCCAAGGGTCGCGGGTTCGAATCCCGTAAAGGACAAATATTTGTATGATGAATATGAACATTTGTACCCGAGTCATGGACGTTTGTATCTATATAAATATTCTATATCGTTGTCTAGTCATCATAATACAAGTCCAGGCTAGATTCTGGTACTTTAAATGTGACTAGATAATTTGTGTGACAATGTCCAAGTAAAAAAAAATAAAAAAAAGAGACAGGTACAGAAGGGCGGCTCCACGCTACGAGCGAACGTGAATATTCTATAAGCAAGTTATTATATGAACCGTTTCAGATAAGCGCGTGGACTCGGACGGGTCTAAGGACAGTTCCCTCGACAGCGGCACGGACACTCGCTACATAGAGAAGAGAAGAGAGCACGGCAACAAACAGGTATGTCTGTCTGTCTGTCTGTTTGTTTATTGTTGGTTGAGACCGTGTTGAAATGTTGAAGTTTTGTTACGAATTATATACTTCATTCCAAATAAAGACGACGAGATTATCCGATTCCTACTTAGCTTTCTGGCTAATTCTGATTACCAAATGTAATTAATTTATTGGATACATATACTATCCGACATATCTTAGACGTTACTAAAGCTGTTTTAAGAATAAGTGAGAGGAAGAGTTTCAAATCTCTGTTTCTGTAATGCAAAATAGCCTTAATATTTCGTTGCTATTTTGAATGGAGTATAGTTATGCTCGCGACTTATAAGTTGATGAAGAAAATATTAGTTGATTTTGTAAACACTTTCCAAAAGAGAATGCGGGTTTTGTATGGAAGCAGGTGCCTTATTTTTTTGGCGCGGCCATCAACCAAACTTCAATATTTTAATTCAGAATAAAGTATGAAACAAATCTTGCTATTTACATGTACAGGGTGAAATTGATATTAGCATCCTTTTAAACTAAGAGTCTACCAATCAAACTGAACAACTTTTACTATAGGAGCAAACCGATTGAAAAAATCTGCCGTTGCATACATTTGAGTCGAGTAGACCTTGCAGTTTCGTATGGAACAGCTGATGTTTTGGTTGCTCCAATCGGTTTGCTCCCAGAGTAAAAGTTGTTCAGTTTGATGGGTAGACTCTTAAGGTGTACTTCCGATGCCAGCGGCCGATGCAACTGACGCGCGCGGCTCGCGGCCGACGGCCGATGCGACAATACTATACTTCATTCCAAATAATAACGACGAGATTTTCCGATTCTTATTTAGCTTTCTGGCTAATTCTGATTACCAAATGTAATTAATTTATTGGATACATATACTATAAGAAATATCTTGGATGCTACTAAAGCTGTTCTAAGAATAATTGAGAGGAAGTGTTTAAAATTTCTGTTTCTGTAATTCAATATAGCCTTAAAATTTCGTTGCTATTTTGAATGTAGTATAGTTACTGAAAACGTATGGCGCCGCTACCAATGCCAGCGACTGACGCGTGCGGCCGATGCGATAGACATATGGCATATGACGGAATCACGCGTTAGACGCGCGCGTCAGTCGCATCGGCTGCTGGCATCGGAAGTCCACCTTTAGTTTTAAACTATGCTAATGATATCAATTTCATTCTGTATAGTAAATATTAACGTTTTTCACTAATTTTTTGCGTCTAATTCACTTACAAGGTTTTGGTATTTCCCTTTTTTCCTTTTTGGTGATGGTTAATATTAAATTGTAAATATAACGTCTGTTTTTTGGTGTAAAAAGGTTTTTGGGTCCCACTTTTATGTTTTGAGATATGTTTTTATTTGTAAATTTTTCTTTTTTATAATTTTTAGTTTTAGCGGATGATTCAAAATTTTAATCAATGTTTTAAAACGACTATGGGCTAAGTTGTCTGAAATAAATTATATGATGATTATGGTCATATCTGGCCCACCCAACCTAAATGAAGATATCATGAAAATTTCTTGAAATCAATAAGTAGACAATGTTTTTGGATGGATGTGGATGTTCTGAGGTTTCAGAATATATCTGACTACCCCCTCGGGGAATATAGTCGTGAGCATATGCTATGCTATGCTACAATGTTTTTTTTATGGCGCGTCATCCCATAAGAGTTGAACCTCATCTCTCCGATGTACAATGTTATTCCTAGGGAGTTTCGAAATAACAAATTTTGAAAAGCCTATCTCTAGATGAGGATGGCATTATGGTTGAGCCTCATCTAGCAGCACGAAATCGCATTTTTTCACGCTCTATCCTTTTCGAGAAAGATTCTCCAGTCTCGCATTGACTACTCACATAATGGCGGCTAGTGTAATGAGATTTGACCAAGAAGTTTACACGGTATACCTAACCTATTGTCATTGAGACCATTTTGAATCTTTCCGAAAACATGTTTAAAACTCAGATCAAAAAAGTCCTCTGTAAAAAAGCATATTATAAACTGGATGATTATTTAAATGATCAAAATGCTTGGGTCTGAGTGAACTTATAGTTTAATGTATAGTATCATTTATTTTATTAAATAGACTATGTATTATTGTATACATAACTTTAGCTTAAGAATTTATATTGTAATAGTTATTAAGTCGTGTTGTGTTGTAGAGTTTCTGGCCGCATCTTCTCTACAGCGACAACACGTTCCGACGCGGTGGTAGCTTTAAAAAAGATTTGACGTTTGATAAGTGTGCTTCAAGCTCCTATATTGAATAAATTATTTTGACTTTGACTTTGATTCTCCCCTCGGTGGGGATCGGCTGTCAAGCCTGATATTATCTCATATCTAATTAGGTTTTAGTTAGGTCAGATATGACCTTTTGCTTTTCCTCATAAAAAACCAAATATATTTTGAATCGTCCGCCTGTAAATAATGCATTACTCATACGGTTATGGTCCTTATTCCCCATGTATATAGAGGCCGAAATCGCTCAACATATCGCAGTTGCCGCGCGTGGAGGCACTATTCCGACATTTTGACGCCACCATGAGAAAGACATACGATATTTTGTCGATATCTCCGAAGGTCGAGAAGGTTTAGTTTTTATTTTAATTTTTTGGTTCGCCATTTTGTTTTTTGGTCATGTTTGCTTGTTGTTTATACAGGGTCCTTATTAATATGCTGACACTTTTTTAAGGGGAAGACCATCATCTTAAAAACGTGTCAGCATATTAAGTTGGACCCTATATAAGGTCTAACAAAATTAGCTGAAACAATTTTAAGAGGATTCAGGGTTAAGAGCCCCTATTAAAAAAAAAACAAAAATTTAGAAAAAAAAAAATTTTAAGGGGATAATCAGACCATCAAACTGAACAACTTTCTCAATGGGACCGATATCGAATTCGCCAAAAAAATCCGCTGTTCCATACAAACCTACTCGACCTAAATGTATGGGACCACAGATTTTTTTTCGCGATTTCGATCATCACCTTAAAAGTGTCAGCAAATTAAGTTGGACCCTACCTATATATGCTTCTTTCATTGTATTACGTTTCTTTTTTATTTAAATCATTTTTTTTGTGCAATAGAGAACATAAGTCATCAAAGCATAATGAGATATTTGTCTTTAGGTATTTTAACTTCAAATGTGCGGTAGTGAATGAATTAAAAAATTATTTTTTCACAAAAAATATGTCATATTGGCCCATAATATTATAATGGTTGACTGAGCGTGTCTGTGTAGTCGCGTCAAAATCAAAACGTTAAGTTTTGTATGAAAATGAAGCTTTTGTTAGCGTTTAGCGGGATGCTTTTGATGACAAGTGGTCATAGCTTGCCCAGGATAGAGATGGTTGGAAGATTAATGGGGAGGCCTTTGCCCAGCAGTGGGATGAAACAGGCTCTCCTTTGAGTCTTATTTTCTGTGTTTGGTGTTAACATAATTCATTCATCCACTAATTATAATTATTGTGTCATCTAGTAGTCGGTGCTTGCATCTTAAGCTTATTAACAACACATTTAAAATTTAGGGTCAATTCACACCAGAAGAGCATCGAAGAGCATTTGCTCGAAGCAGCAATCTTATCACTAGTGAATAAAGGTCAAATTTATTTAAAGCTATACGGGCAGCGCGGCGCCGCGTGTTGCCGCCGCGTCGGTGACGTGCAAATAAATTTAACCTTTATTTACTAGTGATAAGATTGCTGCTGCGAGCAAATGCTCTTCGATGCTCTTCTGGTGTGAATCGACCCTTAGTCATTTGTCTTGCAATAACCTACACTGAATGTTTTATAATTTATAACACTCAACATTGATAATAAAAACCCAAGATATTGATTGAAGAAGAATGCATCGCAATTATTTACCAAATTATCTGCTTAAGTTCGAAATAAATGATTTATTTAAATTTAATACGAACGATCATTCCATATAACGATGAACATATAGGGTCCTTCTTAATATACTGACACTTTTTTAAGGGGATGGTCGGACCATCAAACTGAACAAATTTCTCTATGGCATCAAAAAACATCGGCTCTTCCATACAAAACTGCAAATCTACTCGAGCCAAATGTATGGGACAGCTGATTTTTTTCGCGATTTCGATGTTGGTCCCATAGAGAACATTTTTCAGTTTGATGGTCTGAACATCCCTTTAAAAAAGTGTCTGCATATTAAGAAGGACTCTGTATATTCCGATTCGTGTTTAGATTGAAATGCTTGGGTCTGAGGTCACTAGCTTATAGTTTATTTACTTTACTGTATAGTATCAATTATTTTTATTAAATAGACTATGTATTATTGTATACATAACTTTAGCTTAAGAATTTATATTGTAATAGTTATTAAGTCGTGTTATGTTGTAGAGTTTCTGGCCGCATCTTCTCAACAGCGATAACACGTTCCGACGCGGTGGTAGCTTTAAAAAAGATTTGACGTTTGATAAGTGTGTTGCAAGCTCCTATATTGAATAAATTATATTGACTTTGCCTTTGATTTCTGGCCAATTCTGATTAGCAATAATTTATTTATCAGAAAATTACACTATCCGACATATTTTTGACTAAAAATGTTAGGAAACTGCACATCTTGGGTTTTTATATCAATGCACTTAACTCTTGGTTTTATTATTTTAGTTTTATTTATTTTGATTTTTTGGCTAGGTAACAATAAATCTGTCAAAGACAAGAGTCTCTGACGGAAGGACGCGACATCACACGGACGATTCGTCGCTTGGCAGTTTTAAATATGAGGTTTGCTTTTTATTTTCTTTTTCATCGTGAGGAAACCTGAGTGCTTCAATTTCGAGGCATGTATTGTACCCACTGTCCATTATAAGTGGCGACGGGCTCACCCCCCGTCACACTCGACAGAGTTTCGGTACTACTAGTGAAACCTGGATGTTCTGAAGTTTCAGAATATCTCTGACTACCCCCTCGGGGAATATAGTCGTGAGCATATGCTTTATTTTCTTTTTATTTCGTTTGTTTTTTATTCACTTAAGTTAGATTTTTATTATAAAAGTAATTAATAGGGTGTAGGATCCCACTGATGGGCAAAAGTCCAGTATAAGAATGAGTGATGTAATTTTGAAGTTTGAGAAACATAGTCGTAATTTGTTGTAAGTGGAAACTGTTTTGGCGAATAAACAGACACTGAAATCTATCTTCCACATACTGGCTTTACGATGACCTGTTTCGGGCTGGTTGGTCCTTTCATTCCTCATCCTGACTGCGAAAAGCCTACACTCCTGTCCTATCTACATGGCTCACTGGTGCCTCGGGCAGAAGTTTGATGTCTATACCGAGGACGCAAGTGCAGCATCAGCTCGGAGGAGCAGTTCGTGTGAACATAGTATTGCCATGCAAACGATTAAAAGGCGAATAGAGGTAATGTTCCAAGCCTAACTATAAGCTTGATTGTATGCATTGCAATGCTCTGAGCTCGCGAGCACCTCTACAGAGTAGCTGTTGCGCTGGCCCCCCTCATATAGCTGTCATCTTTGCGTCCTTGCAGCAGTACTGCTGGCTGGTGAGTCAACGGAACGTAAGTGGAAACTGTTTTGGCGAATACGTTACTTAACTTTTTCAACATATTTGCTCGTAAAGTGGATCTTATTACTCCGTTTGTAGATTCATAATGCAGTTTTATAAAACACGCGTGCGTTTCACTTTACGTAATACTTGCGCGCGCATTACTAGCTCATCCCATGGCGCACGAAAAAAGAAATCCGCTCGCCATTTTTCAGAAGTATTTTTCTAAACATATTTATGAAATTTTTTTCCTCGCAAGTGTGTTGAAAAGCGTCGTATGAAACGCGTGAGCATTACACTCTCGGCTCCATTACGACCTCGTCTTTGGCTCGAGCTTCGAGTGTAATGACCTCACTTGTATCATCATAACATAATGTACTATTCAACAGTCTGTATTGTGATTGTTTGACAGGATCAGGAGTCTACGGAGCACGACGGTGATATAGAGGACATATCGGACGGAGAGAGGACTTCCTCCTCAGAGAGGGGCAACAGACCTACCTACTATCCCGGCAACAACGACGACGAGACACCCGGGTGAGTTTAAAAGAAAGAATACGAGTTTTCATACCTTTTTGGAGGAAAAGGGAATGCCCGGGACCGCGGTCCGACTGTTCTAAGTCGGATGTTTGTATACAAGGTGTTACAAGATGGTTGTTTAGAGCATCAAACTGAACAACTTTCATTATAAGACCAACATTGAAATAGCGAAAAAAAATCAGCTGTCCCATACATTTAGCTCGAGTAGTGTTAGTAGTTTAGTATGGAACATCAGATTTTTTATCGCGATTTCGATATTGGTCCAATACTGAAAGCTGTTCAGTTTGATGGTCTACACCACCGCCTTAATGTTTATTCCGCGATGTCACTTCCCTTATACAAGGTATTACAAAAATACAAATAAAGATTTAATATATCAGACAGGTTTTAAAAAGTAATAAAATTAAATGTTTCATCATCTTATTTATAATATTTGTATCGCAGAGAGTTCATGGTGAATGCAATGGATGCTGAAGAGCTGAGACAATCTGTGCGTCGGTCCAAACGTTGGAAAGCGGAGTCGCCTCGCCTGGAGTTACCAGTCGGCGTTGGAACTTCGCTCAGCGGGTCCGGACATGATTCTGACGATGATGAGGTTAGTGTAAGTTCAATCAATCAATCAAATCAGCCCACATCAACCCACTGCTGGGCATAGGCCTCCTTTTTATTGCGCCACTCCTCAGGGTGGTGAAAACCGTGGTGGTCCAATGGCGAGTAACCTTGCCTGCCCTGCAGGAGGCGATGGTTCGATCCCCGTCCAGGCCGACTCGTACCAATGAGTTTTTCGGAATTTATGTACGGTTTGTAACACCACTGGCTTTTCGGTGAAGGAAAAAATCGTGAGGAAACCTGCATGCTTCAATTTCGAGGCATGTATTGTACCCACTGTCCATTATGTGGCGACGGGTTCACCCCCCGTCATACTGGACAGAGTTTCGGTACTACTGGTGAAACGTGGATGTTCTGAGGTTTCAGAACATCTCTGACTACCCCCTCGGGGAATATAGTCGTGAGCATATGCTTATGCCTTTTAAACTAAGAGTCTATCCATCAAACATTTAATATGGGCTCAAACCGATCGTAGCAAAAACAAAATCAGCTGTTCCATACTAAACTACAAATCAATTAAAGCTAAATGTATGGGGTAGCTGTTTTTGTTTTTCGCCATTTCGATGTTGGTCTCATAGTGAAATTCGCCTATCGGATCGAACCATCGCCTAGTTTAAAAGGATGCTAATGATATAAATTTCACCCTGTATTCATTTGTAAATTCCGTGCAGGTATCGACGCCGTCCGGCGACAACGCGGATCGCAACCCTCTTTCCGGATCCTGCGAGTCCCTCGACACCGTCGGGAGGAGGGACAAATACCTCAAGTCTGCTTTTGACAGCCTCAGTGCAGCTGAGATGGAGCCAACTAATGCTGGTAATGGTAATATCATTCGAATAAAATTGTAATTTTAATATTGTGACTCCATTATGTAGGGTCCTTCTTTATATGCTGACACTTTTTTAAGGGGATGATCAGACCGTCAAACTGGACAACTTTCTGTATGGGACCAACATCGAAAGCGCGAAAATAAAATCAGCTATTCCAAACACTGCAAACACACTCGAGCCTAATGTATGGGACAGCAGATTTTTTTTCGTGATTCGATGTTGGTCCCATAGAGAAAGTTGTTCAGTTTGATGGTCTAAACCACCCCCTTAAAAGTTTTTAATATTTATTTTTACTTTACTTCGTCCGCACAAATTACACCTTGTATTATTTGTGCGGACGAAGTCGCGGGTTAACTCTAGTAAATTATAATTACACTATACTACCCTGAGGAAACCTGCATGCTTCAATTTCGAAGCATGTATTGTACCCACTGTCCATTGCAAGTGACGACGGGCTCACCCCCCATCACACTGGAAAGAGTTTCGGTACTACTGGTGAAACGTGGATGTTCTGAGGCTTCAGAATATCTCTGACTACCCCCTCGCGGAATATAGTCGTGAGCATATGCTATGTTACACTATACTAATTACGTACGTTTGTTCTACAGTGAGCCACAACTCTCTCTCGTCGCAGCACCTATCCCGGGCGCCCGCCCCCCGCGCCGTCCCCCCCGTCACCCCCACATCATCCCCCCACCCCTCCCCTGCCCCTCGCTCGTCCGCCACCCGGCTGGACCCCGAGGCGGCGCGCAGGAGAGAGGAGCTGAATAGGAGGATACTGGAAACCAGGCGGCAGCTTGAGAGCGTTAGTATATTAACCTATATTATCATCAGCAGTTTCTTTTAGGGTTCCGAACCCAAAGGTTGAAAACAGGACCCTATTACTAAGCCTACGTTGTCCGTCCGTCCGTCTTACCTATTTAGGGATGTAACTTTTGAACCGTAATAGCTAGACAGTTGAAATTTTCACAGAATATGCGTTATTACGGCGGATTTGTTAGCAAATATAAAAATGTCAAAAAATTTAAAATTAACACTAGTTTTTATCAACGTTTTTTCTTCTCGCTCTATCGTAAAAACGGTAAATACATACAAGCGTCAAACTTGGTGTGATTATAGAGCAAACTCTACAGTATTACAACAAATAATAAAAACCCTCCGAGTGTGAGTCAGTCTCGCGCTAAAGGTCCCGAAGAAAACAAGTTTTTTTATAAGTTAATATGTTCTGTTGTGTGGTGGTGTAGCTCGACTCGCACTTGACCGGTTTTATTATTATTTAATATCAACTCTATGACAATGATGTAAGGTTCATTTTCAGGTGGCGTTCCGTTCTAATCTAAAATCGAGTCAGTCAACCACCGATCTGTCCTACATTCCCGAAAAGGACAACTCCAGAAGAGGGCGACCCGTCTCCATGGCTGTGCCGAGCAATTCTAGGCCTTATGGTGAGTGCAGTAGAGGCTAGATTGCTTTTCATTTGATTGAGAGTTTTGATTAACTATTATGACTAGTCAAATCAATACTGTTCTTTTAATACCGCCTAGCATGACCGCGACAACGTTATCCTGCGCCTTTTCTCTCGCTCTTTTGTGAACTAAGTGACAAAGTGATAGAGAGGTAAAGAGGGAATTTGCTATGTCGCGCTGTCATGATAGTTGAGATCCTATTTTGAGGAGGCAACAAGTTGTCAAAAATCCAGAAATTGCGCGCGAAAGAACGACATAAAATGTGTGATATAGCCGTGTTACGCGCATCGTACTATGTCCTCAGGAAAATCTATGAAACAACATAAATACTCTAATTTGCTTACCAAAATAAAAAGTACATGACTTGACTATTTATAAAAATATCTTTGCATAATGTATTTATACGACGATGTCGAAATACAAAAACAGAAACGACAAATAAAATCAATTTCTGACCATATCTTCATGAAATATGTCACTAGCGAGATTAAAGTTCACCGGCGAGAACCTCCTCTAAAAGAGAATGGCTGATCTTACTTCAAATTATCATAGATTCATTCTCCTAATTTTTTTTAGTGAAGTTGCTGTAAGGATTTTAAAGCTAGGTTCAACGACATTATGCAAAGATCAGCTAAATAGAGTGTAACCATTAACCACCACGCTAATATCATATTTGTGTACTAACCCCTTCTATTCCAACCCCATGCTACCCAGGACTTTACGTTCCAGACGAAAATCTAGACAGCCTAAACTCTAACTACTTCGATAGTCTAAACCCCTATCCGACTATGAATCTAGATTACAGAAACAAAAACCCTTATGCCATACCAGCTAATTTAAACCATAAAATATTACCAGATTACTATGATAATGACGGCCCTTATGTACCGCCTCACGCAAACATACAAACAGATACACACACACAAAACGATAAAAGAGTTAACATGATCTATGGAAAACCAATGGTTTTTAAAGATCAGATACCAGAGAAGCAATCATTAGCGTTTACTATACCCATAGATAAAAAACCACAGTCAAAAGTCTTTAACAGACTGTTTCCAGACAAAGAACCACCAAAAATTCCTCCGAGAAATTTTCATTTGAATTTAACTAAGGTTACTGACGATAAGCCGCAAACAAAACCGAAACCAAGCGCTAGAAGTATATTTAAAAACTACAAATCGTGTCCAGTATCTCCAGTCTCCGAGGAATGCAAATGGGCGGACAAAGCCCGCCAAAACGTAGCTCAAAACCAACAAAATACGAATTCCTTGGACCCTAAAAAGCGAAATTCCTTATGCTTTTTCGTTGGCCTGGATAAAAAAATTAAAGACAACGGTAAAAGTATTGTTGATACTATAAAAAGCGACACCGAAAAGATGATAGCGGAAATAACAAAGAAATACGGCGATTTAGACGAATATGAACCTAACGAATTAGATATGAAACCAACAAGAGACGTTGGAGAAGATGGTAATTTCTCGTCAGACTCTCTCGAAGATTGCAGCTTAAGTCAAGACGCTAGTTGCAAAAACAAGTTATATTCTAAGAAAGTTTGTAAGAAACATAACAAAGCGAAATCAATGCCGCGCCGTGCGGTTTCCAACTACGAAATATACGGTTCAGAAAAACCTATAATACCAACGAAACCGTCTTCCATCCTTAATCAGAAAAGCTCTACGTTGCCTCGTAACATGCCATCGAATTTAGACGACATAATAGACGAAGATTACTCGACAAATCCCAGTTTCACAAACATGTACAGATGCCAAAGTGTTTTAACTAAACGATGTGTGACGAGGTCTAATGAATCAGTTTTAAGTGACAATTCTAATTGTTCAAGCGTTTCTAACGAAATATTCTTAAAATACGGCAACGAAGTAGCTTTTCAACAAGCTAAATTCGATAGCAGATATAACCTGAATGATTCACAAAACTGTTCGTTTGAAAATTTGAATGAGACGGATAATTATTTAGAAAACCACAGACACAGTAGCGCTAGCTTTTTCTTAAATCAAAAGAAGTATATGAAATCGAGTTGCAGTCAGGAATCTGTTTTATCAGACGATATGTTCTTGGACAACGATAACCAACTATCCAGAACAAATTGCAATTCCTTAGAAAGCGTCCTTTCCGATGACTCTGAATGCACTAAGAGTGCACCTTTAGAAATGTTATTTGAAGGTACTAAAGTTAAACGTCAGCAAAAAAATCCAGGCGTTAGCATACCTAGAAACAGTAAAAGTTGCTACGAATTCGAAAATACATCTAAAAGTTACGGCTCCAGTCCAAGCAATGCTTCTTACCTCGGTGGTTATATGCATAATAATGCCAGTTATTTCGTAGACAATTCTCCAAAATATACGTCTAAAGAACCTCCTAAACCAGGTCCAAAACCTACAAATAAAGTATATGGTTTCGAAATTCCAGTCTCAGAATTTTCTGGACACAAAACTGTTACTAGATCGAAAAGTTTACACGATTCCACTCAGCCACCGCCAGCCAAAAATATTGCGTATTATTTCGACGGAAATAATGTACAGCAGTATACGAAAGAAAAGAAAATGACGGACGAGATACCTAGGATGAATAAAACACAAACACAAATAACTACTAAATCTTTGCAACCAAAGTTTGCTGAAAAACATAAATATAAATCCGAGATGGAGGGATGTGAAACAAAAGCGATGGTTAAATCTAAAAGTTGTAGCTTCGAAGTGGTACTGGAACCGGCTTCTAAGCCTAACCCACTCAAAAATCTTATGGAAAAACGTAATTCACACGTACAAAAGAATCTCGAAAAATTCGAGGAGCAAATCCGAAAGAACTCACAAAACAAAGTCAATAAAAATCAATTGAACAAAGAGAAAGCTAACGGTAACAAAAATAACAATACAACGAAAAGTTTAGAAAGAGGATCAGCGAAAAATAATAACGTTAAAGTTACTATGGAATTTGTACCACACAAGCCACCTAAGCCTATCAAAAGAACGTCATCAGTCAAAATAAATAACAGATTAAAAGCTGGCCTTGATAAAACAGCGTTAAGTTCATCAATATCATCTCAATACAAAGCAAAATTAGACGGTTTACAAAACCGAAACTATTTAAAAAAACACGAAGACAAAAATTCGAACATAGATTCTACGGATAATGCAGAAAAAACGTTCGATGTATTTGTTAAAGAAAAAGATTGTAACGAAAACAAATCTGAGATACAAATGGATAGTTTAGAAGTTTATGCGATGCAACGCATGGAACGAATGAAGCAAGTCAGCATGGACTCCTTAGACGTGCTTGAAGATAGAGAGACGAACGATTTCGCTAAAGATTCATTAGATTACTACGCAGAACAAGACAATAAAGCATATGCAAAATCTAAAAAAGATATCTTTAACAAACGAATTTTGAAAAACGAAAAAGATTTCGTTTCTCCATGTCACAGCAGAGAAATCGACGCAAAAGAAAACATAGCACCAATAAGCGAAGAAATAAAAAAATACAAATACATAGAACGTAAAATTGAAATAATAAACAAACTAGTAGAGATGGAGGAGAGAAAAATATTGCAAGAGAAGATTTTAAAAGAATGGAGAATGAGACCTTTGAAAGCAAACATTAACGATGGAAAAGGTGTCGTCAAAGTATTATCGAGAAAATTTGAAAAATTAGCTACGAAACAATCTACAGGACCCAATTTTGCATCTCTTACTTTAGAAGAAGCGGACACCGATACTGAGCAAAATTCAGAAAGTAAAGAAATAAAAAGAAATCTCAGTTTACCGGATATTTTAGATTCTGACCAAATTGGAGGACTAGTTACAGTTGAAAACATAGAAATTGGCAACGAAAGTGGCAATACCGAAGTTCCAGTGAAAGAGACTAAACTAAACAATACAATACACAATGAGAATATCATTCAAAAATCTTTAAAACAAAGGGTATACAACGAAATGGTGATACCGAAGACAGACGTCCATCTAGACAGCGAAAACTATGAATCTTCGACAACTTCCTCTAGTTGCACTAATTCACCGAAAAGGTTGTCTTTTTACGCCTTTAATAGACCCAAAACTCCGTTCAGAAAGGTGGTTAGAATTCCAACACCGCGGCTTTGTATGGAGAATAAATTGCTGCAAACGAGACCTATATTCACTGGTGGCATAAGGGTTACTTGTCTCGCTAAACGGGTGCCCATACCAACACCGGTTCTTCCATCAAAATTCGGACCACAAGGTTGGGAACGCATGTTTAAAAAGATCGATGTTTAGAGTCCCTTTAATTTGCGCTTTTAGGGAATTAGGACAATTAAGTGACAATTTGTGATCAATTGTGAAGAAGCCAAAATTTATAGGATGTCTTTTTGTTATATATATTTTGATTTCATTATTCGCACTGGCTGAATCTTCACAATCTGTCATAAATCATTGCTTTTTATTATTATTTACTTTGTGCATGATGTTTGATGTTATTCCACGTGAAAAGGTACCTAATCGCCTTCAAATCTTACTCCGTATCGACGCATGTCTGAGATGAAAATACTGGTTAAGGGAATATTACTGTTGGCGCGCTTCATACAAACGAAGTCTGGCTATATTTTCAATACTAATCAATTAAAGTCAGTGAAATTTTTCAGAATGAATCTAGAAAGTAATCTCTATGCTTGTATCTTGTCAGATTTTCATTAAAATGTATAGTTTTAAAGTTACAGTGCCTCAAAGATTTCCATACAAATCTTAAATTACTCCTAGCATTGAAACTGTACGCTTTAACGAAAATCGGACAAGATGCAAGCATAGAGATGTGATTCTAGATTGTTTCTGCAAAATTTCATTGACTTTATTTGGTTAGTATTGAAAATATCACCAGACTTCGTTTGTATGCAGCTCGCATTTACGCATTCGGAATAAACTTCTCTTAAAACAAAGAAGCTCTGTTAGGTACCTTCTTATGTGAGACAATGTGATGTATTTAGTACGATTGTTCATTACTATAGTTGTTATGTCATAGTGTTTTTGCTTTTAGAATGTAAGGCAATCTGATGATTTATTGTTTTTCTAAAATTTTACACTTACTGTGGGGAATAATGTTGGGGTTTGAGTCTTTGGTTCAACTACCTACCAATTTAATAGGGTATTTGACAGGTTTTTAAAAACTGTCCTATTTTAATCACTGATGTCTAAGGACTCTATAGAAAATGTATATTTTACGTTCCATTACATATAGTGCAAGAAAAAACGAAAACAACAAATTATTATTTAAATATCCCGCGAAAATGCTTTTCCTGACAATATACGGCTACAAGCAGGTGACGTCACGATGACGTAAACTTTGTACAACACTCACACTATACACGCAACTGTTTACAAGCAGTTGACGTCATCAAACATTCGGCCAATCACAGTCGTTTACGATCACGTGACTAAAGTAGACATCAACATTATTTTCTTTGTCGATTTTCTTTTAAAACATTTAGCATTAGTTGGTTTCCAAAATTCATATTCAATACGGATGCCATCAATAAATCCTTTATTTTACATGCTGTCAAATACCCCATTGTGCAGTTGTGGCAAGGGTTACTTATACTTGTATTTTCTCTTCCTGTATATTTAATTGAATTCGTAGCGGTTTCGCTGTAGACTAAAGTCATCCGTTCGCTTGCTGGACTACATTGTCTAGTGTTGCGATGTTGATACTGGCTTTACAAAAGTTATAGTAAGCATAAGCATAAGCTTATGCTCACGACTATATTCCCCGAGGAGGTAGTCGGAGATATTCTGAAACTTCAGAACATCCACGTTTCACCAGTAGTACCGAAACTCTGTCCAGTGTGACGGGGGGTGAGCCCGTCGCCACTTATAATGGACAGTGGAAGTTATAGTAACCAAAGCCATTTAAAATAAAGTTGCGTGTTGTCATGTTACACCCTGA
Source organism: Agonopterix alstromeriana (assembly GCA_963924505.1). Classification (NCBI taxonomy): domain Eukaryota; kingdom Metazoa; phylum Arthropoda; class Insecta; order Lepidoptera; family Depressariidae; genus Agonopterix; species Agonopterix alstromeriana. The sequence continues at coordinate 7,525,804 of OZ004690.1, read as the reverse complement.
CACTCCATACAATCTCACTATGATTCAATAAAACCGCAATAGTTATAAGATTGTTTCGGCACACGCGCCGTCCCACTCACACACGCGCTCAGGTACAAAGTACAAAATACAATATTGAATTACATAGTGTAACATTGTCATGATATTTTGGTCATTCATATAATCATCGAGTTTATAGTAGCCTTTCTTACAAGGACTTGCTTAACATGGGACTTAAACTTCTGTTCACCTCAGGATCAAATTATCCATCGAAACCTTTCAAATTGGACCTTTAATCCATGGCAATAAAACTCAGATTGTCGTACAAATGCATGATTAACCGTGTGTGCTTCACCAGCCGTTCGCACTCATCTCTCGCCGTCCGACCAAGAGGAGGAAGCCACTGGAATGCGACGAGCTATATCTCTGTCAGATCTGGCTGCTAAGCCAATGCCGGCGCCCAGAACGCCGCAAGGTGGGTTCAGGCTAGATTTTAGTCACAGGTAGATTTGGTGACGGGTATGTTAGACTTGGTGACGGGTAGGCTAGTCTTGGTGACGGGTATGTTAGACTTGGTGACGGGTAGGCTAGACTTGGTAATGGGTAGGCTAGACTTGGTGACAGGTAGGATAGACATAACATAAATATTCTCACGGGTAGACTAGACTTGGTGACGGTAGGTTAGATTTGGTGACGTGTAGGCTAGACTTGGTAATGGGTAGGCTAGACTGTATGACGAGTAGGATAATCATAACATAAAAAATCTCACGGGTAGACTAGACTTTGTGACGGTAGGTTAGACTTGGTGACGTGTAGGCTAGACTTGGTGACAGGTAGGCTAGACTTGGTGATGGGTACGCTAGACTTGGTGACGGGTAGAATAGACATAACATAAATATTCTCACGGGTAGGCTAGACTTGGTGATGGGTAGGTAAGACTTGGTCACGTAGGCTAGACTTGGTGACGGTAGGTTAGACTTGGTGACGTGTAGGCGAGACTTGGTGACAGGTAGGCTAGACTTGGTGATGGGTATGCTAGACTTGGTCACGTAGGCTAGACTTGGTGACAGGTAGGTTAGACTTGGTGACGGGTAGGCTAGACTTGGTGACAGGTAGTTTGAACTTGTGACGTGTAGGTTATACTTGGTGACGGGTAAAGTAGATTTGTGAGCACTAATTTTACGCTTTATAATCTTTGGAGTTAGTAAGTGCAAAAGGGGTGTCGTGTAGTCTTTTTTTAACATATCCATCGTAGTCTGTCAATTGTTGAACAGTAGTGAATCCTGGATGAGGAAGGCCAAAGATAGTTTTGTGGCGGGCCTTTTGAGATGACAGTCTGATGATGATTATGTATTATGTATAGTTTTCGATTAAGATTACAAATATTCACTACCTGCAATTAGAGCGTCGTTGGCACGTTGCTGAGAGGTATGGACACTCAATCACGAGGGTCTGGGATCGAATCCGCACGGACGACATGCCATATACCAATGAGTTTTTCTATCTTATGTACGTAATACCGACTGCTCTCAAACGGTGAAGGAAAACATCGTGAGGAAACCTGCATACGATGAAGAAGAAATTCTGACGCGTATGTGAAGTCTACCAATCCGCATCGTGGGGATACCATCTTGAGGGTAGGGCCTGTACCCTGTATTGGGACGTATACAGGGTGTAACAAAACACTCTAGTAATACTTAATGGGGTGCTTCAGACCATCAAACTGAACAACTTTCACTATGGGGCCAACGTTGAAAAAAATAGAAAAGATCAGCTGTCCCATACACTTGTGTCAAGACGGTATTAATCGAATTAAAGATTGAAAAAGTCGGGCGGCGAGCGGGTTTCAAACCCACGACCTGCCTATCCGGGCATGCTCCACTCCAACAGAGCTGTCGGCGCCCCGCAGGCCACGACGAAATTTTCAATCTACAGGGTCCTTTTTAATATGCTGACACTTTTTTAAGGGGATGATCAGACCATCAAACTGAACAACTTTCTCTATGGGACCAACATCACAAAAAAAATCAGCTGGCCCATACATTTGGTTCGAGTAGGTTTGCACTTTTGTATGGAAGAGCTGATTTTTTTTTCGCGATTTTGATTTTGGTGCCATAGAGAAAGTTGTTCAGTTTGACGGTCTGATCATCCCCTTAAAAAAGTGTCAGCATATTAAGAAGGACCCTATGTATCATCGTCTTTAAGGGACGTCAGCGCCATCTACCAGAAGTTATGCAAACTACTAGGTAGGTCGTGGGTTCGAATCCCGCTCGCCGCCCGACTTTTTCAATCTTTAACACAAATGCATACCTGTAATTAAGAATTTTATACTCATCAACATTGCATGATTGCATGCATGTTCATTTTATAAAAGTTGCATGATAATTAAGTATGATTAGTGCACGTTATTATTATAAGTTTGCTTTAGATCTTTATCGTATACGTTTGTAATTAGATCTTCAATTTATAGTGCATTCGATTTCGATCGCTGTTTGTGATAAGACCGTAATTTGTACCTCGATTTCTTGATGAAATTGTTACTTGATGAGTACTGTATTGTTATATAGTAGATTTAAGAGTTATTTAGGTATTTCCCTGTTAGTCGGGGGAATCTACGGATTTTTGTATGGAGTAGGTTGCATTAATTGCACTTTTGGTGAAAATTTGGAATATAGTAGATACATACCTGAAGAACATAAATTCTCAATAATCCCCGATTTTTATGTTGTATTATTGAATAATTAAGACATTTACAAAACATTAAATTTAGGTATGAACAAAAAATGGAAAACTGGTGATTTTGTGCAGGATGGCTTCATTCAATACGTTTTACTTATAACAATAATAATCCCCGGTTAATATCTTAAATTTGAGTAGATATTTAATATTTTGTAAGTCTTCAATAATTATAACCTCAAAACGAAATTATTTACTGTTTGTTTTTACACATTAAATTTGCCTTTTTATAATTAACTGTCTCTATTGCTGGTATGCTGGTCGAAATATTTTTAGAAATAAGCTTGCCATTTGTACATTAATATCGTTTTTAAGGTATTTCTCAGGTTCCTGAGCCTATATAACCACGAAATCTCGACAAAAGTGTTATAAACTAACAGTAATATTATTTCAAACACAATTTACTAAAGTGTCTTTAATGCAATCTCAAACCTTATTTTTCCTAGACTATGTGTTCTCCCTGGATAATGACATTAGAGGAAATATTTTATACTTATATTTTACCATACAATCTATGTTTCCTCTGCTATGTCCCTTTGTTTTGTTTTTTCTCTTTAATTAATTACTTTTAAGAAAATGAGCCATAATTATATTCATTTATTGCCATTAATTGTATGTACATAGATAGGTGGTAACATAACTTTCTTAGTTCAATTACAATTTTACCCTTGCGGGTGTAGCAAACATGACGATAACACAATGATAAATTGAAATTAATTAATAAGTACTATGTCTTATTAATGTAAGTGTAAAGTACTAGCCTTCGAAAATGACGAAAAATTTCTCAATTTTGCCGCTGCGTTTAGGACATTCAGAAAGCAAATGTGTCATTTTACAGTCGCGGCCATCAATGAAATTATTGTACAATTATAGTAGGTACTATGAGAAACAAACATTGTAATAAACACTTATGGACTAGCTCGCATCGGAAATAATTGACTCTTATGGTTCATGGAAAAGTAACCAAATAATTCATAATTCATAATTCATTTATTCATTGTTAATTGCACACGTTACATAGGATGGTATAATTATTTTGTGGTCCAGCAATCTACCTCTTCAAGGCATTCAATGTCATATAATTTTATTAAATATTTTACAATGTCAGAAAGCGAAATTTATTTAGAAATATAAAAAGCGTAATATATTAATGTAGTTTAAAGACTGTGTTTAGGATAGGTTACAATCTTAGTCATTATCAAAATTTTATCAAATTAATATTAATTTACAAAATAATACAATTACCAAAAATCACAACCTTCATTTAAAAATTCCTTTACTGAGTAAAAAAATTTGTCAAGAAGCCATTCCGTGAGTTTCCTTTTAAATTGCTTGGAGGGACAAGTTAGAATACTCTTCGGGATGTTATTATATATCCGTACAGCCATACAGTACGCATTATTTCTGTATAGTTCTATTCTGGCACGGGGCAGATAAAGCCGGTGTTTATATCGGGTTGATCTCACATACACACTGTCATGCTTAATAAAATATTCAGGGTGCTCTCTTGCAAATAATGTCAAAGCCTTTAAGAATCAATTCATTTTCAATCAATCAATCGAAACATTACCTACTCAGCAAAATATACCGTGAAGAAATATAGAAGATACAAAACAAAACGGTCTTAGCGCTAAAAAGTGATTTCTCCTATACAACCTTAGAAGTTATTTGTAACTTAATAGCACAGCTCGGATACAGCCTAACAATGAATGTGAAGTTTTTAATGTATTTTGAAAGGTCCTCTAAAAACCTATATAAGTTTTATTACAACAAAAAAAATGCAAATTTTTCTCCATACAACCTTACTCATACCGATTTGACTAAAATAAATGATGTAAGGAAAACATGCACATATAGCCAATGTTCTTTCTATTCTATTCTTTTTAGAGGAAGAAACGCAGAATACGAAATCGTGATATCGTCTATTTTATGCAGGTAAAATCAGTCCGAGCTGCAGTTGTCACTGGTTGCTCCGTCGCTCGGGAACAGCGCGACAGCAATAGATCTGTTAAAATAAAAAGTCCCAATCTCAAATAATTAACGAGATAAAATAATATATTTCAAGATAAGACCTTTAATTTCTGAGTATGTTATCAGGTCAACAGAAGCAGGCGTCGCCGCAGAATGGTAACACAAGCAAATCGCCCGGCTTCGCTCGCCCCGCGCCTAGGTACACCAACAAGTCTAATATGACAAGGAGTTCTAGTGTCGGTGTGCTGAACCAGGTTAGTATAGCATATACAACGTTTTAGATTTGACATGATGACAATTACCTCCGTGGTCTGATGGTTAAGATCATTGTGTTCTTGATACGGAGGTCGTGGGTTTAATTCTCATGGACACCTAGTGATATGTCACTTTGTGCGTTTTCCCCAGTTGGTTAGGACATTGCAGGCCGAATCACCTGATTGTATGAAAGAAAGATGATTCAGTGCTTCGGATGGCACGCTAAACTGTTGGTCCTGGCTACTATCCCTCGTGGTAGTAGTCGTTACATAAAAACCACGTCAGAGACGGTAAGGCGGTCTGAAAAAACTCTGACACCGGGGCTTGCCCACACGATAAGAAGAAGTTTGATATGTAGACTCTTAGTTTAAATTTTAAACTCCTTTTAAACTCTTTTTAAACTTTAAAAGGGAGTCGCGCTGCAAGTTTTGCGGAGTACGGACGCGTGCGTATCGGCGCGTTGGGCTTGCACGTGGCTCCGCCATTTTGTGAACTCTTTTGTGTTTTAACCTTAAAACAATCACTTGAGATTATAAACTACTTACATTGGCAAAACTGCCATAGCGTGGCTTAATTAATACTACTGATCATTTTCCTACGTATACTCTCCACATAACGAGACATTGGCTGAATTGTGATAACACATCTGATGCCACTAAACAAAAAATTGAATTGAAACTTTAAAAGGATGCTAATGATATTAATTTCACCCTGTAGACATGAACAGAACTGACAAGTATTAATGTAAGGTATGTAAATTGGATCGTAGACGTAAAAGAGAGTGCTTACTAGGTAAGAGGAGATGCATGATTCGGAGCGTAGTGAATGGTTTAAAAAGTAAAGGATGACAGGTGTGAAAGGGACGGTATTAATGTGTTATTGCCTTTGACTAATTATTATAAGGACTAGCCTTGTTACAAATTAAGTACCTATACTCCATTCAAAATAGCAACGAAATTTTAAGGCTTTTTTGCATTACAGAAACAGAGATTTGAAACACTTCCTCTCATTTATTCTTAGAACAGCTTTAGTAACGTCCAAGATATGTCGGATAGTATATGTATCCAATAAATAAATTACATTTGGTAATCAGATTTGGCCAGAAAGCTAAATAGGAATCGGAAAATCTTGTCGACCTTATTTGGAATGAATTATAGTTAGTCTAACAATTTGATTTAATAATAAGATCATGACGTTCGCACATGCGCACTTTGCGCAAATAGTGCATGACATATGTGTAGGGTTGACTTACCACGCATCGTATGAACATCATTATACATTTCGTTACTTTTAATAGTTCATTATGTTATTAAAAATATATATAGCTTAAATAAAGCTAAAGAATCACTGAAAATGTGAATTTTGCGTTATTTTCCAACGTTTATTTTTACTGAGAGGATACAAATAAAATATATTTTATGTAGTTAAATCCAACGGGTGCGCGCGGCTGACTGCATTCCCTTGCTCGGCTCCCCTCAAGTGTGAGGTGAGGTGGGGTATCTGAAGTCAGAGGGGGGCGGGGAGTGGCCTTTCTGTATATAGAACTATCCAGGGTCCTTCTTAATATGCTGACACTTTTTTAAGAGGATGCTCAGACCGTCAAACTGAACTTTCTCTATGGCACCAACATTAAATCACGAAAAAAAATCTGCTGTCTGCATTTAGCTCGAGTAGGTTGGCAGTTTTGTATGGGACAGCTGATTTGTTTTTCGCGATTTTATGTTGGTGCCATAGAGAAAGTTGTTCAGTATGATGATCTGAGCATCGCCTTAAAAAAGGGTCAGCATATTATGAAGGATCCTATATACTATTACCTATTCTGTGCCGTTACTTACGGTCTCTGATTACACCTTGTAAACATAAAGTTGTTATTTCCAGAGCGATTCTGAGTCAGATCCTCAGCCGTCCCGCCAGCAGCCCAGGACCCAGGGTCTGATGCGGCCGACCATCAGCTCTATGAACAAGCAGGCTGCCGTGCCGAGGAGACGAGGTCTAGCCAATGCTTATAGTGCTGGTAAGTTAAGGGCCTATGTCGAAAAATAATTGAAGCGAAATGGGCGTGTGATAGCTTATATTACTGCCTGATGCGTGAGAAAGAGATGGAGCGGCGCGCGCGCCTGAAACGACGCAAGCGTAAAACAAACTTTAATTAATTGTGATTGTACCATTTTTGTAAGTTCATTTCTGCTCTAATCAAACTTTATAAAATATTAATCTCTTTTTTTTTTAAATCAGTTTCTATTATTCACCGTTTAGCAGTTCCAAGCGTTTATCGATAAAGACGGAGGCCACTTGGGCTTATTTTTCTATCGAGAAAATGTCTCGTAATCGTGTTTTGGCTCTAATCAAAACTTCAATTATATGTTCAATTTACACATATTCGCAAATCATACTCCTACTGTTAGTACTTCATGATATATGATGCTTTGAAGAATCCATTTTTTTTCACATATTCTCTTAAAGATTGTGTTTTAACCCCCGACGCAAAAAGAGGGGTGTTATAATTTTGACGCCAATGTCTGTGTGTCTGTCGATTGTAACACCACTGGCTTTTCGGTGAAGGAAAACATCGTGAGGAAACCTGCATGCTTCAATTTCTAGGCATGTATTGTACCCACTGTCCATTATAAGTGGCGACGGCCTCACTCCCCGTAACATGGGACAGAGTTTCGGCACTACTGGTGAAACGTGGATGTCCTGAGGTTTCAGAATGTCTCTGACTACACCCTCGGGGAATATAGTCGTGAGCATATGCTATGCTATGCTATGCTATCAGTATATGTTAAAAAATGTTTAACTCTAGATGATTAATAATCGCATATTTACTCGCACAAAATCAGATAGCTTGGCAATTACAGGGTGAAATTGATATCATCAGCATCCTTTTAAACTACGAGTCTACCCGTCAAACTGAACAACTTTTACTATGGGACCAACATCGAAATCGCGAAAAAGATATCTGCTGTTGCATTTGAGTTGAGTAGGCATTTTTTTTTGCTCCGAGCTGTTTGCTCCCATAGTAAAAGTTGTTCAGTTTGATGGGTAGACTCTTAGTTTAAAAGGATGCTAATGATATCAATTTCGCCTTGTATAATATAGATTTAGCTAGTTCTTAGTCTACCTTAAAAAGTTTTTTATAATATTATCTTTATAATATTTCAAATATTATTGATTATAAAGCCATGTTGTGCTATGGCGAATCAAATTAAATTTTTGAAAAATTTTGTCACTCTTCCAAACCGGGGAATTGCTTTATCCAATTTCGCCACCGAGCCAACTAGCCAGAGAACGAAATTTTCAATCTATTGCGTCTTAAGGGGACGTGAGCGCCATCTACTGGAAGATATTACAAAGTCCAGTTGTAAATCCAGTTGTAATTATGAACTTGCGAATTGGTTAGTTTGTAATAACTTCCAGTAGATGGCGCTCACGTCCCTTCAAGACGCAATAGATTGAAAATTTCGTTTTCTGGGTAGTGGGCTCAGTGGCGAAATTGGATAACGCAATTCCCTGGTTTAGAAGAGTGCGGGTTCAAGTCCCGCCCGAGACTTAATTTTTCAATCTTTAATTTGATTATCTTTATAATATTTCCAAAAATCATTAGCTAGTTATAACTAGTCACGTTACACAATAAATATGACAACACAAAGCACAGCACAAGTAACAATCTAACAAATTGCACAGTGAACCTGAACACTGGCAACCCTGAGGAGTCCAGTTCTGAAGCCGAGGACAGGGCTGGCGAGAAACCTGCCGTCGCGCCTAGGCCCAGGGCTGGCTCCGTCGACCACACGCGGAGGATAGGTGAGTGATGTAACACAACCGAACGTGAACACTGGCAACCCTGAGTCCAGCTCGGAGGGCGAGGCTCAGGGCTGGCTCCGTCGACCACACGCGGAGAATAGGTCAGTGATGTAACACAACTGAATTTTAACACTGGCAACCCTGAGTCCAGCTCGGAGGGCGAGGCTCAGGGCTGGCTCCGTCGACCACACGCGGAGAATAGGTAAGTAACCAAGATTGAGTCCCACCAGAGGCGGCGCAAGACCAAAATTTTATGTGGGCATGATGAGGTTTGCGAGGTACCATGGCCCGGGGTACTTTTGATTGGAGGTCACATTTTAAGAAGGTTTGGCATTAAAAACTGCGAGCTCAGCGTCAAGCATTTAAAATCTGTATATATACATAGGGTCCTTCTTAATATGCTGACCCTTTTTTAAGGTCATCCACCATACCATACTGAACAACTTTCTCTATGGGACCAACATCGAAATCGCGAAAAAAATATCAGCTGTCCGATACATTTGGCTAGAGTAGGTTTGCAGTTCTGTATGGAACAGCTGCTATTTTTTTCGCGATTTCTATGTTGATAGAGAAAGTTGTTCAGTTTGATGGTCTGATCATCCTCTTATAAAAGTGGCAGCATATTAAGAAGGACCCTGTATACAACGTGTTAATGAATAAGCGCAAAACCTTATACACCCCACCTGATTTGTAACAAAATAATCCGATTGAAACAATTATTTCATTATTTTGATAGTTACCATTTAATTTAAAGTTATTTACATTTTAAGTTTTGAGGCAAAAATGATTTGTTATCATTTCAGCAATGAATGAAAGCGCTAACCTGCTCATGGATACATTTTAAGAATCTTTTATTGGTAGTAAGTAGGGTGAGAGTGCCCGAGCGGTGGGTTGAGATCGAGTTCAGAAAATTTTAAATTTTGCAAACAAATTATTTAATATTTTGAAAAAAATTACCTTACCTTAAAACCATGATAATTCGATTCTGCTCTCGATTCCAAACAAACTACTTTCTAGTTTTGCGTTAATTCATTAACACGTTGTATATTGTTTGTTGTGTTGTCTGTCAGGACGCAGCGGCAGTGAGCGGGACCTGTCGGCGAAGGCGCGCGAAGTGACGGCCAGGCTGACGTCCAACACGAGGCCCAGGACCAAGCCGGAGCCCCAGCCTGACGCCAATCGTTAGTCATTCATTTATTTGTTAACTTTTTTAAAATCGAGGGCATGTTATAAGATTTAGGGCCTTAGCCTGATATATTCTTCATACAAAATATGTCAAATGAGCTGTAGGATAAGCTAACAAGAACTTATAGTCTAGGAAAAATAAGGTTTCAGATTGCATTAAAGACACTTTAGTCAATTGTGTTTGAAATAATATTACTGTTAGTTTATAACGCTTTTGTCGAGATTTCGTGGTTATATTGGCTCAGGAACCTGAGAAATACCTTAAAATCAATATAAATGTACAGATGGCAAGCTTATTTCGAAAGATATTTCTTCCAGCATACTAGCAAAAGACACCGTTAATTATCACAAGGCAATTTTAATGTATTCAAACAAACAGTTGGTTTTGAGGTTATAATTTTTGAAGACTTACAAAGTATTAAATTTCTACTCAAATTTACGATATTAACCGGGGATTATTATTGTTTTAAGTAAAACGTATTGAATGAAGCCATCCTGCACAAAATCACCAGTTTTCCATTTTTTGTTCATACCTAAATTTAATGTTTAGTATTATAATACTATAATATTTTAGACAGTGACCCATGAAAGACCTTGAGATTATTTACATTTATAATTTTCTTCCAGTATCATCATCGCAACTCTGTTCAGCGCTGACCGAGCAACTGACGAAGACTGCCAGCAAAGTTGTACAGCTTTATAGAAGTCTGCAGAGGGAACCAAACACGGCTGCTGATATTAGTGGTTTGTTTATAGTTTCTGTTTTTTTTTTCGTCCCAAAAATTTGGTCCAATAGTAAAAGTTAATTATGATGGTCTGAAGCACCCCTTAAAGTAATTGTACGTATTTAAATTTATACCCTATACAACGTGTTAATGAATAAACGCAAAACTAGAAAGTAGTTTGTTTAGAATCGAGAGCAGAATCGAATTATCATGGTTTCAACATAGGTAATTTTTTTCAAAATGTTAAGTAATTTGTTTGTAAATATTAAACATTTATTGAACTGGATCTCAACCCACCGCTCGGGCACACTCACCCTACTTACTACCAAAACAAGATTTTTATAATTTATCCATGAGCACGTTAGCGGTTTCATTCATTGCTGAAATGATAACAAATCATTTTTGCCTCAAAACTTAGAATGCGAATAACTTTAAATTTTAAGCATCGAAATAATTAAATTATTGTTTCAATCTATTTTGTTATAAATCAGTTGGGGTGTATGAGGTTTTGCGCTTATTCATTAGCACGTTGTATAGGTTTAACCATGCTTGTAATTTCTGTATGGGTTTAAAAAATAGTACACTTGGTATTGATATCCTGACTACATTTACCAGAGGCACAGGTCCGGCACTTCAAAAAACGTTTTGGATCTGACATGATGGCGTTCGCACATGCGCGCTTTGCGCAAATTGTCTTTGACATATGTGTAGGGTTGACTTATCACGCATCGTATGAACATCATCTACATTTCGTTACTTTTTATTGTTCGTTCTGTTATTAAAAACAGTGTTTGAGCTAAAGAATTACTGAAAATGTGAATTTAACGTTATTTTTCAACGTTTTTATGCACTGAAAAGACACAATTTTATGTTGTCAAATCCAACGGGTGCGTGCGCCTGACTGCATTCCCTTGCTCGGCTTCCCTCAAGTTTCCCAGAAAGTGTGAGGGGAAGTTGGGGATCTGAAGTCAGAGGGGGCGGGGAGTGGCCGTTCTGTATGTAGAACTATACAGGGTGTAAGTGACAGAGTAGCAAATACTGAAACGGTGAACACAGACCATCAAACTGACCAACTGTCACTATGGAGCTACCACAGGAAACGATAAAAAAATCATCTCTCCCATACAAAACTGCTGCACCTACCCGAGTAAAGTGTATGGGACAGCAGATTTTTTTCGCGTTTCCTGAGGTAAAAAATCTGTGGTACCATACATTTAGGTCGAGTAGGTTTGTATGGAACAGCTGATTTTTTTTTCGCGAATTCGATATTGGTCCCCTAGAGAAAGTTGTTCAGTTTGATGGTCTGATCATCCCCTTAAAAAAGTGTCAGCATATTAAGTTGGACCCTATATAAGGTCTAACAAAATTAGCTGAAACAATTTTAAGGGGATGATCAGACCATCAAACTGAACAACTTTCTCTATGGGACCGATATCGAATTCGCCAAAAAAATCTGCTGTTCCATACAAACCTACTCGACCTAAATGTATGGGACCACAGATTTTTTTTCGTTTTTTAGTTTCACCTAATTTTGTTAGACCTTATACAACGTGTTAATGAATAAGCGCAAAACCTTATACACCCCAACTGATTTACAACAAAATAATTAGATTGATACAATAATTTCATTATTTTGATAGTTAAAATTTAAAGTTATTCGCACTTTAAGTTTTGAGGCAAAAATGATTTGCTATCATTTCGGCAATGAATGAAAGCGCTATCGTGTTCATGGATACATTTTAAGAATCTTGTTTTGGTAGTAAGTAGGGTGAGTGTGCCCGAGCGGTGGGTTGAGATCCAGTTCAATAAATTTTTAATATTTACAAACAAATTACTTAACATTTTGAAAATAATTACCTATGTTGAAACCATGATAATTCGATTCTGCTCTCGATTCTAAACAAACTACTTTCTAGTTTTGCGTTTATTCATTAACACGTTGTATAGGGTATAAATTTAAATACGTACAATTACTTTAAGGGGTGCTTCAGACCATCATAATTAACTTTTACTATTGGTAGTAAGTAGGGTGATTATGCCCTTGCGGTGGGTTGAGATGGACTTCAGTAAATTTTAAATTTTACACAAAATTTTTTAAAATTTTGAAAAAATTCCCTATGCTGAAATTATGATAATTCGATTCAGCTGTCCATTCTAAACAAACTACTTTCTAGTTTTGCTTTAATTCATTAACACGTTGTATAATAAAAATCTTGTCTACAGGTTTAGAAGCGGCCATACTGGAAACGCAGAAAGTCCTCCGAAGTGCTGTGATGAGACAAAACGGTGACGCACCGAGCAGCCTGTCTTCAGAGGGCGACAACAGAACCACAGACAACATTGACTCTACGAGACAGAAGCTAGAGTACTTGGTGTCTAAAGGTGAGATTTTTTACAAAATTACACTTTCAAGCCTTTGACTAATTATTATAAGGACTAGCCTTGCGGTAGCATTTCCCCTCTGCCACGGTATAAGCACAATTGATCTTGTGCATTTACATTCAATTTTACACCTTATCACTAAACGAGACAGCCTATAATTGCGAAATAATAACTTCGAACTTAGAACGTTTGGGGTTCACACGAGACTACTTTTCATGATTTTTAACATTCAAAATTAGAATCTAAAGTTATGGGGAATAAAATCCAAAGTTGCGGATTTCATGTTACCTCGCCCCCCGCAAAAAGTGGCAGAAATGTTTGTTAGTAGAATTACACGCGTAGCCAGTCCACATATAAATAGTCAAAGTTTCAAGCCCATTTCCTACGAACCTTATAAAAAGATATACAGTCTATACTCTATTTCAAATAGCAAATAAATTTTAAGGCTATTTTGAACGGCTTGCCTGCCGTGCAGGAGGCGATGGTTCGATCCCCGTCCAGGCCGACTCGTGCCAATGAGTTTTTCGGAATTTATGTACGATTTGTAACGCCACTTTCTTTTCGGTGAAGGAAAATATCGTGAGGAAACCTGCATGCTTCAATTTCGAAGCATGTATTGTACCCACTGTCCATTATAAGTGGCGACGGCCTGACCCCCCGTCACATAGGACAGAGTTTCAGTACAACTAGTGAAACGTGGATGTTCTGAGTTTTCAGAATATCTCTGACTACCCCCTCGGGGAATATAGTCGTGAGCATATGCTATGCTATGCTATGCTATTTTGAATTACAGAAACAGAGATTTAAAACACTTCCTCTCACTTATTCTTAGAACAGCTTTAGTAACGTCCAAGATATGTCGGATGTATATCTTTCTGACAAATAAATTGTATTTACTAATCAGAATTGGCCATAAAGCTATACAGGGTGTAAGGAAAAGTATCATTAACCTTTAAAACTCATACTCTACCCATCAAACTGAACAACTTTTACTATGGGAGTAAACTTGTCAGAACAAAAAAATATGAGCAGTCCGATACATTTGAATCGAGTAGGTATTGCAGTTTAGTATGGGACAGCTGATATTTTTATGTTCTGACAGCTTTGCTCCCATAGTAAAAGTTGTTCAGTTTGATGGGTAGAGTATGTGGTTTAAAGGTTAATTATACTTTTCCTTACACCCTGTATAGGAATCGAAACCTCTTTTCGTCTTTATTTGAAATGAAGTATAGCTATTACTTGCCCACTGTAATTCACATTCACTGATACACACACACACACACACACACACACACACACACACACACACACACACACACACACACACACACACACATGCACAGAAACTCACGCAAACATCAATGCAATTCGGTAATTTTAAACCATTTTGACATAATTCGGTTTAAAAAAAATGACTAGTGTTTTTTATTTTAGATTTTTTACGGATAGTAGACATAATTTTAAGAAACTGATTGAATTTTTTTTACTAACCATGACATTTTCTCCAACAGAAGCAAACAACCCGAACAACCCAGCCATGTCGTTAATAGAGCAATATTCAGACATACTCCTCAACATGATGCAGAGCAAAATGGTCAACCAATTCGCTCAGAGTCCCCAAAGCTTACCACCAAACTCATCGAGAGAACCCGGCGCAGAGAGCTAGTATTGGATCAAATACCAATAACCCAAGCCTGAAAGGCCATTAAAAAAATTAAGTAGTGGTAAATTCGACAAGTCAATAATCGATTTAAGTTCTGTCTGTAAATAAATCGATATGGAATCGAAAGGTTTAATGTTGTTTATCCACATCTATGAGCACGGAATCGTATTTTTTCATGCTCTATCCTTTTCTGTCGCTCAAGACCGTCATTTGCGGCGATGCTGCGATCTTTCTCGCTCTATCAAATGACTTTCCAGAGCGACAGAAAAGAATAGTGCATGAAAAAAATCGATTTCGTGCTGATAGATGTGGGTCAACCCTTAATATAACCTACCCTATAATAGTGGTGGTGTTTGTTTTTAATCTCAAAAATGTATTGAATACTGTCTTTAAATCGATTTGAAATCGAAAAGAAGTTTAAAAATCGATTTCGAATTTCCACGTTGCAATCAATTAAATATATTTTAACTAACAATTTTAATAAAAGAAAGAGTTGGGCGTGTATTCGAATGTAAAAAAACGCGGGAGTTTGTCTATGACTGCGTTTTTAGAAAAAACGCGGGAATTTAAAATGGCAGATTCACGTAACGAATGTATTAAAATATAATTATGTCATGATTATTGTTGTAGAAATAAAAAGACGATGTAAAACTCTGATTTTATTCGATAAAATTTTATGTTTTACACAGATTTTGGGAGTAGAGTGAAATGGCGGGAAATATCTGACGTTTTGTTTTTTAAACGAAGGTCAAAGGTCGCTTGAGAATAATTTTTTAAATCACAATTTCGCCTCATAACTAAAAACTTAATAAATCTCAAAAACGACGAGTTTAATCAGAGTTAAAAATAATTCCAAAAAATGAGGGTTTCTTGAAAAAAAATCGTAGGTAACTACAGTTATTTCATTTACGGTCAGTTGCACGTACGTTCATTAAAGTTAATCCTTCATTAAATAATAAATATAAATATCTTGGATTGTCACACAAATTATCTAGTCACATTTAAAGTACCAGAATCTAGCCTAGACTTGTGTTATGATGACTAGACAACGATATAGAATACATATATACAGGGTCTAACTTAATATGCTGACAGTTTTTTAAGGAGATGATCAGACCATCAAACTGAACAACTTTATTTATGGGACCAACATCGAAATCGCGAAAAAAATAAATCTGTTGTCCCATACATTGGGCTTTAGTAGGTTTGCTGTTTTGTATGGACAACCGTTTTTTTTTCGCGATTTCGATGTTGGTGCCATAGAGAAAGTTGTTCAGTTTGATGGTCTGATCATCCCCTTAAAAGGTGTCAGCATATTAAGATGGAACCTGTATAGATACAAACATCCATGACTCGGGTAGAAATGTTCATATTCATCATACAAATATTTGTCCCTTACGGGATTCGAACCCGCGACCCTCGCACAGCAGGCAGGTTCCCTACCGACTGTGCTATCGGGCCGTCAAATCCCTTGCTGGCTTTTACTACGTCAACCAGACAAAAAGTGACAGCAAGAGATTTAATGGAGGATTAACTTTAATGAACGTACTTGCAACTGGCAGTAAATTAGTCACTTTTTATATTTAACGCTACAAGAATCGTAAAGGTCCGAGTTTTATAAGGTCTAACAAAAGTAGCTGAACCTATTTTAAGGGAATGATCAGACCATCAAACTGAACAACTGAAGAAAAAATCTGCTGTTCCATACAAACCTACTCGACCTAAATGTATGGGACCACACATTTTTTTACCGCGATTTTGGTATTGGTCCCATAGAGAAGTTGTTCAGTTTGATGGCCTGATCATCCTCTTAAAATAGTTTCACCTAATTTTGTTAGACCTTATAGAATGGGGAAATCCTTTAAAACGAAATACTTGCAGGTTTGCTAAAAAAGAAAAATTGAGGGCGCCACTTTCTTTGGATCAATTTAAGGCGTATTTAAAGCGTAAACGTATTTAGTAATCGTTCCGTCTCTCACATTATTCATACTGATGACAGTGACAGCAAATATTTATATTTGTGCTGCGATCTATTGGCCAGAAAAGAAACCCTCATCATTGACTGCCATCTTTGTGACATCTTGAATTGCATTTAAAAATAATCATTCCATTTTTAAAATTAGAAACTAAACTGAAAGTACGTTACTAATACAGGCTGTTCTAGATAATGTATACTAGATTATACAGGTTGATGTTTTATATTATTCATTTTCGGTAAATACTAAAGAGACACGTGAGCGTTGGTTATTATAGTCTCGGCTCGTTTACAGCCCTCGCCTGAAGCTCGTGCTGCAATCCAGGCTCGACTGTAATGACCGACTTAGCTTGCTTGTATCATTATGTACTATTGCAATGTTCTGTCCATTTCGAATAAGAATATATTCGTTACTTCGTTAGTATTATTTATATGAAACATCAATCTGAATACAGTGATATTTTAACAATGAAATTAATAAAAATATAAACTACTTATTAAAAATCTTACGTAGTTTTCAATCTTGTCTGTCAAATGCATGCCAATCTCAACTTTATATAATATTTGACAGAAGAATGGATTTTAAAAATTGTAAATGTTGACTTTTGTACAAAAATCTTCACGAATGTTCTTAGTGGTACACATGCGAACACAGCTTCGCTTATTGTAAGTATTGCTAGTGGTCTATTGTACAGTCAAAACTGTGTTGACTTACGTATAGCGGGAAAAATGTTCCATCCATGTAAAAAAACTGATATTCGTTTCATTGCTTTTGATGTATTTCTTTTCTATGAAGCTTGACCAGAAAAATAAAATCCAGCTTTTGGGGGCGCGAAAAATTGTATTAACAACAAATCGTGAGCGAGAAATAAGAAACGCGTGAACATTGCTCATTACACTCTCGGCTCCTATTACGCCCTCGCCTGCAGCTCGGGCTGTGATCCAGCCTCTAATGTAATAACCAAGTTCGGATGAGTTTCCGCAACATGGCGAGGTGTTTTTTTAGTCTGTCTTTTGAATATTTTTGTGTCCAGAATAAAATAATTTGCAAATAATTAATAATTTTCATATAATTATTATTATAATAATGGCATTCACTTTCACTCGTGTCAATGTGTTTAAGTTTTTAATAGTTGTTGAAAAGACAACCTCCAAAACAGACCATTTTTGTACTACCAAATGTTATGTGCGGCGTCGTAAAAATATGGTAATAATAGTTTGCATAAACATATTACTAAAACTTTATATTTAACGATATATTTTGTCGTACAAACGAGATTTCTTGAGTTTCATGATGGATATTTTTGTTCAAATTGTGCAAAAATGGCGGAAAAAAATCGGATCGGATTTAGTGGAAGGATCGTTTTTTTGTATCGCTAACTGCGCTATTTGTAATTACTTCGAGTTGTCATAATATTACTTTGAATATTTTGTAACACAAAACTACTTTATTTGGGGCTATTTTTGCAATTGGATTGTATTTCTATCATATTCGTCTATATGCGTATAGCAAAGCTATCACATGCATATTACAACTTAGCCGAACGGCCATACATGGACGCAACTTGTCATTTAATAGCAATGAAACGGATATGCCGATTTTGATGGTATCGCCGCGTAATGATAGTTAACATATAAACTAACTATTAACGTCCGATAATGTTATTTTAATCTTAAGTGTTTTTTTTTTAATTTTTGTCACAACTAGCGGATAAATTAAGTAATTATTTTTACAATTAAGTTGTTAGATTGATGATGTATGAACGTTTAGCGCTTTTTGGAGTTGGAAGTATGTAAATAATTACGGAGGAAAGAATTTCGCGTCATCACTTTTTGATTAAAAAAAAAGTTTGGCTGTATGCGTAAAGTCCTTAGCCTTTTTAAGAAAAAAAAAAGTATTTTTGACATTTCCCAAAAAGCGCGCCATTGTAATTTAACATAAAAAAATGTAGATAATTTGTATTTTATTTAATGTTCAAAATTATATTGCCATTATGGAAAAGACTAATTTTATTGTTTACGGTATTATAATAATAATTATTCAAGTATTTCTTTGTTTTTTCTTTTTTTATTATTATTATTATTGGTAACTGGACATTTTTATCGTAATTCGTTTTTTGAAAATCGCACACATTTTAGCCGATTTTAATACGGGTTTTTTAGCATTTCCTTCTAAGTTTGTTGTAGTTTAACAATTTTCTTAGGAAATTTTCTATTAAAGGAATTGGGCTGCTAAAGGTCAATTTGAAGTACGTTTTATAATCAAATTAAACTCGGGTGGGATTTAATCCCGCACTCTTCCAAACCGCGGAAGTGCGTTATCCAATTTCGCTACCGAGCCCACTAGCCAGAGAACGAAATGTTCAATCTATTGCGCCTTAAGAGGACGTTTAAAATCATTCAAAATAATTTTACCTGTCTATGTAGTTTCTTACACACTATTTTATTTATGGTGGCATAATATAGTTGTCCGACAGCCGATTAATAAAATAGTTCCTGACATCTATGATAGATGGCGGTGATGAGATGGTTACGCAAAAAGCACACGACCTTTCTGTTGGTATAATAAAATAACGTAAAATAATAAAATCTGTTTTTTATAAGCAGGAGGGTACTTGTGTGCGTCAGATTAGATTAGATTAGATTAGATAGCGACTCCGTCTGCGTAGACCTTAAAAAAGTATCCTATCTGTTAATCCAGATCATATTCTATCTGTGTGCCAAATTTCATTAAAATCCATTCAGTACTTTTTACGTGAAAGAGTAACAAACATCCATTCATACTTACAAACTTTCGCGTTTATAATATTAGTAGGATTATGACATGTCACATTCTTACATAAATATTTTACAGAAAATGTCCATTCATAACATAATCGTCAAATTATATAATAAAATAAAATTAGCAATGTCAAATAAAAATGATAAAATAATATCCTTTGACTGATTATTATAAGGACTAGCCTTGCGGTAGCATTTCCCCTCTGCCACGGTGTAAGCACAATTGATCTTGTGCATTTATATTCAATTTTACACCTTATCACTAAACGAGACAGCCTATAATTGCGAAATAATAACTTCGAACTTAGAACGTTTGGGGTTCACACGAGACTACTTTTCATGATTTTTAACATTCAAAATTAGAATCTAAAGTTATGGGGAATAAAATCCAAAGTTGCGGATTTCATGTTACCTCGCCCCCCGCAAAAAGTGGCAGATATGTTTGGTAGTAGAATATCAGACTTAGTGACATGAATTTATGAATATGTTAGACTTGGTGACATGAATTTTGTTTTTTTTAACCCAATCGTATCTATGCCATGTCAACGCCATCTATCAAGGCATCTTGAACTATATTTTAAATTTTTTATAAACAACCTATCAGATTTGCGGTGTGTTCCGATTCATAAAAACAGTGCTGTGATCGATTACAGCGCTAAAACCCGTTTCATTTGCGTTAGCGCGCCGACAGCGCTGATAGCGTTCTACCAATTCGGAACGCTAGATATCGCGCTCACACCGTTCACACCACAACATTCAAATATTCACATTATTTTCTTCATCACTAATCGTTATTAAACTTTTATTCGTCTTTTTTAGAACATAATCAAACCCAGTACTACTAAAGAAACCTAAATCGAGACCTAAACAAACCAAAAATATAGGACAGCAAAACTGTCAAGCGTCACTTTTGAAAATTCGCTCAAAAATTTACTAGAACAAAACTTATCAAACGTCACTTTTGACAACTCGCTCACAGTGCTAACGCCACGAACCGTGAGCACTGTTATTGCAAGATGGCGTCGGTAGTGACGTCATGAATGACGTCACGTTTTCGATTGTGGACGCGCTCACGTCAAATTGGAACGACATTTATCGCGCTCACAGCGCTGTCGGCGTAATTCGGGACGCAGCGTTGGACTCTAAACTTTGCCGTCCTCTTGCCTCTGCGTCTTCTATTTTTTATTTCTATAAGTAATCTTTGACTTTTTGAATATTTATCGTACCAACCGACGACCGACTCGTACCAATGAGTTTTTCGGAATTTATGTACGATTTGTAACACCACTGGCTTTTCGGTGAAGGAAAACATCGTGAGGAAACCTGCATGCTTCAATTTCGAGGCATGTATTGTACCCACTGTTCATTATAAGTGGCGACGGGCTCACCCCCATCACACTGGACAGAGTTTCGGTAATACTGGTGAAACGTGGATGTTCTGAGGTTTCAGAATATCTCTGACTACCCCCTCGGGGAATATAGTCGTGAGCATATGCTATGCTATGCTATTTATCGTCATAATCTAAATTATTAAGTAGCCCAGCTCCTTTTTAAAATTTTTGTCTCTAAAGTCCGGCCGCTGAAAGATTGCGTTTGACAGTTACCATAAAATTGTAAAAAACTGAATGAAAACTATAAATGCCGATCATTATTTAGTAGCTTTTTGAACTTAAAAGGGCAGCTAGTGCCCTGTGTACTAGAGTGAGCACAGGTAAACAATATTTTCATTCAGTTTTTACAATTTTATGGTAACTGTCAAACGCAATCTTTCAGCGGCCGGACTTTAGTTTCTCAAAGCATTGACGCACATTTTTGTTTACTATCTTGAACTATTTGTCCCGTTACCTTTTTAAACGAGTTTTTAAAAGTTATTGTAGGCAAAGTTGAGCGGCTTTATTCTCGTCTGAGAGTCGAGAATAGGCAATCCTGGAGTGAGATTTTTTAAAGTCAAATCAGCAGTAGAAAGATGCATATCTCCATAGTAATTTTGACATTTTCAACTGCTGAGTTCAACGTGTTAGTTAAAAAAATCGCACTCCTGATTGGTACTCGCAATTATAAAAAATCAACTGCGCAGTTACATCCGAAGGACTAATAAATGTGGTAATACTAGTGATGCACGCCTGGATATATTCCCTTATCGATAAGTTAAAAAATTGCCGGCAATATTGGCCAAAATTCCCAGTAAGAAAAAATATAGAGTCCTTCTTAATATACTGACACTTTTTTAAGGGGATGATCAGACCGTCAAACTGAACAACTTTCTCTATGGCACCAACATCGAAATCGCGATAAATAAATCTGCTGTTCTATACAAAACTGCAAACTTACTCGAGCCAAGTGTATGAGACAGTTGATTTTTTTTAGGCCTTATGCGCGGTTAATACAGAAGAGACGTGGTGGTGGTGGATAGTCAAAGTAACACAATTATAAACCTTATAGTACGTAGCATAGCGTCGTGTGGAGAATTACGCCCGCGCCTCCAGGCGACGTCACCTGGAGGCGCGGGCGCGATTCTCCTTTACGACAAAAACGACGCTATGCTACGTCCTATAAGGTTTATATTGTGTTACTTATATTATCCGCCACTGCCACACGTCTCTTCTGTATAAACCGTGGCTTAGACGAGAATGAAGCTAGTTCTTTAGATTTTTGGAAATGATTAGCTGGAATTGGTAGGTAGAAGTGTCATAACTTGTAAGGTGTAGAAATTAAATTTTATGGATTAGTATTAATTTTATTCAGCCACGTTTTTAAAATGCTGTCTGATAATTTCAGGCTATAGATGGCGTTGGATTAAACTCTTAATGAGGAGCTAGTAAAACGTAGTTCCTAAAAACCGCGATAGATGGCGTTGACGCGAGAGGGAACCGAGATGGAAATTTAGACTAAAAATTTAGCATGTCACTAAGTCAGGCGCAACCGTGGACGAAGTATATGTTCAAATTTTTCTGCTTACTACAAAATTCTAATTTTTACTATTTTATTAGTATTTTATTATCTGCAAGGTCACTTATCCCTGTTGCGTCAACGCCATCTATCGAGCCATTTGGAACTACATTTTTAAAATTGATTTTGTAAAATTCCTCATAAGTGTCAAGTGGGGTTTTTCACTCGAGAACATGAACTTTTCAACTCAACTCAGAGAAATAACATTTGAGACAAAATGGCGGAGCCTCGTGGCAAGCTTGCGACGCGACTCATAATTCCCTTTCTACACTTGTGTAATTAATTTTCAATTATGGAAATGACATGTGCGTATGGATTGAGGAGCTACATTTGCTATTGGAAAAATGATTTTATGCCCATTTTGTAGGAAATTAGATTTTGTAGGTCCAACCAGATGATCTGGTGTGAGGAGCCACCTTTTTGTTCATGTAACTTCTCTATACTTTTGCTACAAATTCCAGAATTGGGCCTACAAAATCTACTGATTTCCTACAAAATAGGCATAGAATCCTTTTTCAATAGCAAATGTGGCTCCTCAATTCATACGCACATGAAATGACAGCTAAAAGCGTCGTATTTTGTTGTCCTGTTAAAAGTATACATATCTCATTCTGCCAACAGACAAATAGCCATATGAGTAAACAGTATAGAAGGCGGTCTGTCTGTCAGTTATTGCTTTTAGGTTTTTCTCAAAGAGATTATACCTAAAGGCATAGAGTTAGCCATATTAATTGTAAAGTGTCCACTTTTTTTGAAGTTTAGGTTTGAGTGTGTGGTGTCAAGTAGTATGGACAAAAGGCACCAAGTGACATATTGCCTTATGTTTACGGTCACTTTTCACACACACTAGCTCAAAAAAAAGTGGACAGCCGCATAAACAAATATCTGTAGTTCCATCTCCTTCTACTATTAAAGGTACGTCATAAGACAAAAGAGACTAACTACAATCGTAAATTTATGCGGACTCTATGGAGATCCTTCCTCTGAGGTTTTTCTTCTAAATTGATATTTCTGTCAGCGCCATCTATACAGGGTGTAACAAAACACCCTATACTTAAGGGGGTGCTTCAGACCATCAAACTGAACAACTTTCACCATGGAGCCAACATTTGAGCAGGCGCGGTCGCTGCCTGAAATTTGGGGGGTCACTAATAATAAAATGTGACGAGTAAATTAGACTTTATTACACATCACACAATTTTATTCCACACATTGTGGAGATTTTGGGGAGGGGGTCATTTCCCCTGTGACCCCCCTTCGGACCGCGCCTGCATTTGAGTCGAGACGTTACTGCAGTTATGGATGAAATTAGCGGATTCTTTTTCACGATTTCGATGTTGGCTCCATAGTGAAAGTTGTTCAGTTTGATGGTCTGAAGCACTCCCTTATATATTACTAGGTGTACCCCCTTAGGTGTTTTGTAACACCCGGTATAAAAATTTCATTATGTAAATAACTTCATATCGTTTTATAAAAATATCAAAATTCGTCCGCTTGTAAAGTTATTTTTGACAAAATTTTATGTCAACTTTATTTGAAAAAAATACAGGATGGATGCAACAACGAAGGAATTGTGAACAGGAATGTAAAAAAGAGTTATTTATACACAAAATAATTATTTAGTTCAAAATTGTATTCTTTAGTTTATTTGTAAATACACTTTATTCTATGTAACACCTTAAATTTGAAAGTAGGAATATAGAAATGGCCAAAAATGGTAATTTTATGGGTAATATGTAACCTCTGTTTTTTGTAAATGTAGATATGTTATTGTTACTAAAATCTAATTCGGTATTTCATATTTCACACACATACATACATACATAAACTCACGCCTTTTTCCCAGAGGGGTAGGCAGAAACTATAGATCTCCACTTTGGGCGGTTCTGACACACCTCTCTTGCTTCCTCTAAGTCCATACATCTTTTCATACATTCCCTTCGATTTCGGCTACTTTTAACCTGGCATTTTTTAATGACGTCCCTGACCTGGTCTAGGTATCCTCTCCTAGGTCTGCCTCTACCAATGTTTCCTTCCACACACGCCATATATATCGGTTTCGTAAGTCGACTTTCATTCATCCTTTCAATATGTTATTTCAATCAATCAAATATACTTTATTTTACACCAAAATATAAACAAGAAAATTCAGAGATAAAAATTCAATAGGACAAAATAAGGCGGTCTTATGACTAAGAAGCGATTACATATTTCTGTACCCCGATCAGATTTTGAAAAAACCAGTCTATGGGGATTCGAATTTTAATGCCAAAATCATAAAGTAAGTTATAGCCTGTAGAATCCCACTGCAGGGCAAAGGCCTCTCACGAATACGGGTGAGAGGGAGTGGGCCGTACTCCACCACGCAAGCCCAGTGCGTGTTGGTGGAGGCAAGTTAGTGGTCAACTTGCTGTCAGAGAATTTTCAAGCCGCCTTAATAGGCCTCTGACCTGGATTGACGAATAGTTACAACGCCATCTGACGGAAATATCCGAGACCAATTGCTTAACGTGTCTTCCGAAGCACGGAAACGCTCGAGATGAAATGTCCAGCGACCGTAGTATGGCAGCGTGATATACCTTAGATCTCTTTCTCTTTCTTTGTGCGCGAGCGAACGAGATAAAACGTGTGATATACGCGCATCATGCTACGGCTTCTGGTTCGGTGTGAAACTGAATGTTCCAAATTATCGAGACGGTAAGAGGCGGAAGCGAGAGAGACATCTCATTCCAGGGAGGTGAAGAGTTAATGTATTCAATAGGCCTACCATGAGTTTTCACTGTTCTTTACTAGTGTAGTAACGTCACCAATTTTGTATGACAGAAATTAGTTCTCAACGTCACCACTAGGAGTGCTGTACGAAATTCAATACCAAATTGGTGACCTGCATGCTTCAATTTCGAGGCATGTATTGTACCCACTGTCCATTATAAGTGGCGACGGGCTCACCCCCCGTCTCACTGGACAGAGTTTCGGTACTACTGGTGAAACGTGGATGTTCTGAGGTTTCAGAATATCTCTGACTACCCCCTCGGGGAATATAGTCGTGAGCATATGCTATTGGTGACCTAACTACAGTTGTACGTGTAGTTGTACTTCAATAAATTCGTTAATTTCAATAGTAGGTATTGTTTTCTTTTGCCATAACATGAAAACTATTATCGGTTGTGTAAAATTCCATAGGGACACCCTTAAGGGCCTATGTCGAAAAATAATTGAAGCGAAATGGGCGTGTGATAGCTTATATTACTGCCTGATGCGAGAGAAAGAGATGGGACGGCGCGCGCGCCTGAAACGACGCAAGCGTTAAACAAACTTTAATTAATTGTGATTGTACTATTTATATAAGTTCATTTCTGCTCTAATCAAACTTTATAAAATAACAATAACTTTTTTTTAAATCAAGTCTCGTGTTTCTATTATTCACCGTTTAGCATTTCCAAGCGTTTATCGATAAAGACGGAGGCTACTTTGGCTTATTTTTCTATCGAGAAAATGTCTCTTAATCGTGTTTTGGCTCTAATCAATACTTCAATGATATGTTCAATTTACACATATCCGCAAATCATACTCCTACTGTTAGTACTTCATGATATATGATGCTTTGAAGAATCCAATTTATTTCACATATCATCTTAACGTTTTTTTTTTTCAATCTGTTCATCTATACTTATTAAAAATAACATATCTATGTGTACTGTAAAAACTAAAAGGCTTTTAAATAGCTTCTACTCATATAACACAGTAGCCGGCCACCATCTTGTATTCTTAAGAAAAACAAAATGGCCGATCAGTAAAGGTCAATTGTTACAGTTAAAATGTACAGAATAATGTAAGTCAACCATTTTTATGAGGAATAAAATGAAAAATAACAGAATTTTACTTGTTTTTTATTTTTACTTGTAGTTACTACTTTAATTAAAAACTCCCAACGCCAAAACATTTAAAAAAAATAATTCGGTCATTTATTATTTTTGATGTAAGCAAATGTATGTTTTGCTTCTTAACTCTCTTTAAGATATTTTAGGTCAATTAATGTGTCGGGGACCGCAAGTGATTGTAAAAAATCTATGGTCATTTTGTAGCGGTCCCCTACGCATTAATTGACCTAAAATATCTTAAAGAGAGTTAAGAAGTAAAACATTATTTTATTTACATCAAAATAATAGATAACTGAATTATTGTTTACTTATCAAATGTTTGTTTTTGGCTATGAGATTATGTATTATTGTATACATAACTTTAGCTTAAGAATTTATATTGTAATAGTTATTAAGTCGTGTTATGTTGTAGAGTTTCTGGCCGACAACACGTTCCGACGCGGTGGTAGCTTTAAAAATGATTTGACGTTTGATAAGTGTGCTGCAAGCTCCTATATTGAATAAATTATATTGACTTTGACTTTGGCGTTGGGGGTTTTTTCAATTTGTAATTTTATGTTATTTCATAATGTTTAAAGTTACATGCTAACTACTGAATCGTTTTCATGAAACAAAGCTAGGAACACTCGCAAAAATTAGCTTTCTATTTAAAAAAACCGCATCGAAATCGGTCCACCCGTTCGAGAGCTACGATGCCACAGACAGACAGAAACACAGACATTGGCGTCAAGCTTAAAACACCCCTCTTTTTCCGTCGGGGGTTAAAAATGTCATTAAAAACGAGAAAATCGATATGTGTGTGACGTTAACATAGTGAGTTATATCTAGGCGGCTTACAAAATATCGGTTAGGTACCTTGGCTTGGTGTATGCCGAGGTGTTACCACCACGGCATCACCACAATGGCGTCACTACCGTGGTTGATCATAACTATTATAGTCCTCGTTTATAAGCATATGCTCACGACTATATTCCCCGAGGGGGTAGTCAGAGATATTCTGAAACCTCAGAACATCCACGTTTCACCAGTACAGAAACTCTGTCCAGTGTGACGGGGGGCGAGCCCGTCGCCATTTGTAACGGACAGTGGGTACAATACATGCCTCGGAATTGAATGCATGCAGGTTTCCTCATGATATTTTCATTCACCGGAAAGCCAGTGGTGTTACAAATCGTACATAAATTCCGATCATTGGTACGAGTCGGTCTGGACGGGGATCGAACCATCGCCTCCTGCACCGCAGGCAAGGTTACTCGCCACTGGACCACCACGGATTTTTTGGCACCACGCGAGGCTGGTCCCTAGTTTTATAGTCTAAGGTTAATATAGTCTCAAATGATATGACGTTAACATAGTGAGTTATGTCTAGGCGGCTTACAAATATCTGCTTGGTATCTTGGCGTATTCCGAGGTGTTACCACCATGGTATCACCACAATGGCGTCACTACCGTGGTTGATCATAACTGTCATAATCCTCGTTTATTTCGTTCAATATTCCTGCGCGGAGTAGCAGCTGTATCAGTGGACGTCGACGCACGACGCGTTGACGATACGATGCTGATCTTGCTCCTGTTGGAATAATAGCCATTTATTATAGGGAATGTCGTTTGTCTTCTTTGACTATTTATATGTGGACTGGTTACGCGTGTAATTCTACTAACAAACATTTCTGCCACTTTTTGCGGGGGGCGAGGTAACATGAAATCCGCAACTTTGGATTTTATTCCCCATAACTTGATTCTAATTTTGAATGTTAAAAATCATGAAAAGTAGTCTCGTGTGAACCCCAAACGTTCTAAGTTCGAAGTTATTATTTCACAATTATAGGCTGTCTCGTTTAGTGATAAGGTGTAAAATTGAATGTAAATGCACAATATCAATTGTGCTTATACCGTGGCAGAGGGGAAATGCTACCGCAAGGCTAGTTCTTATAATAATTAGTCAAAGTTTGTCTTATAAAATATTCGCCTGAACCCATGGCCCCTTAAGAGGAATTCGTACGGCGCTCTATACAAAACGAAGTTCTGCGCTAGTTTAAAGTAAAATCAAATGTTTTTAACACAATCTGAGCTTTGCATTTGTCAGATTTCCGTGGCTCAAAGTTTTCCTTACAAATCTTTAAATCCAAATTCTAATCTAGAATCCGTGGTGGTCCAGTGGCGAGTAACCTTGCCTGCCGTGCAGGAGGCGATGGTTCGATCCCCGTCCAGGCCGACTCGTACCAATGAGTTTTTCGGAATTTATGTACGATTTGTAACACCACTGGCTTTTCGGTGAAGGAAAACATCGTGAGGAAACCTGCATGCTTCAATTTCGAGGCATGTATTGTACCCACTGTCCATTTTAAGTGGCGACGGGCTCACTCCCCGTAACACTGGACAGAGTTTCGGTACTACTGGTGAAACGTGGATGTTCTGAGGTTTCAGAATATCTCTGACTACCCCTTCGGGGAATATAGTCGTGAGCATATGCCATGCTATGCTATGCATGCATGCAAAATCGAATTGATCCAAGCATTGAAACCATACAGAGTCCAACTTAATATGCTGACAGTTTTTTAAGAGGAAGATCAGACCATCAAACTGAACAACTTTCTCTAAGGGACCAACATCGAAATCGCAAAAAATATCGTTTGCCACATACATTTGGCTCGAGTAGGTTTGGAGTTTTGAGTGGTATAGCTGATTTTCATTCGCAGTTTCGATGTTGGTGCCATAGAGAAAGTTGTTCGGTTTGACGAAAGGGACGTCCCTTAAAAAAGTGTCAGAATATTAAGATGAACCATATAATTATGTATATTTTAAAAGGAAATCTGACAAATGAAAAGAACAGACTTTGGTTTCTAGATCTTGTTTAAAAAATTACTTGACTTTAATTGGTTAATATAGAAAATAGGACGGAACTTCGTTTGTATGCAGCGCGCTCCGGAGCGTTTGTAACAAAATTCTCTTTATGAACTTACTCAAGGGTTCTAGGGGTCTGGTGAGTGTCTGAGGTCCAAACTCGTACAACACCTGGAGGTCAGCGTGGTTGCCGAAACGGAATCCGAAACCGAAGCGGTGATCTTGTCCTGATGGAGTTCATAATTGATTAAAACTTTATCCTGGTTTAAAAAGAGTTTTACCTACTTTTTTGTTACGAATTTACGTGTGTAAGGAAAAGTATCATTAACTTTTAAACCACATACTCTACACATCAAACTGAACAACTTTTACTATGGGAGCAAACTTGTGAGAGCTAAAAAAATATCAGCTGTCCCATACGTTTGAATCGAGTAGGTATTGCAGTTTAGTATGGGACAGCTGATTTTTTTTGTTCTGATCGGTTTGCTCCCATAGCAACAGTTGTTCAGTTTGATGGGTAGAGTATGTGGTTTAAAGGCTAATGATACTTTTCCTTACACTCTGTATAATCCTTATACAATTCAAATAGAGTGCAAAAATTGTAACGATTTATTTTAGTGGACTGTGGCAATTGCATGAGTACTTTTTCATATTATTTATGACTTTTTCTTGATTATTAACTGGCCAATCAACTTACAATGGAGTTAAGGGCCTATGTCGAAAAATAATTGAAGCGAAATGGGCGTGTGATAGCTTATATTACTGCCTGATGCGAGAGAAAGAGACAGGGCGGCGCGCGCGACTGAAACGACGCAAGCATAAAACAAACTTTATTTAATTGTAATTGTACTATTTATGTACGTTCAATTCTGCTCTAATCAAAATTTATAAAAATCTATCTCTTTTTTTTAAATCAAGCTTCTTGTTTCTAATATTCACTGGTTAGCACTTCCAAGCGTTTATCGATACAGACGGAGGCTACTTTGGCTTATTTTTCTATCGAGAAAATGTGTCTTAATCGTGTTTTGGCTCTAATCAAAACTTCAATTATATGTTCAATTTACACATATCCGCAAATCATACTCCTACTGTTAGTACTTCATGAGATATGATGCTTTGAAGAATCCTATTTTTTTCACATAGCCTCTTAAACATTTTACAGAATCAACATTACCGGTAACAAACCTCGGTGAGAACCCGTAGACCCCTGCCAGTCCCGTCGACACATCCTCTGGAATAATGAGGAAGCCATCACACGGTAGACCTGTAAACCAATACGAGCTTAAAAAGGAAGAGGTCAGGTCTACATAGGGTTGCCAACTCTTTTTAGACCAAATATAGTATTCCGAGCCTAATGCCCGAAAAAATATAGTAGAAAGGGGAAAAATAAGAAAATTTTGTATTTTTCGAATTTGTTAATTTTAATTGTCGTAATTTAATAAATAAAATAGCAAAATTATCGAAAAAAAAAAATATATATATATTGTCGAAATGATTTTTTTTTCTACTTTCTGTTTCGAATACTCTTACTACTATCTCTCCATTTCGTCCCCCCTGGACAAATTAACATTTCTATTGGCGTAGACGCTAGTAGAAATGATAGAATGTATGGATTTGACATTAGCGATCGAAACATTTTGACGTTTGCTTTCGTCACCATATGTCAAGTCCATACATTTTTATGTTTTCCACTGTCATTAACGGTAATCGAAAGATAATTTGTCTAGGGTTGTTATAGAAAATAATGCATGCTGTAAACGCAGAATTCGCTGGAGTCGATACAGCAATAACATAATATTTTTTTAATGAGTTGAACCTGTCTTTAGGAAAACTTGTTGTCATTTTTCAGCAGTAGATTTAGTAGAAAATTGTTTAGGAAATAACTACATGGTCCAGTCCAGATCAAATGCAACAAATTTTTAAAATAATGTTAAGTTATTGGGCATTTTTATTGGATCTAAGTACTATTATATTTAAATTCTCTATAAATTATTTGCTCGTCAAAATATAGTAGTTTTGTTTACTATATATTTTTCTCAGAATTATAGTAGTAGGGCACCTAATATAGTAGGATACTATATTATACAACGTGTTAATGAATTAACGCAAAACTAGAAAGTAGTTTGTTTAGAATTGAGAGCAGAATCGAATTATCATGGTTTCAGCTTAGGTAATTTTTTTCAAAATATTATTTAATTTCTTTGTAAAATTTAAAATTTACTGAACTCGATCTCAACCCACCGCTCGGGCACTCTCACCCTACTTACTACCAAAACTAGATTCTTAAAATGTATCCATGAGCACGTTAGTGCTTTCATTCATTACTGAAATGACATCAAATCATTTTTGCCTCAAAACTTAAAATGTGAATAACTTTTAATTTTAACTTAAAAAATGAAATTATTGTTTCAATCTAATTATTTTGTTATAAATCAGTTGGGGTGTATGAGGTTTTGCGCTTATTAATTAACATATTGTATAGTAGGGTTGGCAACCCTAGGACTACACGAAACCGGCGAGCATGCATGGAAGGACTAATGAATGTGGAGGAAGCTAGAGAGGTTTGTCAGGATCACGGTTGTCTCAGTGTCCCCAGTGGGAGACAGGCGTGAGAATATACAACGTGTTAATGAATTAACGCAAAACTAGAAAGTAGTTTGTTTAGAATCGAGAGCAGAATACATTTTATCATGTTTTCAATATAGGTAATTTCTTTGAAAATATTTAATAATTAGTTTGAAAATTTAAAATATACTGAACTCGATCTCAATCCACCGCACGGGCACTCTCACCCTACTTACTACCAAAACAAGATTCATAAAATGTATACAAGAACACGTGAGCGCTTTCATTCATTGTTGAAATGATTACAAATCGTTTTTGCCTGAAAACTTAAAATGCGAATAACTTCAAATTTTAACTATCAAAATAATGAAAATATTCTTTCAATCTAATTATTTTGTTGTAAATCAGTTGGGTGTACAAGGTTTTGCGCTTATTCATTAACACGTTGTATATGTGTGTAATGTCTTAAAAACTTACATTTCAAAACCAAAATCACAATAAAAAAGTGAACACTCCGCGCCATTTTTCTCTCCCACAGCGCCAGAAAATGGCAGATTTTTTTTTTATTTCAATTTTTTATCCCAAGGACTCACTGGCGACCACTTCAAAGGAAAACTAAAGAATGCCTAGAACACTATGGTTTATTGCTCAGTTAGTTAAGTACCTAACTAGTAAAAAATATTCATTGTTCTGTTAATAATTCAATTCACACGAGATTTAGCCAATAATTGTACAGTGTTGAATGAAAATGTTTGAGATTACGAATATTTTATACACGTAAGCTCAAAGTCAAAGTCAATATAATTTATTCAATATAGGAGCTTGCAGCACACTTATCAAACGTCAAATCTTTTTTAAGGCTACCACCGCGTCGGAACGTGTTGTCGCTGTAGAGAAGATGCAGCCAGAAACTCTACAACATAACACGACTTAATAACTATTACAATATAAATTCTTAACGCGCCCTTATACTACGGGGGTAGGCAGAGATCGAGGGTCGCCATGCTACGACCGACACACATAATTTTTTTGCTTGATCGAATTTATCGTAGTTAATCAGAAAAGGCTTTATTTAGAATACTTTAGTCAGGATTCACGTTTAAGAGAAAATTGAGGGAACTTATCTTGAAAAAACAAATTATTGGTTTGCCTGATGGCCACGTCAATTCATCTTTTGTGTCATAGTTTTTTATAACCCAATTTTAAGCTATACAAGGTGTTACTAAAATAACAATAAACATTTAAAACTTTTAAGGGGGTTGTTTAGACCATCAAACTGAACAACTTTCTCTGTGGGACCAACATCGAAATCGCGAAAAAATTTACAGTTGTCCCATACATTTAGCTCGAGTAGATTTGTAGTTTAGTATGGAACATCCGATTTTTTTTCGCGATTTCTATATTGGTCCCATAGTGAAAGTTGTTCAGTTTGATGGTCTAAACCGCCCCTTTAAATTTTTATTTATATTTTTTACACCTTGTATAAGGTCTAGAAAAATTAGCTGAAACTATTTAATCAGACCATCAAACTGATCAACATTATCTATGGGACCAATATCGAAATAACAAAAAAAAATCTGCTGCTCCATACAAACCTACTCGGCCTAAATGTGCCATACAAAGCAATAGCTTTGTATTACGTATGGGTATCGAACTAAAGTGAAGAACATGATAGAGTACAGCGTGTGTTTAGTGGAAGACATTTTGTACGCGATTGTACATAATGAAGCCTGGTTGTTTCACGCAATAATTATTGTTTTATAAGAATGAATGCTGCTGGCCCCAGAAAATGCATAGGTAAAGTAACCTACCTACCGAGGTATAATGGGCCAGTAGGACTGATATAAAGGGTCCAACTTAATATGCTGACAGTTTTTTAAGAGGATGATCAGCCCATAAAACTGAACAACGTTCTCTATGGGACCAACATCGAAATCGCGAAAAAAAAATCTGCCGTCCCATACATTTGGCTCAAGTAGGTTTGCAGTTTTGTTTGGAGCATCAGATTTTTTTTTCAAGATTTTAATGTTCGTCCCATAGAGAAAGTTGCTCAGTTTGATGGTCCGATCATCCCCTTAAAAACTGTCAGCATATTAAGAAGGACCCTGTATTAATAAAAACTCAAAGCTGACATGGGTTCTATTTTCACAAACAGGGTAAAAAAAAATGTTACAACTAATTCTTAACCTAAAACAAAATTAAACAGAGAATAGAGCTATAAATAAAAAATATTTTCTAAACTGCCTATCTGCCTCCGTGGTCTAATGGTTAAGAGCATTGGACTCTTGACACGGAGGTTGTGGGATCGATTCCCACGGGGGACACCTAGTGATATTTCACTTTGTGTGTTTCTCCCTAGTTGCCGAATCACCTGATTGTCTGAAAAGAAAGATGATTCCGTGCTTCGGATAGCATGGTCCCGGCTACTATCACTCGTGGTAGTATTCGTTGCATAAAAACCACGTCAGATTCCGTAAGGCGGTCTGAAAAAAACTCTGACACCAGGGCTTGCCCACACGATTAGAAGAAGATCTTCTAAACAACAGTTGGTTGTAAGGTGGCCAGGACGCTGGCAGCGTTACCTCTTTGTATGGCCAGAGTGATACGCTGGCCGAGGTAGCTGCCGGCCCTCTGGTCACCCGAGGCCTCGACTAGGCGGTTGATAGTTCTTTGAATAATCGACGCCCCCACGGACGGGCCCATTCAACCCCAAATGATGCAAATATGTAGCCTTCGCCGAGGGCTACATATAAGCGCCGCTTGAGGATTTCCGCGGTAGCCGCCGCCGCGCCCGCAATGGATGAGTTCGCGTGGAGCGAAAATTGAGTGTCGAAAGTCTATGATTTCATTTATTTTCTACAAGATTTAAGAGGATACTAGTGAAACGTGGATGCATCGTTATGCTGTGGTTTGGGCGTCGATGAAGTGTAAGAAGGAATGAGTTGCATCTTACAACTTTATAGACGAGTTGGTGCAAAGCCTTAGGCGCGGTTTATACATAAGAGACATGTGGCGGTGGCGGATAGTCAAAGTAACACAATTATAGCCTTAAGGGGATATAATTCGGAGCGCGCTCCATACAAACGTACTATGGTGATATTTTCAATACTAACCAATGAAAGTCAATGACATTTTTCTGAAACAATCTTGAAACAAATATCTATGCTTGTATGGAGTCAGATTTTCGTTAAAATATACAGTTTCAATGCTAGGATTAATTTAAGATTTGTATGGAAATCTTTGATGTACTGTAACTTTAAAACTATACATTTGAACGAAAATCTGACTCTATAGAAGCATAGAAATTTGTTTTTAGATTGATTCTGAGAAATGTCATTGAGTTGAATTGGTTAGTATTGAAAATATCACCACAGTACGTTTGTATGGAGCGCGCTCCGAATTATATCCTCTTAAAGTACGTAGCATAGCGTCGTTTGGAGAATTACGCCCGCGCCTCCAGGCGACGTCACCTGGAGGCGCCGGCGCGATTCTCCTTTACGACAAAAACGACGCTTAAAACGACGATGTATTGTGTTACTTAGATTACCCGCTACCGC
Organism: Agonopterix alstromeriana; assembly: GCA_963924505.1. NCBI lineage: Eukaryota > Metazoa > Arthropoda > Insecta > Lepidoptera > Depressariidae > Agonopterix > Agonopterix alstromeriana. Next base: position 7,490,552 of record OZ004690.1, on the reverse strand, counting down.
CACACGTCTCTTCTATATAAATCGTGGCTAAGCTCGCGCGAGCGTATTGGAGGTGCCATAGCAGTTTAGTAAGCCGCATATTCAAACATGAGAACCTCACTTTCCGAAGTTGGTGGAAACGAAATCCTGACATATCAACTTACGCGGCATCAACGCCATCTGTCGATATTTACTTTAACCCCTCCACAAAACCTTGCTCCAAGTGAAAGTTGCGAACGTCCGGTCATATGGCTACTTTGGCCAGTTTCGCGGTAAAACACAGTGCCATCAGCTGTACTATTTTTTTCGCATAGTTTTTTTAATAACTTATTCATTCAACCTAGTTTTATAATATGTTTATTTTTGGTTGAAGTTTTTTAAAGTTTAAAGTTGAAACATGGATGTGAAATTTGTGATGTTTTCGTGTTTACTTTCGTTGGGTAAGTTTCCTGTTTTGGTTTTAAGTTATGAAATACCTAATCGTGTGTTAATCTTCATTAATACACGATTACGTTTTTGATTTTTAATGATAGGTCAGTCAAGCACAACTCTAGAATTAGGTAGATTTTTTTTTGTTTTTGTTACATAGGTAGGTAAGTATATAGGGTCCAACTTAATATGCGGACCCTTTTTTAAGGGAATGATCAGACCGTCAAACTGAACAACTTTCTTTATGGGACCAACATCGAAATCGCGAAAAAAAAATCAGCTCTTCCATACAAAACTGTAAACCTACTTGAGCCAAATGTATGGGACAGATTATATTTTTTTCGCGATTTCGATGTTGGTACCATAGAAAAAGTTATTCAGTTTGATGGTCTGATCATCCCCTTAAAAAAGTGTCAGTATATTAGGAAGGACCCTGTATATTTTTGAACGTCTTTAAATTCCGAAATTACCTTATGATACCTTATCTCATTATGGGGCTGGCAAGCCAGGAACACTTCGACGTAATGGGGTCTTTTTGTTGACCATGCCTAGAATCTTCCAATCATACCCCTGGGTATAAATCTGGGGGAAAAGGAATAAGTTTGGAATATTCCAATCATACCCCTGGGGTATAAATCTGGGGGAAAAGGAATAAGTTTGGAATATTTCAATTATACTCCCGAGAAAATGTTGGGGGAATATTGAAATCGAATGAGAATTTTGTTCTATCTTATGTACCTTGACATACCTTGATTATTCCATGACGCCTCAAATATAATTTTTAGGAAGGTAACCTGGATTTGAATAAATTTTGCCCAGAAATCTCTAGTAGGTACAAACGGCGAAACATCAAGCTATACAAAACCAAAATAAGTTGGCGGCGCGACGTTATACGCTATTCACCGTATGCATGGCCAGTTTATGTTGGTTTTTTAGAGCTCGATGTGTCGCCGTGTGTACACTACCCGGGTAAAAACTTGATCAATGGGGTGGGGGTGAGGAATATGCAAAGTAAAATTTTCACCCTTTTCTGTGTAGTCAAGATTTTTGCCAAGATATTTGCCGGCTATTAAACCAGTAGTTAAGTAATGACTGATTAAATAGCATAGCATATGCTCACGACTATATTCCCCGAGGTGATATTCTGAAACCTCGGCACATCCACGTTGCACCAGTAGTACCGAAAATCTGTCCAGTGTGACGGGCGGTGATCCCGTCGCCACATAATGGACAGTGGGTACAATACATGCCTCGAAATTGAAGCATGCAGGTTTCCTCACGATGTTTTCCTTCACCGAAAAGCCAGTGGTGTTACAAATCGTACATAAATTGCGAAAAAATAAAAACACACAAACTGAACTAAACACTGATTAAATTTATTAGTAAAACACGTTTATCGAGTGATTAGTCACTTACTAAATGGCTCTACTAAAATGTAATGATTACCTTATAAATAAATGTGGAAAACCCGCTTACCTAATTAAGATAATATTAAGAAACTTCATACTCGTTGAATCATCATCATCATTAGCCTATCGTCCACTGCTGAACACAGACCCCTATCAATTCTCGTCACAAAACTCTATCCCCGTCCATCATCACCAGAGGATTCTGCCGGTCATTTCAGGGCCGCATTGTTGTTATGGACCCTATTTTAAAAGTATGAATGTGAAAAATTTACAATACTAGTAAATGTTGTACACAGTAGTGGAAAAAACCGTGGTGGTCCAGTGGCGAGTAACCTTGCCTGCCGTGCAGGAGGCGATGGTTCGATCCCCGTCCAGGCTGACTCGTACCAATGAGTTTTTCGGAATTTATGTACGATTTGTAACACACTGGCTTTTCAGTGAAGGAAAACATCGCGAGGAAACCTACATGCTTCAATTTCGAGGCATGTATTGTAAACATTGTCCATTACAAGTGGCGACGGGCTCACTCACCGTCACACTGGACAGATTTTCGGTACTGGTGAAACGTGGATGTTCTGTGGTTTCAGAATATCTCTGACTACCCCCTCGGGGAATATAGTCGTGAGCATATGCTTACAGTAGTGGATGTTAGAGTATTGTCATCATATTTGAACTTTGGATAGTCCTTAATTGTTACCGGACTAAACGAAGGGGGCTTAACATAATTAAAGCAATGTTGGAAAACATATTGTAATAAACACTTATGACCTAGCTCGCATCGGAGCTGAGATATTTTACTCTAAATGTTCATGAAAAAGTAACCAAATCCTTCCCAAGAGGAGAAATACCCAAGTATCGGCACCCACTACAAATTCATGGCATTCGGTGTCGACACCCTTGGACCGTGGGGTCCCGGCGCCCAGGCGCTTTTTATAGATCTGTCAAAGCACCTGGTAAACTCGACCGGGGATTCAAGGGCTGGCGCTTTCCTCGCTCAACGGATCAGCTTAGCCGTTCAGTTAGGAAACGCTGCCAGCATCTTGGCTACCCTCCCGCGCGGCCCAGTCCTGCACCATATTTTAGGTTAAGTTAGTTATAAGTTCTCATTATTTTTAATTTACCTACCTACATTTATTTGTTTTATGTTAATAAAAACCCCTTTGAACAAAACCAAATCCTTTAAGAATCAACTCATTTTCAATCAATCAATCGAAACATATTACCCTCATAACACTTTCATCAAACATTTACATCAAACATATTACTCAGCAAAATATACCGTAAAGAAATACAGAAGATACAAAACAGGCGGTCTTAGCGCTAAAAAGCGATTTCTCCCTTATTTATAGCACAGCTCCGATGCGGCCTAGCAATGAATGTGATATTTTTCAATGTATTTTGAAAGGTCCTCTAAAAACTGATGTAAGTTTTATTACTGGCTGCTCAACAAATGAAATGAAATTTTTCTCCATACAACCTTACTCATACCCGTTCGTGATGTCAATTGGACATAATATTTCTTTAGCATCAGTCATAAATCTCTCATAAATTAATTGCGAATGAGGTTGAAGGTTTATTGTGTTAAAGAGTATGTTTATTTGCTATTCTTCATTCCAAATAAGGACGACGAGATTTCTGGCCAATTCTGTTTACCAAATATAATTTATTTATAGGATACATATACCTACTATCCTACATATCTTGGACGTTACTAAAGCTGTTTTAAGAATAAGTGAGAGGAAGTGTTTCAAATCTCTGTTTCCGTAATGCAAAACAGTTGCTATTTTAAATGGAGAATAGTTTTCATGGAGATTTGAAGCCAAGAAGATCAGTTTTCTGTTTCATTCTTTGTCACATATAATTTCTAAAAGAGAGTCCATATTAACATTTCAATGCGGCCCTGGAATGACCAGCAGAAGCCGACCTCTGTTCATTACCCAGTCGCTCCCCGCTACCTGTCTCAGGACGTCGCACCTGAGAAGCACGGGTGGGTCGCATGTGACCCACTTCTGTTATTTTAACTTGAGCCATATTTCTGTTTATAATAAGGCCTCTTTTTAAGGCTTTCCAATTTTACGTGAGATACAGGATTGCTCTTGAGGTTTCGGTCCAGCGCCGGAGCGTCACACACAAGTCTGAGAGTTTGTGATCTACCTTATACAGAGTGTAAGACAACACCCTAATATTTTTTAATTTTTATTTTAACTCTTTATTGTACACACGGAAATATATATGAAAACAGCATAATAGACAATTACAAAGGGCGAGCTTATCTCTAAAGAGATTTCTTCCAGCAAACCCGTGACAGAGAGAGAGTATACAAAGTGAGGCAGGCATAGTGTGCACATTTAACTAATAAATCAGTATTGAACACTAATAAATACATATTAAATAAAGATACAGGTATATACTTACATACATAGCAATACTTACATACATAGCGTCCTCATGTAAAGAAATAAAGATTATGATTTTTGATTTATACATACAAAAATATCCAGTATGATAAATAATAAATAAATATACTAGTTTATTGAAGAGAGAGATAGTGATCTTTGACTTGTTTTTTAAATGATGCGATTGTTTGATAGTCTCTTATATAAAATGGGAGAGAGTTCCACAGCAAGACTGCATGGACAGTGAAGGAATAGGAGTAGAAGTCAGTAGAGTGGGATGGGATATTAAGGAGGGTACGGATGTGGGATCGACAGGGTTTGTCAGAAGGACGGGAGAAGGAAAAGCATTAATACCTTTGACTAATTATTATAAAGACTAGCCTTGCGGTAGCATTTCCCCTCAGCCACGGTATAAGCACAATTGATCTTGTGCATTTACATTCAATTTTATACCTTATCACTAAACGAGACAGCCTATAATTGCGAAATAATAACTTCGAACTTAGAACGTTTGGGGTTCACACGAGACTACTTTTCATGATTTTTAGCATTCAAAATTAGAATCTAAAGTTATGGGGAATTAAATCCAAAGTTGCGGATTTCATGTTACCTCGCCCCCCGCAAAAAGTGGCAGAAATGTTTGTTAGTAGAATTACAGGCGTAACCAGTCCACATATAAATAGTCAAAGGTCTGTATAGGTCAAATACCCATCAAACTGAAAAATTTTCACTATGGAGCCAACATCGAAATCGCGTAATACTAACTATACCCATCATAGTAAACCTAGTAATACCCATCAAACTAAACAATTTTCACTATGGAGCCAACATCGAAATCGCGAATAAAAAAATCCGCTCTTTCATACAAAACTGCAGTACCATCTCGACTCGAAATGTATGGTACAGCAGAATTATTTTTATTTTTTCTCGATGTTGGTTCCATTGTGAAAGTTGTTCAGTTTGATGGTCTGAAGCACCCTCTTATTATTATTATTATTGTTGGCTGGGCTATTGCAATCAAGGGTCGTTATGTAACACTGAGACCATTGCTGGTCTATTGTGTTCGCCCCAAGCTCACCCATATTTTACACATACATCCGAACTATTTTTTTGTTATTCTCGGGTATGCAGGTTTCCTCACGATGTTTTCCTTCACCGCCGAGCTAATGATAATGATAAATACAACCGTACATAAATTCCGCAGAACTTAGTGGTACAGGCCAGGAATCGAACCGCCGCCTCGTGATTGAGTCGCTAGCTCTCTTCCGTATGGACTATCATCGCTCTTAAACACCCCCTTAAGTATTACTAGGATGTTATGTTACACCCTGTATACAACTCTGATTCCCCATCGGTTTTCAGTTCATAGTTATTCATGCATATTAATTTTTAGCAACCATACCAGACCTTTGAACGGATGTAACTCCTAAACCGACTGGAGTCATGCAGGTAGACCTGGTTCACCTCATCACAGAGATGCTCTGCACCCTATGAATACTGAATCAGCCTTGCAGCTGATGGTTATCAAAATTCCTCTCATCTCTTATACTAGGAGAAGAGACTGGATTTTCGAATACACCACTGACAAGAGCAGGCATGCATGCATGCATATGCTGACGACTATATTCCCCGAGAGGTAGTCAGAGATATTCTGAAATCTCAGAACATCCACGTTTCACCAGTAGTACCGAAACTCTGTCCAGTGTGACTGGTAGTGAGCCCGTGTCGCCACTTGTAATGGACAGTGGGTACAATACATGCCTCGAAATTGAAGCATGCAGGTTTCCTCACGATGTTTTCCTTCACCGAAATGCCAGTGGTGTTACAAAACGTATATAAATTCCGAAAACTCATTGGTACGAGTCGGTCTGGACGGGGATCGAACCATCGCCTCCTGCACGGCAGGCAAGGTTACTCGCCACTGGACCACCACGGCATCGACAAGAGCGTAGATCTTAAAAAAATGCTGATGATTACTACTTCGCGTGGCTTCTGTCTTCGGTGTATACCTGATGCTCTGCTCGCTCCATTAACGGTCAATCAGCGTGAATATATGTAGTTATGTATCTCTAATTGTCGGTTCCTTGCTGAGTTCAGTTCGATAAGCAGTAGTGGCCAAAAGTGAACGTAATTATTAGGATACTAGAGTAGGTAATCAAGTAAGGCCTTGATCAAGGTTTTTGTAGTGATTAGCGTATGTTATATTTACTTACATAAGTATAATTATATTGGATACATAATTAGGAGGAAGGTCGTACGCTTTTGAGGAAGTCAAAGTAGTTCATATCAACTTTCGACCGAGCTTTAAGTTTTGGCGATACTGTTTTTGTATATTTATAATCTACTAGAGTTTATAAGCAAATTATATACGAGATTTTAAGTCAGATCATAAGCTATAAAAAAAAGTTTCATCAAAATCGGTTCAGTAGTTTTTGATGCTCGTACAGACAAACAGATAGAGAATTTCTAAAAATGATTGAATTCGAGTCAGGGATATCTAAAAACCATATCGTAATCTTTTTACCCGACTGCGACAGAAGGAGGGTTATGTTTTTCGAGCGTATGTATGTATGTATGTATGTATGTATGTATGTATGTATGTATGTAAGTGTGTATGTATGTATGTTTATATGTCTATTTCTTTGGCACGGCCTACAGCCTAAACGGCTTGATGGATTTTAACGTATGAGGTGTCATTGGATTCGTAAAAATCGTGAGAGTGACATAGGGTATATTATTTTAAGATGGCGTCTACGAATTAAAAAAGAGAGAGGAAATAAACAATTTTTTTTTGTTAAAAATTACAATATGGGTATCAAATGAAAGCTAGTAATCATGCGATTCCAAATATATAAATATTATAGTACTTTTATGTTACCGTTTCGACACAGGACTAAAAAGTATGAAATAAACTAAATTATTAAGATAAACAAAAAACCCGACTGCATAAAAAACCTATTAACTGAAAAGAGAAAAACAAGCTCTAAAATCACTAATCAGCTATAACAGCTTTATTTGAGCTAATATAATTTGAATGTTATTAGGTAGGTATTGCAGGCGGGGTCAAAAATAACCAACCAAAAATCTTCTTTGTCCCCGTTTGCGATACCTACCTAATAAACAGTGCCTCAAAGATTTGAGGCACTGTAACTTTAAAACTGTACATTTTAAGGAAAATCTGACATGATACAAGCATAGAGATTTGTTTCTAGATTGCTTCTGCAAAATTTCATTGAGTTTAATTGGTTAGTATTGAAAATATCACCATAGTACGTTTGTATGGAGCGTGCTCCGAATTATATCCTCTTAAGACTGTAATATGTGTTTGTGTGTATGTATGTATGGGACTCTGGGGAAATATCATTAACATACTAACGACAGAAAAAACAATTTCATTTTAAATGTTCTTATGTCTTGTATTATTACCTACTTCTTTCCGTGTACAAATGTAAGACAAATAAATGATTTTTAATTTAATTAATATTTAAGGTAGGGCGATGGTATTTTAAGGTCCCCGCGATGCCCCTAGCTACGGCCCTGTAAGCCAGGATGCTATCAAACTAAACTTGCCATCATAGCATAAGCATATGCTCACGACTATATTCCCCGAGGGGCTAGTCAGAGATATTCTGAAACCTCAGAATATCCACGATTCACTAGTACAAAAACTCTGTCCCGTGTGACGGACAGTGAGCCCGTAGCCAGTTGTAATGGACAGTGGGTACAATATATGCCTCGAAATTGAAGTACTTGGACTTGCCATCAACATGGCCACACCCTGTATAAGGTCCCTCTTAATATGCTGACACTTTTTTAAGGAGATAACCAGACCGTCAAACTGAACAACTTTCTGTATGGTACCAACATCGAAATCGCGAAAAAAAAACAGCTGTTCCATACAAAACTGCAAACCGACTCAAGCCATCATACATTTGTATGGGACAACTGATTTTTTTCGCGTTTTCGATGTTGGTCCCACATAGAACGTTGTTCAGTTTGATGACCTAAACAACCCCCTTAAATATTTATTTGTATTTTTGTAACACCTTGTATCGTTTTTCTCTGATTTATATTAAATTTTAAATAATCTTGTATATTTGTAGTGTACTATACAGGGCCCAACTTAATATGCTGACTCTTTTTTGAGGGGATGATCAGACCATCAAACTGAATAACTTTCTCTATGGGACCAACAAAGAAATCGCGAAAAAAAAATCACCTGTCCCATACATTTGGCTCGAGTAGGTTCACAGTTTTGTATGGGACAGCAGATGGAACAAACAGCTTTAAAAAGTACCATAAAATCTCTAAAACCGCCTGTCAAAATCACAGAGCTATCTTGGACGCACTATACCTACTGCAATTTTTGTCATTTAGTCACTAAAAGGATGCTAAAAGTCCCTGACCCGTGTGGGTACCCACTTGAGAACCTCCATCCGCTTAAGATTTCGCAATAATCGGCGTTGACGAAAACCGCAAATTGTGTTACATACCGACACTACAAACGTACATACACATTTGGTTTCTTTCGTCCGCAATTTACTCTCAATGTAAGTAGTAATCCATGAAACTAAATGGTACTTCTCCACTTCACCTACTTTCTTCATCAATGTCTATACTTAAATTTCATTACGCACTTAAAGCTTTCTGGATACAAATATACAACGTGCAAAAAGCACACGTCCTTTCTGTCGGTATAATAAAATAAAGTAAAATAATAAAATCAGTTTTTTATAAGCAGGAAGGTACTTGTATGCGTCAGATTAGATTAGATAGCGAGTCCGTCGGCGTAGACCTTAAAAAAGTATCCTATCTGTTAATCCAGATCATATTCTATCTGTGTGCCAAATTTCATTAAAATCCATTCAGTACTTTTTACGTGAAAGAGTAACAAACATCCATCCATACTTATAAACTTTCGCGTTTATAATATTAGTAAGATTATAACATGTCACATTCTTACATAAATATTTTACATAAAATGTCCATTCATAACATAATCGTCAAATTATACAACGTGTTAATGAATAAGCGCAAAACCTCATACACCCCAACTGATTTATAACAAAATAATTAGTTCATAGTAATGATAGTTCAAATTTAAAGTTATTCGCATTTTAAGTTTTCAAGCAAAAATGATTTGTAATAATTTCAGCAATGAATAAAAGCGCTAACGTGCTTATAGATACATTTTAAGAATCTTGTTTTGGTAGTTGGTGAGTGTGCCCGTGCGGTGGGTTGAGATCGAGTTCAGTAAATTTTAAATTTTACAAACAAATTATTTAATATTTTGAAAAAAAATTACCTATGTTGAAAACATGATAATTCGATTCTGCTCTTGATTCTAAACAAAGTACTTTCTAGTTTTGCGTTTATTCATTAACACGTTGTATACAGGATCCTTCTTAATATGCTGACACTTTTTTAAGAGGATGATCAGACCGTCAAACGGAACAACTTTCTCTATGAATCGGACCAACATCGAAATCGCGCAAAAAAAATCTGCTGTCCCATACATTCAGCTCGAATAGATTTGTAGTTTAGTACGGAACATCAGATTTTTTTCGCGATTTCGATATTGGTGCCATTGTGAAAGTTGTTCAGTTTGATGGTCTAAACGACCCTCTTACATTTTTATTTTTATTCTTTAACACCTTTTAATTCATCATTCATAAATTCTTTATTGTGATACACAGGTTGATGGGTTGCCATGGGATTTATATAATGTTCACTGTGATCCGCCAAAAGGCATTGTATTGTGTTTCTCCGATCATCATAATCAATGTCTGAAAATATTAAGAATAATTTTCATGAACTGTCAAACAAACTATATTCATTTGATACCGATCGAATCGCGCAGATTCACAACATCACCCCATATTAATTATTTTAATAAAAACGTGTGTTTCATTAAGTAATATTATGTCGCAGACAGTATGGTAAACGAGTAATTACTTAACTTGGGCACGTCGCAGTCAAAGGTCAAGTTATGTAATAAAGTGCTAAGTTACGTTATGTGTTTTTGTCAATAGAAGAGACGATGAATTTTGGTCACAATAAACTGTTATTATCTAAAAATATATGCGAATAGCGCAAAGGCCTTTGTGGTATAGTCCAGGAGAAAAGTAGGATTCATATTAGGTACTCTTATTGCGTTATGACGCTTCTGATGCAAATAGAAAACCAAAATAAAAATTTTTTTTGACTAAAATCTGTTTAGAGAAACCATAGCATAGCATAGCATATGCTCACGCCTATATTCCCCGAGGGGGTAGTCAGAGATATTCTGAAACCTCAGAACATCCACGTTTCACCAGTAGTACCGAAACTCTGTCCACGGGGGGTGAGCCCGTCGCCACTTGTAATGGACAGTGGGTACAACACATGCCTCGAAATTTAAGCATGCGGGTTGCCTCACGATGTTTTCCTTCACCGAGAAGCCAGTGGTGTTACAAATCGTACATAAATTCCGAAAAACTCATTGGTACGAGGCGGTCTGGACAGGGATCTCCTGCACGACAGGCAAGGTTACTCGCCACTGGATCACCACGGATTTTTTTGGCTAGAGTAAACCACGTGTTAATATTGGATTTCTTAACATTTCCAGGGTCATGTGGAGTCATCATACCGGAAGAGTTGCCTTCCTTGTTGTCAGTGGCATACTCCAACATTCCACCGATTAAGAAAGGTACCTCATTATCATTACTTAAGAGAAGTTTATTCCGAATGCGTAAATGCGCGCTGCATACAAACGAAGTCTGGTGATATTTTCAATACTAACCAATTAAACTCAATGAAATTTTGCAGAAACAATCTAGGAACAAATATCTATGCTGGTATCGTGTCCGATTTTCGTTAAAATATACAGTTTCAATGCTAGGATTAATTTAAGATTTGTATGGAAATCTTTGAGGCACTGTAACTTTAAAACTGTACATTTTAAGGAAAATCTAACACGATGCAAGCATAGAGATTTGTATCTGGATTGCTTCTGCAAAATTTCATTGAGTTTAATCGATTAGTATTGAAAATATCACCAGACTTCGTTTGTATGGAGCGCGCCAACAGTAATATACCCTTAAATCCGTCAGATGGCGGTGTAATTAGTTAAGTCAGGTCAGAGGTCTGTCAAGGCTCTACAGCCCGATTTTATCGTAAAATTGGGTAACTTTGTAACTTTGACTAATTATTATAAGGACTAGCCTTGCGGTAGCATTTCCCCTCTGCCACGGTATAAGCACAATTGATCTTGTGCATTTAAATTAAATTTTACACCTTATCACTAAACGAGACAGCCTATAATTGCGAAATAATAAATTCGAACTTAGAACGTTTGAGGTTCACACGAGACTACTTTTCATGATTTTTAACATTCAAAATTAGAATCTAAAGTTATGGGGAGTAAAATCCAAAGTTGCAGATTTCATGTTACCTCGCCCCCCGCAAAAAGTGGCAGAAATGTTTGTTAGTAGAATTACACGCGTAACCAGTCCATATAATAATTAGTCAAAGCTTTGTAACCATTTTATACATTAACTGTGACACTTTTTACGCAAAAAATAATACTGAACAATCTACAGGACATGAGAAGTGATTTGGTTTTTCTCGAAATCTATTTTAATTAATGAAACTGAAGAAAAAGGAATCTAAAGTCACCCCTCTTTTTCCAGTTGTAACCATTTTACTCTTACATTGTTGATCGGATGAAAATGAAAATTTACAATATACTTCACAATACAACATAGAATGATTTGCTTATCTAATTTTATTGAAAATTCATAAAATATCATCCAATTTTTCAAAGAAAACGGCTAAATTCTGACCGGAGCCACGCGCATTATGGAGAATCGTGTTCCCGGGCGGATACGCCTTAAGGCAGCTTGAAAAGTTTGGTCGGGTAGGATTGCAGGTTTGAATGGAACAGCTGATTTTTATTAGCGCTTTCGACGTTGGTTCCACAGAGAAAGTTGTTCAGGTTGATGGTCTGATCATCTCCTTGAAAAACGATGGACCCTATGTGGTTGTAACTAATGTTGCTATAGAGCGATGATAGCTACGGAAGAGAGCTAGCGCCTCAATCATGAGGCGGCGGTTCGATTCCTGGCCTGTACCACTAAGTTCTACGGAATTTATATACGGTTGTATTTATCATTTAATAGCTCGGCGGTGAAGGAATACATCGTGAGGAAACCTACATACCCGAGAATGAAAAGAATATACCATAAGTTCGGAGGTATGTGTAAAATATGGGTGAGTTTGGGGCGAACACAAAGGACCAGCGCTGGTCTCAGTGTTACATAACGACCCTTGCTTGCAATAGCCCAACCAACAAATCAATCAACGTTGCTATTATACCTACTTTAGTATATTTTTAATATCTCATTTCAGGCACGGATTCGCGCGTCGGTTTCGGCTTCGCGTTCGGCAACCATGCTGACTTCCAAGTTATGTTTGAGCTTGGACCACAGACAAACACACAGAATCTAAGTAAGCTTTCGTCTAATAATTCAATCAACCGAACCGTGTTCGTATAGAGCAGTACCTAGATTTAGTGCCTGATTAGTGCCCAAAGCATATATATATAGTACTCCTGTATTTTAAAAGATATAGATAGAGTTCAAGGTAGCAGTCGCGTTATGTTGTAGAGTTTCTAGCCGCATCTTCTCTACAGCGACAACACGTTCCGACGCGGTGGTAGCTTTAAAAAGATTTGACGTTTGATAAGTGTGCTGCAAGCTCCTATATTGAATAAATTATATTGACTTGACTTGACTTGACTTGAGAAGGGGTACAGACCTCGGCCACATGTCCGGCACTTCAAACAACGTTTTATAATTGACATGATGACGTTCGCACATGCGCACTTGGCGCAAATTGTGCATGATGTTTAGGGTTGACTTACCACGCATCGTATGAACATCATTATACAGCATTTCGTTACTTTTTATAGTTCATTCTGTTATTAAAAATAGTATTTAAGATAAAGAATCTCGGAAAATGTGAAATTAACGTTATTTTCCAACGTTTATTTTTACTAAGAGGATAATTTTATGTAGTTAAATCCAACGGGTGCGCGCGCATTCCCTTGCTCGGCTCCCCTCAAGTTTCCCCAGAAAGTGTGAGGTGCGGTGGGGTATCTGAAGTCCGAGGGGGTAGGGGAGTGGCCCGTTCTGTATATATCTAGAACTAAATACTATCACCTATTCTGTGCCTCGGCATAATTTTGTTGCTGAGACTACGTGGTAAATTGAGTAGTGGGGATCGGTGAGATCGTTTCCCTAGCACTGAAAATGAGCTTGATTATGATGATGATGATGATGATGATTATGTTTCAGCCGGACAAGGATTTCAGCAGGGAGCAGCCAAGCGACAAGCTCCTCAAATATCAAACGTGAAAATAAACAAAAATAGGGAAAAGGTATGAAAAAGAGCTGTATTTATACAAGGTGTTACAAAAGTAAAATACATATTTAAATATTTTAAGGGTGTTGCTAAGACCATCAAACTGAACAACTTTCACTACCAGGCCAACATCATTTAGCTCGAGTAGAATTGTAATTTAGTATGGAACATCCGATTTTTTTTCGCGATTTCGATATTTTTCCCATAAAGAGAGTTGTTCAGTTTGATGGCCTAACCCACCCCTTAATTATTAATTTGTATTTTTGTAACATCTTGTATACAGTTGTAACTTTCAAGGTGTGCAATATGAACAACAACAAAAAAGTATGTCCTTGAATTAAGCATGTGGTTCCGGCTTAGAATGGTCTACCCAGATTCTTCCCGTGGGTATCGTACGAGGTGACTAAGGGAGTACAGATTTCTTATGCAGTGTTTATGACAGCTGTCCCATATAAAACTGTTGTAACTCAAATGTATGAGACAGCTGATATTTTTTTGTTCTGACAGATTTGCTCCCATAGTAAGAGTTGTTCGGTTTGATGGGTAGAGTATGTGGTTTAAAGGTTAATGATACTTTTCCATATACCCTGTATACTTTGTCTGAAATAATTGGATTTTATTTTTTTGTTATCTTGGACATTGTCACACAAATTATCTAGTCACATTTAAAGTACCAGAATCTAGCCTGGACTTGTGTTATGATGACTAGACAACGATATAGAATACATATATAGATACAAACATCCATGACTCGGGTACAAATATTCATATTCATCATACAAATATTTGTCCCTTACGGGATTCGAACCCGCGACCCTCGGCACAGCAGGCAGGTTCACTACAGACTGTGCTATAGGGCCGTCAATTATTTATTTTAATTTATTTTAATGTTTTTATGTCTTTGTGTACTATAAAGTGTTATAATATAATATGTACTTTAATCTTGAATTTGTACACATTTCAGTACCTCCAATCAGAAGGCAATAGCTACCTCCAGACCTGGGCTCAGAAGATGAGACAACCGCAGCCTCAGCCAACACCTGGAGAGGTGCCCAACCTCGAGGATTCCATGGTGGAGCTGGTCAAGAACGAGCGAGGGGAGTACGAGATCCACCAGCCAAGGCCTGGTGCCATGCCTGTTAGAGTGCTTGAGGATCTGAAGAGGTGAGGTGATGATCATCATTAAAATCATCATCATCAGCCTTTACAGGTGTTAATTTAAACACGTTACATTCTTTAGAGGGTACTTGAGACCATCAGATTGAATATCTTTCACTATGGGACCTACATTAAAATACTGAAATAAAAAACAGTTTTTCCATAGAAATATTGGTGCCGTAGTACAAGTTGTTCAGTTTGTTGGTCTGAAGCACCCTATAAAGTATATGTAACGCCTTGTTTACATCCTGTAAACAAACAGATTGTATTCGGTATTATTAAAAGTAGTTATTTTTATACAACGTGTTGATGAATTAACGCAAAACTAGAAAGTAGTTTGTTTAGAATCGAGAGCAGAATCGAATTATCATGGTTTCAACATAGGTAATTTTTTTCTAAATATTAAATAATTTGCGATTACCACTATTTCACTTTTTTGCATTTTTAGTTTCCTTACATCCAACTACATCACTCTGATTTATTTTATTAAATTCCGTTTTGTATTTTGTTTGTAAAATATAAAATTTACTGAACTCGATCTCAACCCACCGCTCGGGCAATCTCAACTGTACTTACTACCAAAACGAGATTCTTAAAATGTATCCATGAGCACGTTAGCGCTTTCATTCATTGCTGAAATGATAACAAATCATGTGCGCCTCAAAACTTAAAATGTGAATAACTTTAAATGTTATTATAAATTGCAAATCGGGGCATCTAGATTTTCTGAACTATTTTTCCATATATAAAATATTACTTTTAATTATACCGTTTACGAGTATTATGCGTCAAACTTTTGTATGAAATTTACAACTCTGCAACCACCTTAAGCCAAGTAAGAGGACTTCTAATGCGGGTTATGTTGTGGTAAAAAAGGTTACTATAAACTCGTTGATGAACATGCTACACTATGTAATTCAATATTGGATTTATGTAATTGTACTTTGTATATTTTGTTTTGTTTAAAAGAAGTGTGTTGTAGAGTTTCTGGCCGCATCTTCTCTACAACGGAATACCTTCCGACGCGGTGGTAGATTCAAAAACATGACGTCAAAAAGTTATCTATGTGATATTATTTTGAATAAACAATTTTAACTTTTGACTTTTGTGGAAAGTGTTAAAAAATCATCTCCAGTTTATTAAGTAAGGCCGCATCTTCTCTACAGCGGAACACCTTCCGAAGCGGTGGTAGAGTTGAAAAGCTAATCTAATTATTATTTTTTTTTTTTTTAAATATGAATTTTATAACTTTCTTGGATCCTGAGGAAGGTCGTAGGCATAAATATTCGATGCCGAAAAGGTCACGAGTAAAAACAAGTTTAATACATAAATTATAAATCATTTACAGATTATACGGGCAAAAGAAAGAAGAAGCTAAGAAGCTTGGAGAGAAGAAGAGAACGGAACAAGCGAAGAAGAGAACAGAGGCAGAAGTAAAGAAGATAACTGCAGATCTGTCCAACGTTGACTTGGATTGAAAAAGTGATTTTAGAAATATAGTTTAAAATTAGTTTTAAACAGTTTTTCATTTACAAAAATTGTCTAAATCCCAAAGAATATAAATAGGAGGGCATAATTTACTAGAGTGCAGGTTCGAATCCGCGCGGACGACATGCCATGTACCAATGAGTTTTTCTAACTTATGTACGTAATACCGACTGCTCTCAAACGGTGAAGGAAAACATCGTGAGGAAACCTGCATACGCTGAAGAAGAAATTCTGATGCGTATGTGAAGTCTACCAATCCGCATTGTGCACGCGTGGTACCTACTATATTAACGTACTTACATCCCCACCTTGAGGATGGCCAGCAGCGTCCAACAGTGGGACGAATCGTAAATAGGGTCCTTCTTAATATGCTAACACTTTTTAAGGGGTTGATCAGACCTTCTAACTGAACAACTTTCTCTATGGGATCAACCTCGAAATCGCAAAAAAAAATCAGTTGTCCCATACATTTGGCTCGAGTAAGGTTTGAGGTTTTGTATGACGTCGTTCTGTACAGGAGATGATGATGAATTTGCCCTGAAACAACCAACCAACCTGAACAACTTTTGTCTAGAGAAACGTGGATGTTCTAAGTTTTCAGAATATGTCTGACTACCCCCTTGGCGAATATAGTCGTGAGCATATGCGTGCATACATGTCATTTGCACGATGTACGCTCCGTAACTTTTTAAAATTTAAATTCTCTCTTTGCAGTCATTTAACAAAATGGCCGGCGAAAAAAATGCTGTAAGAAAATTAGGTAGCAATTACACCAAAAACTTAAACGTGCGTAACTCAAAAATACTTCCGACAACAAAAGATAAGAATCCAAAAATATACAACATCATTATTAAGGAGGGGCCGGCCAAAAACACACCCAAAAGTCAAGTAATTTCATACAAAAAACTAACATCCAACCCCGCCCCAATGTTTCTGGAATTACAACATCAGAGTTACCACTCAATAAAAACTTTACAACACAAGCCGTTACCAAATAAGGTCGACATTTCAGCTTTATAACTGCAAAGAGAGTTTGTAAAAATGTTACTTAAACGACCACCTTTCTTTTACAATTGCTAAACGCATTACACTCGTTAATGACACTCAAAATAAGGTTCGAATTCCTGTGGCAAAAAGTTTTTTGAACGTAAAATAGTGTGGCAGAAATCATGTTAAGGAACTGGTCGACAATTGCGCTATAAAACAATAATTAGGAGCATTTTGCGTCCGCAAAAGTATGCGGATCGTTTTTAGGCGGATTGTTTGGAGCAGTTATATTTCTTTTGGCCGGTGAAGATATTTTGGCATTGTCTGTGGATGTTCTAAGAATGAATGCGGTAAATTGTGTAAATTTGGAAGAGAAGAAACGCTAAATATACTGTACTCAATGGCCCTTTTTAATAATCCATAATTCATAATCTTTATTGCTTTACATGAGGTAGTTAGTTACATTGGTCTTAAAGTCAAAGTCAAAGTCAATATATTTTATTCAATATAGGAGCTTACAGCACACTTATCAAACGTCAAATCTTTTTTAAAGCTACCACCGCGTCGGAACGTGTTGTCGCTGTAGAGAAGATGCGGCCAGAAACTCTACAACATAACACGACTTAATAACTATTACAATATAAATTCTTAAGCTAAAGTTATGTATACAATAATACATAGTCTATTTAATAAAATAATTGATACTATACAGTAAAGTAAATAAACTATAAGCTAGTGACCTTTTAAAGTTTATTTTAGTACAGCTCATGCACCCTGAGAGGGCACTGCAGAATTGAAGATAGAACGGTTTGTCTTCCTCATAATAAACAATGAACATTTACAAAATCATAAAAATAATTCAAACTTTATCTATAAATGCTGACACTTTTTTACCGCAGACCATAAAACTGGACAATTTTCTCTATGGGACCAACATCGAAATCGCGAAAAAAAATGTTGCTGTCCCATACATTTGGCTTGAGTAGGTTTGCAGTTTTGTATGGATGAGCTAATTTTTTTTAGCGATTTAGATGTTGGTGCTATAGAGAAAGTTGTTCAGTTTGATGGTCTGATCGTCCCATTAAAAAAGTGTCAGCATAATTATTAAGAAGGACATGGCATGCAAATTTAAAGTTAAGTCTGTTACATTATAAAATGTCAAAGACAATAACAAAACATTAGTAAGTACGGCCTCCGTGGTCTGATGGCTAAGAGCATTCGGTTCTTGACACGGAGGTCGTGGGTTCGATTCCCACGGGGGACACTTAATGATATGTCACTTTGTGCATTTTTCCCCAGTTGGTTAGGACATTGCTGGCTGAATCACCTGATTGTCTGAAAAGAAAGATGATTCCGTGCTTCGGCACGTTAAGCCATTGGTCCCGGCTACTATCTCTGGTAGTTGTTACATAAAAACCACGTCAGAGGCCGTAAGGCGGTCTGAAAAAACTCTGACACCAGGGCTTGCTGCCAATACGATAAGAAGAGACTAAGTAAAGTAACAAAGATGGATCACACATCACACACATCTCGATTTTTATCGTTGTTTCGGGTGTGGTAGAGGTATGCTAGGCCTGCTGTGTTGATGCTATTCGAATTCGAACAATACACCATTTAATTAATAAATTATACCTTCTCCAAAACAAAGTGAGATTGTTAACAAATCGTAGTTAAAGAGAATTTACTGTGTGTTTTAACGGTTAGTAAGATTTTTCACGTAGTTTTTACCTTTAGCGCAAGAACAAGTGTTTTTTTGAGTCGCCCCGAATTCGGGGCTTATGGACATTTTTGAGTATGCCGCGTTTACATTGGTCGAGTAACTCGCCTAGTTCAATCTAGAGATTTTAAAAGTTTATAAACTTTTTTTTTTGTATGTATGTATGTATATGCTCACGACTATATTCCCCGAGGGGGTAGTCAGAGATGTTCTGAAACCTCAGAACATCCACGTTTCACCAGTAGTACCGAAACTCTGTCCAGTGTGACGGGGGGTGAGCCCGTCGCCACTTGTAATGGACAGTGGGTACAATACATGCCTCGAAATTGAAGCATGCAGGTTTCCTCGCGTTGTTTCATTTTTTTAAATTTTAATTAATGGACTCTTGCTTGTGCGTTAGCACTGCATTTCCGCCAATGTCAAGTAGTTTATGGGAGTATCTATCACAATCTCAGGGATTGTTTTTGATCAAGAACAAGAAGAGATTGAGGATTGCGGAGCCTCGTGGCAGGCAAAAACGCGACGCGCAAATACCCAGCTAGTTGACAACTAACTTGCCTCCACCGACCCCCACTGAGTCCACGTGGTGGAGTATGGCCCACTCCCTCTCACCCTTATTCGTGAGAGGAGGCCTTTGCCCTGCAGTGGGATTCTACAGGCTATAACTTACATGACAAACACGTATGGTATGTGGTAATTTTCTCTTTGGGACCAATATTGAAATCTCGAAAAATCATCGAATTCAATATTGGTCCCAAAGAGAAAATTGTTCAGTTTGATGGTCTGATCATCCCCTTAAAATAGTTTCAGCTAATATTGTTAGACCTTATAGTGTACAGTTTATACAGTCTGCGATATTCATATTCATATTCATTTATTTCATAAAAATAATTTTACATTTCATAAAAGAAATTATATAATTTTACTTAGGTACAATAAGTATAATATTCCAGATTTTACTTCAAATAGCCTAAAATATACAAAAATAGCAAATTTTTCTTAATATAACCTAAAATCGCTTATTTTAATTTTAAAGAACTTTGTAGCACTGATTTCGATGTGAGTTTTTCCCATTTATTGGTATTATTATGGACCATAGTCCTTTCAATACAGCGGGCTACTAACAGTACTGTAACTAATAATTATAAGGGGACGGCGCGTACGCAGTCCCCACTACCAAAAATAACACACCCGAGTTATCCACATTAGGGATAATCGCAGAGGTCAGCCCAGCCGCAGTGCAATGGAAGGGCCTCGCTCTGGGGGAACCGCCTTCTTGATCACGGTGTCCCCTGTGCCAGGTAAGTATGCTTTGAGCAGCGGGCACGGGCCGGGTCATTCCGACGGGGCGAATCTTAACAGCGCGATGTAGAGATTGTTGCAAGGTCATACAGCGCCATCTATGTTTAACTTTTTGGAACTAATATTAAGTTGGGTTTAGAGCACTAGAGTATAGCGTAAATATACTTTGACTAGAGCGCCATTTGCATACGACAAAATATTTATCAATCAAACTCGAATTCACAGTGATTTATTCAATATGTTTTAAATACGAAAATTATTTAAATATTTAGACAACATTATTTATTGTAAATATTTTATTATGCTTGTTTAATTTTAGTTTGTAATTTGTATTTATTGTTATTTATCTCTGTCCCCTATATTAATTCTACCGCAAGTACAATTTCTCTCCAAAACTCCAAGGAGTTTACCGGGAGATCCATAGTTACTGTGGCTGAACATTAATTACATTGCAATTAAAAGGTTATTCTTAACAATAATAATGAAATTAAAATTATTTTACTTTTTTAAAATAATTTTTTTGTAATTATTTTTTTTCTTTTTAAATTTTCGACCTTTTATTTTTTATTTCGTTCCCACAGTCATGTTTTTATGCCGAGATTCAGAGACGATTTTTTGGTCTTAGCTCGAGCTAAGCGTGGCGAAAATGTATGGATTTTGACATACGGGAGTCCGAACTATGACTTACAAATCGTCTCTGAATCTCGGCCTTAGTCTATTTAATTAGATTGTGAACTTGACATCTACTATCTTGATGTAAACAAGGCATCCCAAGTCGTGGAATCAAAGAATTTATACGGACCTACTTCATAATACTCATGTTAAAAACAAGTATTTGTAAAAATGTTTAGTTACAAAATGTTACCACTCATTTGTTTCTTGATACCTTGTTTTATTATGTAAAATTACGAAATAAAATGTCTATAAATTTGCTTAAGAGAAGTTTATTCCGAATGCGTAAATGCGCGCTGCATACAAACGAAGCTTGGCCATATTTTCAATACTAACCAATTAAACTCAATGAAATTTTGCAGAAACAATCTAGAAACAAATCTCTATGCTTGTATCTTGTCCGATTTTCGTTAAAATATACAGTTTTAGTGCTAGGATTAATTAACGATTTGTATGGAAATCTTTGAGGCACTGTAAATTTAAAACTGTACATTTTAACGAAAATCTGACATTATACAAGCATAGAGATTACTTTCTAGATTGTTTCTGAATTTTTTAATTGGTCAGTATTGAATATATCACCAGACTTCGTTTGTATGGAGCGCGACAACAGTATAATATAGCCTTAATAAGGTGTTAACAACATATAAAAATTGGGATTAAAATCTGAATGTTATTTTATTTTATTTTTGTGATTGTTTGTAATTAATGTTAATGTTTTTTGAATAAATTATTGTGTATTTGATACCTACAATGAAATTTTATAAGAAAAGTTTTATTTATCGATATTATTATTAAAGGGTTTTTATAAAATATGCAGACGATTTTTTGGGGGATGATCAGATCATAAAAGTAAACAACTTTCACTATGGAGCAAACATTGAGAAAAAAAAACAGCTGTTTCATACAAAGCAGTACCTACCTTCACCACCCTATCCAATAGACTTAAATACTCAAATGTATAGAATAACAGATTTTTAAAAAAAAACTTTTTACAAGGTGTAAGGAAAAGTATCATTAATCTTTAATCCACATACGCTACCCATCAAACTGAACAACTTTTATTATGGGAGCAAACCTGTCAGAACAAAAAAATCCGCTGGCTCATACATTTTAGTCGAGTATTGCTGTTTAGTATTGAACAGAAGATTTTTTTTGCGCTGACATGTTGGCTCCCGTAGTAAAAGTTGTTCAGTTTGATGGGTAGAGTTTATGGTTTAAAAGTTAAATGTACAGTAAAAGTTGTTCAGTTTGATAGTAGACCAACCAACTGCCATAAGCATATGCTCACGACTATATTCCCCGAGTGGGTACTTAGAGATATTCTGAAACCTCAGAACATCCACGTTTCACCAGTAGTACCGAAACTCTGTCCAATGTGACTGGGGGTGAGTCCGTCGCCACTTGTAATGCACAGTGGGTACAATACATGCCACAAAATTGAAGCATCCCGGTGTCGAGTGGTGATTCTGAACCTTTTCCGACAAAACGCTGCTGTTTCATACAAAATTGCAGTGCGTTAAGTACCTTCTTGTAGGGTCTTTCATAATATACTGACACTTTTTAAGGGGATGGAGATGGAGAGGATTTTCACCGAAAAGCCAGTGGTGTTACAAATCGTACATAAATTCCGAAAAACTCATTGGTACGAGTCGGCTTCGACGGGGATCGAACCATCGCCTCCTGCAAGATTTATTTTGAACTCATTTAGGATTTAATTTTAGGTGTTCGCTAAAAGTAATTAAGTACATAATAAAAGTCTTATTAATAAGATTTTTAATGAAAATTTTTACATTTTGCAGTACTTTGACTGACAGACGGACGAATATAAATGATGTGATTTTTGACTTTAATTATATTTCTGTTAAGGCGATGCTTTTATATTATAAATTAAATATTAAACGTAATATCACGCATCCAGTGCACGCCACCAGCACGTCTAGTCTGATTCCGCGCGCGACGCGCCTTCGTTGCATAGAAAATAGCCTGTTCCCGCGCTTTCCGAAGAGCGAAAGCCGCGCTTGCCGAGTCGCGCGCAAGTAGAGAAATCATGCTAGACGTGCAGGAGAGCGATTTTTGAAAGTCACACGTTCTAATCAGCAGTAGAAAATGTCAAAATTAATATGGAGAATATACGTCATTCGATCATGATTTTGATCTTGTGACCTTCAAAAATCGGACTCCAGCAATCTAATTACTATTCAACTGTGCTGAATTCCGCATCGCGCTCAAAGTCAAAGTCAATATAAGTTATTCAATATTTGCAGCACACTTATCAAAAGCTAAACTCGCGCTAAACTCTATGTAACTGACAGTCTTTAACGTCTGAGCGATCTGTCAAAACGGCTCTAACGGCTGTCAAGAGCTGTACCGCGATTAGCGCAATACATACGTTACAGAAATGTGTAAATAAAGGGTGTTGTATTATATTGTAAGCAAAATGTAAGTTTTGTTACAAAATAAATAAAAATAGTAGAGTCAAAACATTACACCAGAAAGCTAAATACACAGGGTGTAAGGAAAAGTATCATTATCCTTTAAACCACATACTCTACCCATCAAAACGAAAGAAATCTGCTGTCCCATACGTTTGAATCAAGTAGGTATTCCAGTTTACTATGGGACAGCAGATATTTTTTTTGTGCTGTCAGGTTTGCTCCCATAGTAAAAGTTATTCAGTTTGATGGGTAGACTGTGTAACCACACAGTCTACCCATAAAGGTTAATGATACTTTTCCTTACACCCTGTATAATGTGATATTATATTGAATACAAATTTTAGTACGAACGTTAGTAGTAGGTAATTGATGTACGATTTGTAACACCACTGGCTTTTCGGTGAAGGAAAACATCGAGAGGAAACCTGCATGCTTCAATTTCGAGGCATGTATTGTACCCACTGTCCATTATAAGTGGCGACGGGCTCACTCCCCGTCACACTGGACAGAGTTTCGGTACTACTGGTGAAACTTGGATGTTCTGAGATTTCAGAATATCTATGACTACCCCCTCGGGGAATATAAATATAAATATCTTGGACATGGTTACACAAATTAACTAGTCACATTTAAAGTACCAGAATCTAGCCTGGACTTGTGTTATGATGAATAGACAAAGATATATAGAATACATATATACATACAAACATCCATGACTTGGGTACAAATATTCATATTCATCATACAAATATTTGTCCCTTACGGGATTCGAACCCGCGACCCTCGGCACAGCAGGCAGGTTCACTACAGACTGTGCTATCGGGCCGTCACTATAGTCGTGAGCATATGCATGCATGCAAATTTTAGTTTGAGTTTGAATAATAAATAATAAAGTAGTCATCGCCTTAAGAGAATCAGGTTGGAACAAGTTTTCAGGCAGTATTGTGCTCTCTTCGATTGATTGCCGAATCGCACTTGACTCGACTTATTGTGTTCAGCACAATCTGTACTTAATTTATTATTTTTAATAAGTTTTGTGAGAAAAATTCAGAAGGTTTTAATTGGAAATGTCGCCTTTGAGCTCAGCGTATTGTTCGGTTTTAAATTGCATACCATACTTAAAAAAGCTCACTACTTTCATGCTTTTGGGGTGGACAGAAACTTTGTTACAACTACCTACAATCACATCTTTAGCAAAGGTCTTCTTATCGTGTGGGCAGCAAGCCTTGATGTGAGAGTTTTTTCAGACCGCCTTACGGCCTCTGACGTGGTTTTTATGTAACGACTACTACCACCAGAGATAGTAGCCGGGACCAACGGCTTAACATGCAATCCGAAGCATGGAATCATCTTTCTTTTCAGACAATTAGGTGATTCAGCCTGCAATGTCCTAACCAACTGGAGAAAAAAGCACAGTGACCTTTAGGGTCCTTCTGAATATGCTGACACTTTTTTCTTGACGATCGGACCATCAAACTGAACAACTTTCTCTATGGGACCAATGTCGAAATCGCGAAAAAAAAATCAGCTGTTCCATACTAAACTGAAATCTTACTCAACCCAATTGTATGGGACAGCTGATTTCTTTTTCGCGTTTTCAACATTGGTCCCATAGAGAAAGTTGTTCAGTATGATGGTCTGATCATCCTCTTAAAAAACTGTCAGCATATTAAGTTGGACCCTGTATAACTAGGTGTCCCCCGTGGGAATCGAACCCACGACCTCCGTGTCTTACGTGAAGAGCCTTACGGCTTAAGCGTTAGACCACGGAGGCAGTTTTCAAAGGTTTCAAGATGGTTTACAGCGAAAATTCGTGAAAGGTCGCTAACTTTGCACCTAGGAAAACACTCGAATTTATTGATTTTACATGTATGCCATGTTAGCGCGGCGAGCGGGATTCGAACCCACGACCTGCCTATCCGGGGATTGCTCCACTCCAACAGAGCTGTCGGCGCCCCGCAAGCCACGACGAAATTTTCAATCTATAACATCGTCTTTAAGCTTTGACTAATTATTATAAGGACTAGCCTTGCGGTAGCTTTTCCCCTCTGCCACGGTATAAGCACAACTGATCTTGTGCATTTACATTCAATGTTACACCTTATCACTAAACGAGACAGCCTATAATTGCGAAATAATAACTTCGAACTTAGAACGTTTGCGGTTCACACGAGACTACTTTTCATGATTTTTAACATTCAAAATTAGAATCTAAAGTCATGGGGAATAAAATCCAAAGTTGCAGAATTCATGTTACCTCGCCCCCCGCAAAAAGTGGCAGAAATGTTTGTTAGTAGAATTACACACGTAACCAGTCCACACATAAATAGTCAAAGTCTTTAAGGGACGCCAGCGTCAGCAGTTTTGCCCTTAGTCACCACGTACAACACCCACGACCTACCAGAAACGATCTACCTAACCCATAAACCACTTATTTAACTTAAAGTATCTTTTAACCGGTTTCTTCTCTCAACTATGTACTTATAAGAATGCCATTAACTTTCTTTTAAATGCCAAATTCGTATAAAATTTGCATAACAAAGTTAAAACTTTCGCTGGAACAACAATATTAGGTTTATATTAGTAATAAATCTTTATTTTTATGTTGTTTAGTGGTAAGCAAGTGCCAAGCCCACTAGAGGTCAAGTTTCTCTGATTTAACATATCAATTAGTGGTGGTCCAGTGGCGAGTAACCTTGCCTGCTGTGCAGGAGGCGATGGTTCGATCCCCGTCCAGGCCGACTCGTACCAATGAGTTTTTCGGAATTTATGTACGATTTGTAACACAACTGGCTTTTCGGTGAAGGAAAACATCGTGAGGAAACCTGCATGCTTCAATTTCGAGGCATGTATTGTACCCACTGTCCATTATAAGTGGCGACGGGCTCACCCCCGTCACACTAGACAGAGTTTCGGTACTACTGGTGAAACGTGGATGTTCTCTGGTTTCAGAATATCTCTGACTACCCCCTCGGGGAATATAGTCGTGAGCATATGCTGATGATACAGTTTCCATGATAGGATTAATTTAAGGGTAGATTACTGTTGGCGCGCTCCATACAAACGAAGTCTGGTGATGTTTTCAATACTTACCAATTAAAGTTAATGACTTTTTAAAGAAACAATCTAGAATAAAATCTCTATGCTTGTATCGTACTAGATTTTCCTTAAAATGAACAGTTTTAAAGTTACAGCGCCTCAAAGATTTCCATACAAATCTTAAATTAATCCTACCATTGAAACTGTATAATTTAACGAAAATCCTTTGACTAATTATTATAAGGACTAGCCTTGCGGTAGCATTTCCCCTCTGCCACGGTATAAGCACAATTGATTTTGTGCATTTACATTCAATTTTACACCTTATCACTAAACGAGACAGCCTATAATTGCGAAATAATAACTTCGAACTTAGAACGTTTGGGGTTCACACGAGACTACTTTTCATGATTTTTAACATTCAAAATTAGAATCTAAAGTTATGGGGAATAAAATCCAAAGTTGCGGATTTCATGTTACCTCGCCCCCCGCAAAAAGTGTCAGAAATGTTTGTTAGTAGAATTACACGCGTAACCAGTCCACATATAAATAGTCAAAGCGAAAATCGGACACGATACAAGCATAGAGATTTCTTTCTAGTTTCTGAAAAATTTCATTGGCTTTAATTGGTTAGTAACGAAAATATAACTCGTTTGCATGCAGCGCACATTAGCGTTTTCGGAATAAACTTTTCTTAATATTGGAAAACTTCGTTCGTTGGTACATGCTATCCTTATGAGAAAGTCAACATTAGACTTGATTCTCCCTGTTACGTTAAAAAAAAGCGACTTACTTAGTTACTTACCTACATCTACCTAACTATTGTTACTTTTTATTGCTGCCACAGACTAAAAAACACTACACAAGACAAGGATGAATCAGATGGTTACCCTTTTTCGTGAGACAAGATTTAAAAAAAATAAAATAAAAAAGTTATAGCATTCCGCCACCGGTCGTCATAAGTCACCGCGGGCATGTTTTAACCGATTTTGACATTAAAAAGGTCATGCGTTTTTATAATTGACGACTTTTTTGTATGTCTACATGTTTTATTTTTGTTTCAATGTCAAAGTCAAAGCCAAAGTCAAAGTCCATATAATTTATTCAATATAGGAGCTTGCAGCACACTTATCAAACTTCAAATCTTTTTTAAAGCTACCACCGCGTCGGAACGTGTTGTCGCTGCAGAGAAGATGCGGCCAGAAACTCTACAACATAACACGACTTAATAACTATTACAATATAAATTATAATAAAAATAGTAAAACTTGTCTTGTTTGATGGGTAGAGTATGTGGTTTAAAGGTTAATGATACACTTTTCCTTATACTCTGTATACACGGTGTTAAAAATACGCAGAGAAAGCAGGCCTGTCTCACTCCACGACTTAATAACTATTACAATATAAATTCTTAAGCTAAAGTTATGTATACAATAATACATAGTCTATTTAATAAAATAATGATACTATACAGTAAAGTAAATAAACTATAAGCTAGTGACCTCAGACCCTTGATTTGACCCTTCATGTTACCTCGCTACCCGCAAAAAGTGGCAGAAATGTTTGTTAGTAGAATTACACGCGTAACCAGTCCACATATAAATAGTCAAAGACCGTCAATCATGTTCTTACAAAGTCGGATCGTTATCGTGTCGTCCCGTATAAGAGAGGATATAGTTTTTATTATTGATGACTATAGGGCAGACATGCGAGGAATATATTTATCAGACGTTTTTGTAAAAAACATCCTTCGGTATGAATACTTCAAACATTTTACAAGGGGGATGGAATATAAATGGAATCTGTCTATTATTCACGACCATGATACCTTTAGGGGTGGTCACAAATGTTGTTTCAAGTAGTGCAGTAAGTATGTAAATATTCTTTATTTGTACACCAAGAATAGACAAGTACAATTCAGAAATACAGTTTATACAGGGTGTTAGGGTATACAGTTGCATTACTTTAAGGGGTGATTGTACCCATGATATTGAACAATTTTCCCTGAGAAACCTATAGGAAATTCCCAAAAAAGATTTTGGACTTCCCATACTAAATCAGTTTATCGAATGTTTTTATGAAAAGTCGAAAAAAAAATCTTATTTCTATCCATACAAACAAAAGCATTTTTTATTTAATCCAAAATTTTTTATTTTCCTTTTTTTCATCATCAGGATTTTTATCCTCCAGAAACCTAAAGGTGGAAGGATAGAATGATGTTTGATTAAAATTCGATTCGAATTTATCTCAACATCGAAAATGAGGTGTCAATTATTGAACTAAAAGATTTTAATCAAATACAGAATGACATAATAATTTTGCACATTTCAATACATTCGCTTAATATGCTATTAAAGAATTTACCGTATAATTTTAAAAATTATACCAGGAAACGAACGGGCCCTTTAGTATTTTTTTAAATCAGATAAAAGGTAATTTTTGGTACAAAGATATCGCACGATAACCCGAGTATTATTGAGTACGAAAAAGAACTAAAAATATAAATGTATTTTTGAAGTTGTAACATCTAAATACATGCACAAAACGAATGGGTCACATTTGTCTCCCTGCATGCGACGGCACTTTTATTTATTTAAAAAAGGAATACATTTTTTTTATGCGTCCGTTTTGTTTCTCTTTCGCTTGGCCGCGCTTTGAGGTTTAAGGATGTGATCGATTTTTTAAATATCGATATAAGTTTATCGATATTTTCTTTTTTTATTAGAATGGTTTAGAATCACATAACATCATGTTCTCTAGCCGTGTTGGTTCAGTGGCGAGTAACCTTTCCTGCCAGCTTGACTCGTACTAATGAGTTTTTCGGATTTTATGTACGATTTGTAACACCACTGCTTTTCGGTGAAGGAAAACATCGTGAGGAAACCTGCATGCTTCAATTTTGAGGTATGTATTGTACCCACTGTCCATTGCAAGTGGCGACGGGCTCACACCCCGTCACACTGGACAGAAGTTTCGGTACTATGTACTAGTGAAACATGGATGTTCTGAGTTTTTAGAATATCTCTGATTACTCCATCGGGGAATATAGTCGCTTATGAGCAAATTCGTTGCTTTAAATATTAAGCCATTTTCGAGATTACAGATGTGTACGCTAGCGTGATGTCAAATTAGCTAGCTACCAGGGTAACATTGTGTTTTTTTAAACTACCGAGGCACTATTAATTTGACAGCTTCAAATTCAAACTCGCCAGAAACAAGAGGCCATCGAAATGTGGTTTTACCGAAAAATGTTGCGAATTCGTTGGCTTTCAACGAGTCACCAATGTGGAAGTTTTACGAAGAGTCTGGAAGTCCCGGGAGCTTTTACAGACCATTAAAAGGAGGGAAGTAAGCTCAATCAATCAAATCAGCCCACATTAACCCACTGTTGGGCATAGGCCTCCCTTTTATTGCGCCATTCTTCACGGTCCTGTGCTAATCTGATTCAATGCGAACCCGTCACCATCACAATGTCATCAGACCAAAGTGCTGGTGATCTGCCTACTGACCTCCGTCCCTCTCTTGGCCACCACTCTGATATTGCCGTGGTCCACCGGCCGTCTTCCCGCCTAGACAAGTGTCCTGCCCATCTCTACTTCAACTTTGTGATCCGCTTACCCACATCTTCGACCTTGGTTCTTCATCGCATTTCGACGTTTGGTACTCGGTGGTAAATCTTGAGAAGGTAAATCTTTAGATGCCGTCAACTAAAAGTGAGGGGTGCAATAAAAAAAGCGATACCAGCACGTCTAGTATGATTTTTCTACACGCGCGCGACGCGCCTTTGCTTCATAGAAAATAACCTGTTTCCACACATATCGGGGAGAGCAAGCCAAAAAAAAGTTGAGTCGTGCGCGTGAAGAGAAATCATGCTAGACGTGCTGCTGCTCCAGACTGTAATAATGGACAAAGTAGAAGGCAAAATTACACATCACTTTTAGCTGACGGCATCGATATCGTCACAGTATAATTAACATCCCTATTTAAAAATTGAAACGATTCTTTACCGTCCCTTTCTAACGCCTAAATTTAGACAAGGATATCCTCTGAATTGTTTTTTTCCCTCTGTTATGAGAGCTCTCACAGAGACATCATAAAGAATTTAAAAATGATATTACGAAGGTATCCCTGGATATTTCAAATGTTTACTTTGATACGGCCCGTGTCTTTTTTTTAAAAACGTATCTCTCATAGGTTTGGGAATTTCTTTTTGAAAATTTCCGGGTGTCCTTTCGATAATAATCAGTTTTTATTGAATATAAAATGATAAAAAAGTGATTTTCGATCGTATCTCAATCCTTGTTTAAAATGAAGAATGGTAGGATTTTAGTGTATGAATGTTTTTTTTTTCTGAGCTTTTCTCAGCGGTGGTTTTTAATATTGATTGGAGGTTTAACGATTAGGTTTGACATTTGTCAGTTCGTTTTTTTTTAATGGCGGGAAGGAACAGAAGAGGGTTGGTTTGTGGGAGCTAAATTGTATTTATGTTTGTACACATTTTTCTTATGAAATTACGAACCTTGGACGTACACACGGCGACAGATCAACCTACCCATAGTTGAACTCTATGTTCATGGACATAAGGTCCAACTATGTGTAGGTTGATCTGTCGCCGTGTATACATAATTATATATATTTTTTAAACTATGTATTATTGTATAAATAACTTTAGCTTAAGAATTTATATTGTAATAGTTATTAAGTCGTGTTATGTTGTAGAGTTTCTGGCCGCATCTTCTCTACAGCGACAACACGTTCCGACGCGGTGGTAGCTTTAAAAAAGATTTGACGTTTGATAAGTGTGCTGCAAGCTCCTATATTGAATAAATTATATTGACTTTGACTTTGACTTTGACTTTGAAACTATTGGAGCAATAATCAAAGAACAACGGGAAAAATTATGAAAAAATGTAAAACAATTAAGTAGGTACATATTAAGAAGGACCCTTCTTAATATGCTGACACTTTTTTAAGGGGATGATCAGACCATCATACTGAACAACTTTCTCTATGTGACCAACATCGAAATCGCGAAAAGTTTTGTATAAAACAGCAGATTTTTTCGCTATTTCGATGTTGGTCCCATAGAGAAAGTTGTTCAGTATGATGGTCTGATCATCCCCTTAAAAAAGTGTTAGCATATTAAGAAGGACCCTGTATTATGATGACCTAATATACGGGTATTATTAGGTCATCATAATATTATCGGTAATTATGGGAATATAATTCGGAGGGCGCTCCATACAAACGAAGTCTGGTGATATTTTCAATACTAACCAATTAATGTAAATGAAACTTTTCAGAAACAATCTAGAAACTAATCTCTATGTTTGTAGGAAGTCCGATTTTCGTTAAAATGTATAGTTTTAAAGTTACAGTGCTGCAAAGATTTCCATACAAATCTTAAATTAATCCTAGCACTAAAACTGTATATTTTAACGGAAATCTGACTTCATATAAACATAGAGATTAGTTTCTAGATTGTTTCTGAAAAATTTCATTGACTTTAATTGGTTAGTATTGAAAATATCACCAGACTTCGTTTGTATGCAGCGCGCGCTGCCGTTGAACGCCGTCGGGTCTCAATAACTATAAATTTCCATTGTTTGTCGGTCATTTGGCAGTCAAGCATGCATAGCAAATGCTCACGACTATATTCCCCTATATTCTGAAACCTCAGAACATCCACGTTTCACCAGTAGTACCAAAACTCTGTCCAGTGTGACGGGGAGTGAGCCCGTCGCCACATAATGGACAGTGGGTACAATACATGCCTCGAAATTGAAGCATGCAGGTTTCCTCACGATGTTTTCCTTCACCGAAAAGCCAGTGGTGTTACAAATCGTACATAAATTCCGAAAAACTCATTGGTACTCATTGGCAGTCAAAGACTTAATAAAGTATTATTTTAAGGTAGGTAAGAAAATGCTACAGTTCTAGGCCCACAGTCCATCTAAAACTTATAAATCTCTTGATTTAGTTATACACGTAGAACAGTGTTACCAGGTACACGGTAACTACCGTAGATGCAAGGTATATTTGGCTAAAACACGGTCTACGGTAGAGATTCACTACTGTGTATTTTTCTACGGTATTTTCAAATAATAATTACCGTGTTAAACTGTGTCTGTACTTCAATTTATTATGAAGGAATTCGAGAAAAATATACGTAAAATAATTTCCTCCCAACTTTTATGTTAAATATATTGTCTTTACCCCACTCAAATGCTACCTGCGAGAGAATATCAGCCAAGTCAACGAAATAAAAACAAAGAAAAGAAACAAATTGATTACAAAAACTATAAAAGGAAACATACTTGCTCAACAATCGATCCATCGACATGGAAATAATTGTGTGGATTTTGTTCCTACTAAAGACATGTTATCCAAAATGAATGCCACAATTTATGAACAAGAAGTTCTTATTTTAGATGATTAAATAAAATTGTCCGATCATCTAAAATAAGAACTTATACAAGAATTCTCATACAATTTTAATAAAAGTATTGAAATTTTATGGTGTTTTTTCTTGCATCACCTAGAGGTATACACGGTAATTTACACGGTACTTTTCAAACGTTTGCACGGTATGTTCAAATTGAAACACGGTATTTTTAACACATCAACACGGTAGTTTAAAATTTTCATCTGGTAACACTGACGTAGAATAAGCTAAGTTTTACTGAGACTCGAATTTTACATTTCATTAAATGGCGATCAAAAGTCCAAAAAACGTATTTAAGAATAAAGAAAATCAATGAAAACCCGTCTACACTGCAAAGTTGTAACTCAAAAATTTAGTTTTTTATTTAAATCATACAAAAAAAGAAGGTGACGCGGACTCATAATATCGAACACAATATTGTTATTATTGCATTTAAATAATATTTGATCACGTTAACTTATTGTGCAGAACCCTTGTCGAGGAAACGGGGGGTCATTTTAATGTTTGTATTTATAAGGAGTTGGATAAAGATGTGTTCATTCTGCGTCCACAGTTGGAGTTGGAGTGCAACTGTTTGTTGCGCCACAATACGTACATACATACATATGCTCACGAGTATGTTCCCCGAGGGGGTAGTCAAAGATATTCTGAAACCTCAGAACATCCACGTTTCACCAGTAGTACCGAAAGTCTGTCCAGTGGGACGGGGGGTGATCCCGTCGCCACATATAATGGACAGTGGGTACAACACATGCCTCGAAATTGAAGCATGCAGGTTTCCTCACGATGTTTTCCTTCACCGAAAAGCCAGTGGTGTTACAAATCGTACATAAATTCCGAAAAACTAATTGGTACGAGTCGGCCTGGACGGGGATCGAACCATCGCCTCCTGCACGGCAGGCAAGGCTACTCGCCACTGGACCACTAACCTAATAATACATACATATGCTCACGACTATATTCCCCGAGGGGGTAGTCAGAGATATTCTGAAACCTCAGAACATCCACGTTTCCTAATAATAATAATAATTCGCGAAAAATCAATAAATTTTACAATGCCATTATACTTTAAATTATTGCTGGGATCTTAACTTTACACCCTGTACATTAATTCTTCGGTATGTGCCTACACCCTAACAAAGAAAAGAATGCAAATATGCAATAGGTATAACACAAGCATCTCCGCGCATAATGTTTTATATTTAATGAGGTCATTCTATACGTCTAATTTATTGGCACTATCTGAGTTATTGCTTTTTGCCCGCTGTCGTTTTATTTGATTAATTTTTATGTTATTTTATTTCCTTTTATGGTTTTTTGTGTGAAATAAAACTTGTTTTTGTAATTTAGTTGTTTTTTAAATAATTAATTAAAAAAAGTCGTGGTGGTCCAGTGGCGAGTAACCTTGCCTGCCGTGCAGGAAGCGATGGTTCGATCCCCGTCCAGGCCGACTCGTACCAATGAGTTTTTCGGAA